>KI915040.1:28679534-28933175 GCA_000473445.2 Anopheles farauti
TTTCTAGCGATCTGTACTGTGCAGTTTGTGCAGTTTGGGTTGCTTTTGCTTTTGCTTGCGCTACTCTCCGTTACACGTCACGTTTGCATTTGCTCGCTGCTGCATGATATTTAGCCTAGCGGTTTTTTTTTTAGTCTAACGGTCATTTACTGAAATCATGTAGTTTGTATTTAGTGCGTAGAAGTAGTGTCCTTTTTTTAGCAGCCTTCTAGCAGTTCTTTTCTTTTATTCGAGATTTTAGATCCATTTGTAGATGTAGTTCATCCTCCGCCAGGCTTGAATAACAATCATAAGATAAGCTGATTCTTACTTAGTAAATTTAAACTTAACGTCCTCCAGACCATGCACTTGACGTTTCAGACTGCGGCTATCGGACCAGGCGGAGTCGAGATACTGGTCGTCATCGTCTTGCTCAAGTTTCTGCAATAAAACGAAACGGATGTGAATCAGAAAGCTATAATATTGCATATTTTAGCATCATGCATATGTTTACAAACTTGTGCATGATAAGAGATCATACAAAATCAATATATAATAAATTTTAAAACAGAATAGAACTTCCTTATTCGTTCATGGACCATATTTTAATGAATATTTTAGATTCGTTTCTATTGATTCATATACTCCTAATTTAAATAATAAATTATGCATGAAATGTTGAAATGCAGAAACAATGAATTATAAATAAAACGGCAGAATAAAATGCAGAAATAGGCAAAAAAGCAATAATCACTTATGTCATGAAAGAGGTCGTGAAGACATTTTCAACGCAATACGCCAAAATAGATTGTTTAAAATGATTGTTAAACAACCTATTATGATACTTTTTACCCAACCTATTATGATACCTAACAACCTATTATGATACTTTTTACCCTGTATTGATTTCACAACATTCTTTATACAGAGATTACCCAATGTAGGTGCATCGTATCGTTACAGAAATTAGAACATTGGATAATTCGCTACAATATATTGTGGGAAAATCTAGCTATTTTGAAAGCTGCTGAATTTCTGAGAGCAAGTCATGTCAGTAGAATAACACCGGATGATCCAGCCTGTTAAGTCCTTTTAGACCGTTCAAATGGATGGAGGATATGTACCAGACCCCGACTCAAGTATGTTGATGGAGTTAAATCATCCACTGTACAACATAACAACACGGAACAGATCGTTTCTAAATGACAAAATTGACATACATCCGAAAAAAATGCTAGAAAACATAATATAATACTGCAGTCTGGATATCAATCCGTGGATCAGATTTAAGGTAGATCTTCCTGTGTGGAATTAATTAAATCAGTCTGTTGTAAGTCCAGCACACTACCAACGTCAGTTGCCGCATGCATTGTGGAGTTGCAAGCATGGGCGGCAAACGCTATCGCGTGTTGGCCCATATGTGTGTTGGCCCCGTTCCAATGCAATTGCGTATTCTTGGCTCGGTTCCGTCCGTTCGCTCCAAAATTGATCAACGAAACGATGTCGCGGCAGTATCACCCAACACTCCGACACCGACGACATGCAAATCAACTTTTCGTCGTTGAATTTTGGCGCCAAAAATTGAATTAAAATCTCCAAATTGCATTCGGTTGCTTCGCGTGGTGTGCTCGGGCGCACCCGGCCCGTCGACATGTTCCGGATGTGCCGACATGCGATGGTCGTATGCACCAGGAAACCTCAGGAATCTAATCGTGACGCGGCGGGAAGGGAACACTTTTCTTCCCCGGCTTGCACCACACCAAACAAGCAGGTTAATGCTTGGCCGGCGCCACTAGAACGGCACCGGTTGTGTGCAATCGATAATCGCTGGTACTAAACCCATTGGCGACCGCTAATTTGTTCTCTTTCTTTCTCTGTCTCGCTCATTCGCACATGCCCGCAGCACAGACGTCTGTCGGAACCATTTCTTTGATCGATGACACATTCTGCACCATCACTACTACTACTACTACTACTACTACTACGACCACTATCGGTACTGCTACTAGACACCACTACCAATTCCTCAACTTCCTGCAACTTCCAACATGGTTGAAATACCGACCGACTTTAGCACACACCACTGGAGCGCCACTGGAGCGCGAAGGGCGAGATAAGGGTGTCGATGAAACGAGAACGAAAGCCACATCGAATGGCATATCGCAATTATGCACCATAAAACAGCTGGCTGTTGGTGGGTACGGACGCCAAGCGGCAGGCGGCAAGCGGCCTAACAAACCAAGCCCACGAACAGCCCGCCCCGGCGAGGGAATGTGTCGGCATCGACGGTATTGAAACATTCCAAAACCAACCACTGACAGGCGCCCAACCCTGCGGGGTAAACTCGTTACGAAACGTACCCCCGCTTGCTTGCTATCACTACCACCGACGAAATCGATCAGGACAGCTCCGCCAGAGCAAATGGGCACCCGGGACCAACCGGGGGGCGGGGGTGGTTGGTTTGGTGCGAAATTAAAATAATGAATTAATAGCGAAAACGGTGCGCCCAGCTGACAGCCGGGCCGGTCTTACTAACCCTTGCAACGATGCCGAGTTCGAGAGCAGCCCACCGTCGATGCTTTCGCGCGACATCTCGTCGGCCATCTTCACCTTTAGCTGGTGGCCGAACGAGTTGAGGTCGGAGGTGGAGTTCGGGGTGATCGGTTTGGACGACCCGTTCGTGTTGGTGGTCGCGGTCGTGTTGGTGTTGTTAATCGAGTTGGCCGTGCCGTTCGGCAGCGGCTGGATCGGGGTCGTCGTCGTCGTCGTCTGCGCCTGATCCTCGTCCAGCGGCTCGTGCTGCAGCTGGTGCTTCTCGTTGATGTGGTTCGCGGTCACCTCCACCTCGTTCTCGTTGTTGATCTTGTTGTCGTTGCCCTCGTCCGTCTCCGGCAGCTCGTCGTCGCCCGCCTCGTCCTCCCCGTTCTTGTCGAGCAGGGCGGCCTCCTCGTCCTCGTTGAAGATGACGAAGTACGCGAACGCGAGATAGATCACGGAGATGATGAACGACGGTATCGGGATCGCCATCGCGTACACCAGGTTGAGCGTGTTCTGCCACATGTCGAGATCGCTGATCACCAGCTCCGGGTCGACGCGCGAGTAGTAGCAGGTGAAGTTCGTCCCGATCTTCCAGTACTTCTTGGTCCAGATGGTGCAGTTCAGCATCGGCGGATAGCCGCACCCCTTCACGTTCGGGTAGAGCCGGGCGCCGGTGAAGTACCACTCCGAGTTGTTCCCCATCAGTCCCGTCATCTCCTCCGGGTACTCGATGAACGCGTTCTCGTCGTCGATGATCGAGCTGATGAAGCCGTGGCGCGGATCGCCGAACCCGCTCAGCCCATTGTTGCTGTTCTCCACCAGCATGTCGCCGTAATCGTAATCCGCCCGGATCGCTCGCTCGAACCGGTTCAGCGCACTGCCGTACCGGCTGGCGCTGGCCGTACCGGCACCACCACCCTTGCCCCCTGCCCTTGCCGCTCCACTCTCCGCATCGGACGTACCGATCGGCAGCCGCTCGCCGGCCGCGCTACCTCCTCCGCTATTGCTACTACTAGCTACACTACTATCTCTACTCTCCACTCCGCTACTAATGCTACTATCACCAGTGGGTTTGGTTGCGGTGGGGACCGCCGTGCCGGGCGCATCGCCACCGGCGGCCTCCCGGGCGGCGGCCGCCGCTAGCTGCGCGGCCGTCTTGTAATTGACGCGTATCTGCTGACACTCGTAGATGTCCTTGGTGCAGCCTTCGCGACACGACGCCCACGAGCAGTTCTTCGCCCCGTACAGGTGCTCATTGTAGGCGGTCACGCACAGGGCCGGCGACTCGTCGAACTGCATGAAAATGGTCTGGAAGGCGGGCTCGATCACGAACGGCACCAGGAAGAGGAAAGCGAACAGGCTGAACGTGCCAAGCAGGATAAAGAAGGCGGTGGTGTAGAACAGTGCCTTTTCGCGGAATGTGCGCGGGACGATTTCCTCATCCATAGCTACTGCCGGCGAGACGGACTACGGTTTGCACGCTACGGTTGGTTGTTCGGTGGCCGGATCGTGCCGATGTGCAAACGGACTTTGCCCCGCTTTGCCCGTCCCAAGCAACGGCCTACGGGCGAGTGACCTCCTCGGTTGACGCTCGTGCCCCGCACGATATCCGACGACGAGTACTGACGCTGGTACGGGAGATATCGAGCAACAGGACACTTCCGCCGCTGGTACCTCGATCAGGTGATGCCGCGATCACGAAGCATCCATGATCACTGGACGCAATTCAAACGCGAAGTTTCCCGGCAGCAACGCGGCGTATATTTCGCTCACAGTGCGAACATTTCCCGCACGGTGGCCGCGGTATTTATGACCACCGTACCACTCCACCCGAACCGTGAAGAACTACTATTCCCGGATGTCCTGATGTCCCACCGTGCCGTCGGCGTTGTTTCGCACGGTGGCAATAAAATAAAACGCGAGGAAATGAACAACACCACCGGAACGCACCGACGAGAAAGCGCGGAAAGGCAAACAAATACAGAAGAGAGAAAAAAACGGACGTTCGTTCCCGCGGCTCCTGAACGGTGGCTCCTCGGCGCCAGGCGTTGACGGTGACCTCGTCGGTTCGACTTTGGTGGACGGCTTTGGCTGGAAGGGTTTTGCAGTAACTCGGGCTGCCTCCGCTACGCTACTGGTACGTCCTCGGGCAACCGTCCTCGGCGGTTGGTTGGCACCACATCCATCTAACACACCACTATATTTATTCACGGCACACACACGCGCGCACACAAATACACAGGCGAACTAACAGCGACGCGTGTTGGGTTCTCGTGCACACGGAGCGTAGCATGTGTCACTTCGGGAGGCACCGCTGGCACTGCTTCCCCTGCTCCGGTTCCGGTTGCCTCGTTACCCGCAGTTCACGGCTGTGAGCCACCACCACGAACACCACCACCACCACCACCACCACCACCGTTCCGGGCCCTGCGTTCTGCACAAAGTTCAGACGGCGCTCGAGACGAACCGTGCGTGGTTTCCACCGCCACCGTCGTTCGAACACCGAAAGATGCACCAGCGCGCACGGGATCGATGGGTGTCTTTGTCCTTTGCATGGCCCGTGCCCGGCGCAATCTTCCGCTTCGGCCCACCGCCCACCTCACGCTATCCTTCAACCGCTGCCCGCTCCAGGATCCAGGCGCTCGTCGTACGCTTCCCTGGTCGAAACCCGGCGTTTACATAACTATTGCATGTGCGTTCACTGTGATTTTGAATTATAAATTATTTTATTTATCTCTTTCTCTCTCCACACGAACACACACACACACACACACACACACACACACACACACACACACACACACACATACATACACACACACTGCACCGTACCGTGTTTCGGGGGCTTTCGCTTTTGATATCGATTTTGAGCAAAACGGAGGAGAACAAAAGAAAAACATCAGCTAAATGGTCGGATAACCTGAACCTTTTCAGCACGCTCTATCACAACACACACACACACACGCACACACGTGGGACGCTCGCCAACAAACAAACGCACGCACGTGGGCACCCGCCGTGGGGCAAAAACTAAAAATCGAATCCGCTCGGCCAACCAAGTTTACACTTTAAATTATTAACAAGCACCGTTCTGGTGCCGTTTTCCGTCCCACCCACCGTTCGCAGGGGTCGGTTTCGTGACTCTTCGTGACGGTCGAGCATACAGACTGTACCGCCCGTGGGGGTGGTGGACCGCCCCGAAACCGGGTTGACTCCGGACGGTCTGGCGATGACGCATACGGGCGGTTCGGTGACGGTGACATTTGAACCTTGCCCTGGTGAAGGATGAAAGGACAGCTGAGGATGTCGATTTTCCACCCAAAAACAAACAAACAAAAAACAATTCCGTCCCGTTTGCACACTGCACAATTTCTCACGGGAGGATCGTGTGGAGCACGAGCACGACTTGGATCGTGTTGAAATATGCCGAAAAAATGCGTTTCGGTCCCTAGTCCACTGCAGCATAAATATACGCACCACCACTACGGGCCACCCTCATGTCCCGAACACGCACAACCGGGCTCGAGGTCGGGCTCGTGGCGTGTCGGTTCCGCAAATCCTGGAACCGACTTTCCTTAAGCGTTTCAGGCCACAACAACGGCCCACCCGGAAGCCGTCGCCCGATTCGCTGGGCACGATTTGACAAATTATTCACCCTTCCCCACATTGCGTGCTCGCAGCAGTCGCCGTGATTGAGGGTTTCCGCTTGTTTTTTGTTGCTTGTTTTTTTTTTTTAGTTGTTGTTTTTGTGCATGTGCTGCGTGTAAAGTTTAAAGAGGTAAAACCCCGGAGGCTTACTGCTGTACCAACCGGTGGGCGCCCGTAAGACGGGACGGGTTTGTATTACATCAAAATGACGTTTTGGCATGGAACGCGGCCCAGCGACATTTATCGAGAACCGCCCCGAAACCCAAACCGTGGCAAACCGTGGCAAACCGTGTGGCGCAATAGTGCCCTGCCGTGGTGAAGAAGGAGCTGGTAGGTGGGAGTGGGGGGTGGTTTCTGGAAGCGAGTCTCCTCGTGTGCAAATCCGCATGCCTGGGCGAGCGTAAAACGGAACCGAAAGAGGAAAGACACAAAATTGATTTTTCACCAACTCTTTCGACATTCAGCTGCCCGGCCCGGTTTCCTTTCCCGACCGTGCTGCACGGTAGCCCTTCGACACTGCGGACACACACACTGCCCGTGCAGGAATCCATCTTTAATAGACCCACGGGACAGGGTGGGGTGGGCAGAGAGGAGCACTTTTTACGTAAACGTCACCAGCTTTGCGCCGTACTGTGGTATTTTTGCTACGCTGCGTTTTCGACACCGCGAATTGACCGAATCTTTATCCTGACGGTGGTTTGCACAAGGGTATTGTGCAAAAGTTTTTTTTGTCGATTTTTGTGTTTTTTTTTTGTTTTTGCACCCATCACGTCGCGTCACGCTGCGACTTTTTCCTTTGGCTCTGCTCGCAATGGGCACATGCTCACGCATACACGCACACACGCACACACACACACACACACACACACACACACCGTAGCGCCTTTTGGTCTCACTGCTACCAGACGGGATTTGCAATCGTAAAACAAAAGGCACGCGTTAATGAATATCCCTGAAACACTGCGGCCCTGCCAGGAGTCACCATTGCCCACACCGAACCATGTACGAACGAGAGCGTGTGTCTGTGTGTGTGTGTGTGTGTGTGGGTGTGCATGTGTGCGTGGAAATGTGAAAATCCCGTCCCCGATGGGGGCTTCACGAGGTGAATGCGGTACACCACGCCGTCCGAACCGAGCTCACGCAAACCCGCGAGGTTTCCCGTGCGGTGCCGTTTTTGGAGACTATCCACCGGGAGCTTCTCCGCACATCATCAGAGGACCATTATTGCGTGCACCAGGCGCACCTATGTACAAACCGCACACCGCACGAGCACACTAAACGGCCCCTAAACACATAGCTTAAGGATATTATCACAACGGCACGGTTCGCACGTACTGAACAGCGACGACTGACCCCTGCTAGTGTGCCGTCATGGCAGGTTTCGGTGCTCCGGAAGAAAAATACGCCACCAGCTTCTGCTCTCGAACGGCGAGTCCCATGCGCTCCTGCGTGCCATGAGCGTTGCTCTCGCCGATGCTCCGGCTTTGGCGCAATGGGCTCTCCGAAACTTTCCTGTTGAGCTCCTCCGGTTTGACGCGGGCCAAGGCTCGGGAAAGGATTCGACGAACAACAAAGGATTCGGCCGCCTGACGGCTGCATGCAATGTCGTATGCAAGCAAACGGTTTGGAAACAGAAAACGGTTTGGAATTATCAAATGATTTAATCAAAAATGTTTGTACAATTAAATGCAGGAGAGTTTTTAAATATAATAAATGCTATTTGGTTTCGTTTTCCCTGCAATATGCTTTCACTTTGACAGAAAATACTAAAAACATCACAAGCGACTGGGCGGCTCCATTGCACAGAACGTTCAAATTACTTGCGAACCAATATGTTGCGAAACTTTCCGTAAAATTGCTTGAAGTTATCTAAAAAACATATAAAATTTATACCTAAACAATCGCGTACACTTACAGCACAAATTTCACACACCAAGAGCAAGAGCAAACCAAGAGCAAGCAGTCATCGAGCCGTATCAATCAAAAAGGACCGTGGGACAGGCGATGGAGGCGCAACCCGGGCCGACAATTGACAGCTAAAGGGGTATGCTGCGGTTTTGGATTGGTATTTTGACGGTTTAAAAAATGGTTTAATTTAAGTCGTTTAAAACCACCGTAAATGTACACGATTCGTGCATATGTGTGCGTGAGGTATTTTACCGATTGGTTCTTCCTCATTCTTTTGTAAAAAATGGAGTAATTTTGAAAATCATACTATCTTGCCGCACACAGTATCAGAATGATAAATGCTTAGCACCTAGACGAAATTCTCGATTCTTTGATTCTAGCTTTGTGGCAATATTTCGCGGTAGTTCGATAGGGAACGTGGATAGTCGAAGGGAAATATAAATACATTTCGTATGAACCAAACATCAAAACGACTCGAACACCAATTCAAAATTGTACCAGGGTCTCAAACACAATATTTCTTTCTGGGGCTTCTCTCGCCCCATGTTTTGTTCTCCTCACCCCGTTTCAGCTTTCGGCAACATACACGCTCGCGTACATACAAGCTGTCAATTGTCTGCCGGGGAGCTTTTTCACGCCGCGCGAGCATGCGCACAGGCCGGGTCCGTCCGTCCGTCGACCGCCCGACAGAACATTCGAGTGAGAAAATTTCGCTCCTTTTCATGCGGGAGCAATTTCATTCATAGGGTAGATGACGAGCGGAGCGCGTGCGATAGGACTTAGTCATCGTTGCCACCCAGGTGGCTGTGTAGTTCGAGGAATCCAAAGAATTCCCGTCCTAACGTAGCCGCACATCCTCGGCTCGACAGTGTTTTGGCAGGATAGAGGTGCATAGATTGTTCAGAACTTGGTGGAAATTGCAGTTCAATAGACGATAGGTGTTGCTCATCGTTCCTGCAAATTACTGGTGTGAAAAACCCCTGCACGCGCGCGCGCGTGTGTGTGTGTGACTGTGTGTACTCTAAAGATGTGTGTCAAACGAAACATTCACTCGTTTTGCAGTTGAATTGGGCTCAGTTTCTGCAGCTATTTGCAAGCGCCCTGAGGCAGCAATTCACGCAAAACAATCGACCCGACTCGAGAATAACGCAGCCTGCCCAACCACCAGGCACATCCGTCGGTGGGGAGCTTTACGTGAGCAGATGAAAATTGATTTTTCTCGTCCTTTCCGCACCGCACGGTCAATCGATGCGGGCCGATTCCGTGCGCGGTAGAACTTAGCACGCGAGCGAAAGCCAGAATTTAAGCGTATTTTCCTTTTTTTTGCCACCACAGCACCGTAACGCATCCGTAATTGCCCGTGCAGGAGATGCACGGGATAGTTGGGTGAAGAAAAAAGTGTCCCTTTTTCGAAGCGGAAATACCCGCATGGGCTGGCCCAGCAGCAGGAGCGACACGACGAGTAACCGAGTGAGAGAGCGAGAGCGCAACTATTGAATGAACTTTTCACTAGCAGTGTGACACAAGGAGACCCGTGTGTGAGAGGGAGCAAGCGGTCGAGCGCGTGAGTGAGTGAGTGAGAGCGAGAAAGTGAGAGAGAGAACAAGCACAAAGAACAAAGCGAAAGGGAAAACGCGGAACGAGTCCAAAATACTGCAGTGGCTGTCGCTGGTCGCAAGTGCAGCTGTACTCCAGCGCACGAACAGGCGAGTTTTTTTTTGTTTGTTCGCCGTGTGACGTTTTCCCTAGTGTACGAAGCTGTGAAATCGTCGCTGCTTGAAAGGATACACGGCCGAAGGCAGGCGGTCCGATGTCTGGAACCAGATAGCACCACTGGCGTCGGTCGGAACAAGGTAATAATTATTGGTTCGAACGATATTTCCGAAACCTTCCGAAACCTTCCAGCCAATGGCCACTGGACCACTGTGCTGATAATTTCAGGATGTTGTTGAACGTTCTAAAATTATCATCACATATATTGGACACTTTGTGTTGAAGTTAAGCACCTCCTTCCAGATGCTGCCAGAGACGTGTAAGGAATGATTTCTCTACCATAATAGCCTTTGATTCACTCAAACAGTACTAAAACTCACCTCTTCCTTCCCTGTGTACTTGGTAGTAGTGTAAGTTAAGCGAAAGCACACGAAAAAGCAAACGTCGCTAACGTCTACGGGCGGGTTGAGCGTGTTCACTTGTACTAATAGCAAATATCCGGCGACAGCCCTCGTTGGTTCCCCTCAAAAGTGAAGTCGTCCGTGCCTTTGGTAAGAGATCGAAGATCGAAGTCTGGTAGTACGGACAGTTTCCGCGGTAGGGCACGATGGGCAAGAAAAAGCCAACGCCAGAGGAGGATCTGATCATACCGCCGCAGGACACGCGGATCTGCGGTGTGATCTGCGTCTGTCAGCTCACGTTCGTGCTGAGCACGGTCGCGATCGTGTACCTTACCGTCGCGATCTACATGCCGTCATCGCGCGCGTTCAAGAGCGGCATCGACGAGACACCGGTCATGTGCACGACGACGCGCGCCCTCAACCAGGACGCGTGCGAATGGGGCTCGTGCGGTGAGTGGTGCCTCAGCAAGACGTCCGGTGCCTGCATCCAGATCTACGTGCACCTGCGCACGAACGGCAGCAGCCTGCTGTTTACGAACTGTACGAACTCCGCGAACAAAACGTGCTACGGCATCGACCAGGAGAACGCGAAAAAGTCGCGGTGCATCGCGGACGAGTGCAAGAACCTCACCGGCACGTTCAACTGCAGCACCGGGATGTGCATCAACATCACGGACGCGTTCGAGTGCGTGTTCAAGAACACGGACCCGCCGCTCAAGTGCTCCGGGCGGCGGGGCAAGATCACCTGCATCGACATCACCGGGCTGTTCTCGTGCAACCGGGGAACATGCCGAAAGATAAGAACTCCATATAATTGCGATCGTCGTTGCGTCGACATACCGACGCGGAACAAGAACATGATCTTATTAAGTGGAGATAAAGTTTATCTTTCGCAATGTTCGAGCGCGATCGACATGGAAACGAAGCAGGAGGTGTGGAACGAGGCGGAGGACAAGGTGATCATGTCCTCGTGCTACAGCATCCAGAACACCTCGCTCGGCATCGAGGCGACCGACTGCGTCAACGGGTCGGTGCTGGAGAAGACGGAGCTGACCGATCTCACGAACTTCACCTACCTGAGCTACCTGCACTACGCGGTGTCGAAGCCGATCAAGGTGATCGCACCGCAGGAGCAGGACCTCACGCTGTCCAACGAGAGCCGGCTGATGATCAACCTGGAGGGGTGCGTCAACACGCTGCAGGACGAGTGCAAGGAGTTCCTCAAGGAGTTCGGCAAGGACGGTACGGACCACAACGCCCGGGCCCGCTTCCCGTGCTACTACTCGAAGAGCAAGATGCTGCAGGTGGTCGCCCGGTTCGACCTGGAGACGACCTACCGCCAGTTCGTGTTCGGGTTCTTCGTGCCGGTCATCCTGTTTGCCATCTCCTGCCTGACGCTCATCTTCTGCCAGCGGACGATCGTCGTCGGGGACGACGCGAAGATGCGGTTCGTCGGGTGCGCCAACAAAAACCCGGTCGTCGCGAACGGTGGCGCGAAGAATCAGGACAAGGCGAACTCCGGTGATGGCGGTGGAGGTGGAGACTCCGTTATGGCTCTCTGAGATCCATCACGTAAGGCGCTAGCGTTTCATTCTTTCTTGCCTCCCCCTCGATCCCCTTCCCAAGACACACACACACACACACACGCTCCCCCGGCGGAGTTCGGACGTTTCCGAGTGAGCTCCGACCTCAATCTCGCTCGCTCAATCTCTTACACACTACCACTTCCCAGGCCCTCCCGATAGTTGGAGCCATTTTTTTCGGTTTTTTGTTGCTCTTAGTTACGCGCGTCATTCGTTAGATTATTGTTTTCGTCTGAGTACAACCAAAACGCCCTCTCACGCGCGCCACTGGATGTGCTCAGGTCTAACATGGCGCCGTTACGAATGGCCATTGCCCGGGGCGGAATGTTAGGGCTGGGAAATGTCGTACCGGCAGACCACGTCCGTCTCCCCATTGCCCAACATTCGGTTCAGCCAGCCAACGGAAAGAAGCACCTCCTCCACCGCCGTCAACGGAATGTCCGTGTCCTCTGTGTGCGTGTACGCAACGTGCGGGAGAACTTGCTGCTAGCGTTTGGGCATCGCTAGGACCATCTCTGTTCGCGCAGAGATGGTTTTCCAATCGCTTGCAAGTGACGATAAAGCGCCAGTAAGGGGCATCCTGTGCAACATGGCGGCAGCGAAACGGAATTACCAGCGCCAATTACCAGTGCCCGTAAGTACGGCCGAGAGTAAAATGCTGCCACACTACGTCCACGTTCGAAACTAGCCGCAAGTGCTGCCCGGTGGCAAACTCTCCCGTGCGTTACGTCACGTTTCTATCTCCCTGGAGGGGCTGCTTTTCGTTTGGCGGCTAGCTGGCTGGATGAAGTCATTAGTGTAACTCGTTCGATTGGTTGTTTTTATTGTTGTTGTTGTTGTTGTTGTTGTTGCTGTTTTTGTTAACCATGAGTTCCATCCGCCCGGCAACACCTCACCCACCTCACCCACCCGAGATTAAGCGAGTCGACGGTTGCTTCCGAACACGCAAACGTTCACACCCAAGCTGATGTCCACCTTTTTGCTTTTCTCTTTTTTCGTTCCAACCTTTGCTCCCATCTCGTTGCAGGCATTCCTCTCCTGCAAGAAGATAGTCCAGTTCATCAGTCGGGGGTATTTTCTCTACACTAAACAAAACAAAAAAAAAAACAAACAAACAAAAACCGTTTCCGGCCAGAGTGATAATCGGTATTCTTCAGCCTATCGTCAACCCTTCCTACCCTTGTCACACCACCCTGCCCTGAGGGAGCCCACAAAGCCGACGGTCCCCGGTCGGCTATTGACCACGTGTTTAAATTCATTGACGATCATTTAGCAAACGCAGAAGGGCGCGGTACGGTGCGCGAACTACGCCGCACCGCCCAATTTGTTCCGTGTGGTCCGCCCTTAGTTACCAGCGCTTGCCTGCCTGCATGCCGAACGAGTTTCCAACAACAGAACGTGGCCAGTTTACGCGCACATTACATACCTTGACACTGGATGAGCCGTTGGCTGCGGAAAATTTGTACGAACTATTCGACCGTCCGCTTGCACGATAGAATGGTTCTGATCACAGCGTCATAAAACAGCACCAGTAATATAACTCGGCAAGGAAATCACGAAAACCTCTCGTCTGGAGGTTGCAAAAAGTTGGACGAACGAACAAAAATAACAGCAAAAAAAAACGAAACAAAACAATACGCACTTAACACACAAGATATGCGCGCTTCACACGAGTTCGGTCAGCGAATGGCACACTGATACCTCCTAACCACTCCTTCGTCTCGTCTCCTTAAAGTAATCGTTAAGTAATAGTGAAGTTTTTTGTAACGCGCCATAATTGGTTACACAGTTGTTCATTTTCATCGATGCACCGATTGGATTGCGCGACGACGCCGTAGAAATTCGTTCGAGCTAATCGTTAGGAACCGAGGAAGGTTCGAACTCGGGAGTGGCCGATACGTCCGGGAGCATTAGGGACGAGTGCATCGAGAAAGCGAACGAGCGAAACCGTTTACCGATATTTTACTTGAGTGTCTCACCACTTGCCTCCCTCCGTAAATTGATGACGTGCGAGACATACCGTGCGGACGTACGCTCGTGCAACACCAACGGCGACCTCGGAAGCGCCAACATCGTCCGAATACGTCCGGGGATTGGCAGTGGCAAGGCTAGCCGTGATGGATGCACTGGACTCCGCTAGATCTTGCCACTGCTGTTCCGCAAAACGACAAACGATGGCGTAGGAGAACGAGAGAAACGAGAAACCATACCACTCACAGAGAGAACCAAACCAAACTGCTGGATCATCGAGAAAAGAAACCGCAGGAGATAGAGCACCGACATCGATCTCCTTCGCCGACACCGACGAGCAAGGGTCGAGAGGAATGCGTGACCGTAGAGTTTAGGAGCGAAAACAGACGGTGAATGCTACATGCGAACCGACATAGAACGATACTTTAGAAGTAAACTATAAAGCAGCAAAAAAAAACTGTAAAAAAGAGGAGACCGTAACACTTATTGCAAACTCTCACATAGCGCAGTGTAAGGCGGGCAAGCAATCGCAGCTGGCAGCGGCAAGGGCAAAGAAAGTGCGGCGAAAGCCGAAAGCTGCTGCTGCTACTGCTGCGTTTCGCTGCTGCTGTTACAGAGCAAGTAAGATTTTCGACTTTTATATTCATCCGCCAGGGCCGGAGCCGGCCCTCCTAGCCAATAAGTCCAATAAGCCACAGTAGGCATGTGCGCTTTGAACGGTAAGCAAACCAGGCTGCCAATGACGAACTGAGTCCTACGGCAGCGAGTAGCGCGTTACTGTTGCTGATCCAACGATCGTATCGGTAACGAAACCAGAACACAGTTTACACGCGGCTGCAGACACGTCCTGCAGCAGACAATTCCGTAGCGCGGTAGATCAGCAGCAGCATGAGATCCCACAACGATCTGCGAGGGTCCTCGTCGACCCTGTCCGGGGCGCCGAGTTTGACCATGAGCAAACCGAGCCTGAACAACAGCAAGGCGAGCCTCACGCACAGCAGACAGAGCATCAACGATTCCAACCGGGAGGGACGGCCTCCGACGCGAGAGGAACTCATCGCCGAGTTTCTGGACAAAGCCAAGTTCTACACATCGCTGTGCTTAGGTAGGATATTACCCAGCGTTCGTGACTTGCGCTCAGTGGTGGTGAAAGTCCACGTATAACTCTCCTCTTTCTCTCTCTCTCTCTCCCCCCCCCCTTTTCGGTATCCTCCCCAGGCACGACAGCAATTCTGTCCGTATTTGCATTTCTCTTTCTGATACCCTTTGTGGTGGATCCCGCGATATCGACGATCGTGGCTGATTACGATCCGATCCCGGTGACGTGCGTCGTCACCGACCACGTGTACGCGGAGGGTATGCGCAACTGTACGTGGAGCTCCTGCCGCGAAGGCTGCACAACCGCCGCCATTCGGTGCCATCAGCTGCTCGTCAACTACACGAAGGTTGCGTACCATGAGTGGCACACGCAACCTCGTGACCTCGACAGCATCGAGTGGGACGTGATGGACACCAAGTTCCTCGTCAACACCGAGGGCTGCGGGTATCCACCGCGGGTGAACTGTTCCGAGTTTGCAAAGCAGTACGGGTAGGTACCGCGGAGGAGCTACAGGAGTAGCACGAAGCATCCCTGCTGGATCTAACCTCGTTTCATCCCATCTCGCCCCTACTTGCAGCTACTCACACGTGGGTGAACCGTTCCCTTGCTACTACAGTCGTGCCTACCCGGAGATAGTCGTCGCACGCTACTCCTGGGATGACAATCTAAAGCACCTGATACTGTCGCTGATCATTCCGAACGTGCTGTTCGCCGTGTCGATCGGTGTGCTGAGCTACTGGTATTGTCCTTGCTGTGATAAAGCCTGCCACAAGTCGCCTCGGGTCTACGCGGAGAAGTATCCTACGAAAGAGAAGTAAGTCGTGTGGACCGGCAGCTGGTTGGTCCTGGCGGGGACCGACGAGTTTTCAACCCACCGTTCGTACACGCCCATACACCCACATATACACACCCCACACATACACACCAGAACCACACACGCTGCCTTGAGTTAGATCACTAGGACCTAGCGAAATCGCGCTTACCCACACCGCCTCTACATCCACCCTCACTAGCGCACCCGAAACAACCGTACATTTGGCGCATCTCTCATCACCGAATCCCGAAGCACACGTGCACACAGCCACGCGCACAGACTCCGTGATCCGAGTGTGGGTTTCGATCACTCTGTGTCGTACGTTTGTTCGTGTGCCGAGAACATCGCCTATCTCGCCGGACACCCTCTAAACTACGTTTCTCTAACCTCCCCGCCATAGCTCCCTCGATGTATATGTGCGCAAAACGCGCTTGTGTGTTAATCGATTAAGTATTTGTTTTATGATTTACGAACTCTTTCTCTACATTTCCATTGATTCTCACACGCCTTTTCTCTATCGCCTTTACTACTGTTTGCCAACTATCGTTGAAACGTTTCCTAAAGACCTAAACACTGCACAGCTCCGTTGTTCTTGACTACGGTCGGTAGTTTAATTCTTTCTGGTTGATTTACTGTACTCAACAAAAATCTCATTACAATGCAACTCTATTTTACTTGCAAACAACATTCAACGCGATTTTTCTGTTTGTTTGTTACCACATGCAACTCATACCCAATTTTGGTTTTGGTCCAAGCAGGCACTACACAAACGTAGCCATCATCACATACGGGTGCAGATCTCATCATGCGGCGGTGTTGTACGCTCCATTTCATACAATTTTGAAACCGAAAGTTGTGAATGGTGTGATTTTTGTTTTGTTCGTTTTGATTTTTCTATCACCTTTTCCTCATCTCACACCACTCGTTGATGATGCTCATAAGTGCTTCTTCTTTTTCCCTGTATTTTATAGCAAACTTCTATGCCGTAGTGACGATGAGGAAGACGAACTAGACTACTGAACAAACGCACACAAACACACACACACACACACACACTTTCACTAAAAAAAACACAAAGTTTACAATTTTCACCAAAAGCAGCAGCCGCGAGTTTTTTGCGTTTTGACTCTACCACACACACACACACCACTACCTTCCCCACGCCCCCGCCCCGCAGTACACACAGAGTACCGGGATTTAAATGTTGTTGAATATTGTTTGATTTCCGTTTTTTTTCTTTGCGTTTCCTGTACCACACTGTAACGTACACTCCTCATCCTGATCTTTCCCTTCTCTAGATGAAGTTGGTTGTTTTTAAACTCGTTATTTTAGTGTGTTTTTTTTTACGGTTCCATTTTGTTGATGATATACATACCGTCACGGCGACACAGTCACAGTGAGCAGAGCACATATACAGACACACACACACATGGTATTGCAATCATCAGCAAAATCAACAGGACACCCGGGATGCGTTACGAAACTAGTAAATAAGCAAACAATAGCCAAGTTACTTCAAGCTTATTTGCTTCAAAACCTTCCTCCCTTTGAACGAACCACCTCCTTTCCCATGTGCATGCCTACTGAGAATCCCGTCGTCTGCTTTGCTGCTCTCTTCGATCGTTACTGAAGATATATTTATGAATAGAAGATATTGCATATAGTCATCCGCTTTTAATCGCTTAGCGAGGTTGCACTCACCGCGGTCTGTACGATGTGGGCCCGGCCATGGTGTGCATTGTCGCAACGAAGGCTAAGCTTTAGTGAGCCCTCCGGACTAGCTGTTAAATACATGTGTAATAGGTTTTCGGGCAGGCGTAATTCGGTAGCGAATGTAAATATTGTACAGAAAGATGTACAAACTACATGCCAGGATTGATTGCGCCGTTTAGGAAGCCGCAAGCATCGGCCTCCGCAGAATTGCTGAGGACACTTCGGGCATAACCGTGTACATACATTTGACGGCACGCGAAACAAATTCTTTAACGTCCTAGCCATCTGTTGTCAACCTGATTCTGTTGCCGTATTGAGCTGGATTCATTTAGCCTGTGATAAGAACCAAACCATCCGGAAGCATCCGTGCGAAACAAAACCGCATTTGTCCGAGGCTTGCACGGTTGCTTCGCCAAAAAATTGAATCGCTCGCAGCAAAGGAGGGCAAAACATTTGCAATCGCTTCAAACCGCACCCGTAACTCACCGTTTTGCCCAGTTTTCGCTCGCTCGCTACTTTAAACTAGCTTGAACATTTTCTATTTCTTCGATAGTTTTTTTTCTATATCTAACGTTCTTGAAACCTCCCCATCACACCCCAAATAGCCCCGTTGAACGCGCTCTGATCTCTAATACATTTCTTCTGTTTTCCTTTCAAATTTACTTCCCCACTTCCTTCGACAAATGAAAACAAAAAATAATAAAACCACCCGAAACAACTTTTCCCCCCATCCCGATCCGCGCGATCGTGGAACGGCAACCTGAATATATCCTGATCCATTGTATCGACCGTACCTAACCAATACGACCATGTGTGTAAAACAACACCCACACTTTCAACACGTCGCGTGCTCACCACACCACAAACCTTCGCCAATGATGGCGCCGCGCGAAGGAAGGAGTCGTGGAAAATTGAGTATCCGCAGGAGTTCATCGACAAAATGTGAACACGCGGAGCACGCGCATCCAAAGACGGTGGGCCGGCGGAACGGGCCAAGTTCTGCACGGTAGATACAGGCCTACGGCCCACACCCAATCACGTCGGTCATCATGTCGGCAGCACACCCAACAGAGTCGCTTCAACGCCACATCAGGGCGGCATCACGCCAACAGGGGATCAAACAACACGTGCATCAACCAAGTTTCAGCAGAAAGTGTGTCGCTAGCGTTGATGTGTTACGTTTGGTTTTCTGCTTTCGATTCGTGCTCCCTAGCGTAACCGAAAAATGGAAGCTAAAGGACGGTGGTAAATCATAATTGCTAGTTAAAATGCCGCTGACGATTGTGATCTGATCGTCAGCCCCGCTCGTTAGCCGCAGATCGTATTTTTACGGCGAAAGTTTCTATATTTTGTGTTTTTCTTTTGTCTATAAAACACATTCATATACACACACGCGCGCGCGCCGCTGTAGAAGGAGAGTTGGAAAAAAGCAGCTCCACTTAAGGCAGGTTTTATCGTTCCCACGTTATTGTTATTTCGATACGAAACTGTTAAAATGTAACGGCTAAATAGTCTCTAAACGAAAGGAAAGCAAAGAAACGGCAGTCAAAGACGCATTGCAGGGCGAAGCTAATTTCGATATTTTTATCTTTCTTGTTTTTTTTTGTCAAACAGCTTCAGTGAGCTCGAGAAGAAAATTAAAGAAAAGATATAGCGAAATGAGAAAACAACTATCAACAAAAAAACACACACACACTCACGCAAACACAAAAGTAAAGAAAGCTAAACCAGCTTAAATCATAACAAAATAACGTCAAGACAACTCTTAACGCGAAACAAAAACATGCCCGTGAGTTTGAAATGCTTTATCGATCAATCTTTGATATGAAACCTAGCACATCTAAAAACTTTGTACATTTTTGAATAAACCTAATATATTTATGAAATATAGAGCAATGCTTGAAAGACAGAACCAATCGGGCCAGTGGGCCAGTGCAATGTGTATTATTTCGATGACGGAAGCAAGGAAAGAAACCTCACTCACCTTCAGCTCCTCCTGACGGCGGTAGGCATGGAGCATCATCTGCTTCTTGGCGTCCTCTGTAATGACCGGTTCCCGACCCGGTGCGCCTTCGTTCAGCTTCGCCAGCTTGACGATGATTTTGGTTTTCTCGTTCGGGCCAACTATTTCCCCGAGACGCTTGTCGGTGAGCATCATTTTCCCGGCAAACCACAGCTGCACCTTCGCCGGTTCGATTACCTCCAGCGAAGCCTTACATGCAAATTGGGATATCGATACTTTAATTGTTCTTCAGAACCTAGAGCCGACACGATACGCTTACCTGCGTGCCGGTCAAATCCTCCGTGTTGTTAAATTCCATCCGAATCGGATCGTGAGGTGGCAGTTGCATCGGGTAGACGATGGTAACGGCTCCACGCAACAAATCCAGCGCCTCCTGCACGTTTCGCTGCGTAATGCATTTGCCTTCGTCGACGAGTTTTTTCGAAATCATCCCTTTCGCATCCTCGATTGCTTTCGTCAATACGTCCCCCATTTTCGGCTGCGGTTGCCGGCCATTGCGGCGACCGACCGGATCTCGGTTGAAGCGCCATCCACCGGACGGTACGCACGTGTCGGCCCACTCGTCAACGAGATGCAGTTCCTCAATCTGTTCGTCCGTCAGTCCGAGCATATCCGGTGGCAGCATGGTGCCGTGTTTTATCAATTCTTCAATCTCTGCAACCGAAGCACACGAATGATGCAAGAAAATTAGTGTAAGGATGTGTATGTGTAAAAAACAGCACGCCTGAACTTACCCGAACACACGCGGCTCACCTTCAACCGGCCATTGTAAACCGTTCCCAACTCGTACGCGAGCTGCTCAATCCCTATTCCGACGGAGGTTTCGTACAGAAATTGACTTTCTTCGCCTCGTTTTACATGCAAAAGGACCATTTTTTCGTCACGTTCACACAACTGCACCAGAGAGCACACGCTTTTGTGAAAAACGGCCAATCGGTCGGTCAAACAAATAGTCGCAGAATGAATCCAGGTAGCTAGACTAGCAGCACAATTCGGTACTGTCAAACTCGATAGTCATAGCAACGATAAAACAAAATAACGGTCGGAACAGTCGTTGCTATGGCGACTGGAACTAAGCAGTTTAGGGATGATTTTGCTGCACACATTCACACAAATGCAATGCCTTTATAATTCACATGTAATACTGCTAGTTACATTTGATCTTCAGCTACACTGATCAGCTACTGAAAAAATATTGAAGAATAATCATTGCCACATCTACACATTGGTCTGCAATGTTGTCTTGATTGTACCAGTCTTCGGACTATAGTCCACACGGAGAACGATCTAGATAAAATTTGAACCTACAACCAGTAATTTGTAATAAATTGTTAACATACTCTAACATACAAAAACTGTTTAGTTCCATCATATATTGGAAACAATAAGGAAATAATTATGTTAACTGGACGAATCATGAAGTACAGATTGTACGGTATTGTAAGTCCCTTTATAGAAATTGAGTATAGTTTCTTATGGATCAGGAAGCAAGAAGTACAGATTTCTTTCCAGCAAATAATGCACATCGTACAGTGAATGTACACTGAATAGTCCCAAACACTGGCTTCCCTATCATTTATTTACAAAATCGATAAATATGATTGTATATCCATAATTTACACACATCCATCTTGTTTGGAGGGGGTGGGGAGCACATCAACTAGTGTTATAAGTTAATAGGAAACGCACGGACCGCCCGCATTGGCCACACACCGGCTATGGTGGGTGTGAGTGGGTGCTTATGTATACTTGTCTAGAACAACTGTACAATATCGTTCGATGATTTGTCGGCAGTACACTGCTTACACGTTGTAAATATCTTTTTACGATCTCCAAGATCGGTACATCGGTATCCGCACCCGTGCCCCACCGGACGAGGTACGAAGGATTGAACTGCCACAAAGGACAGGAAATTAAAACAACCACTTTAAAAAAAACGAAACAATAAACAAACGATCGATCGCCGTGCTGCCAACGTTAACAAGTACAGTTATTTAAGTCTTATCGTCTTAACGAGCCACCGGAAATCACTGTATCTGGATCGGGGTTAGAAGTTAGGCTTCATCACATGGTTGTTGCACCGGTATGGGGTTTAGTCTTTTGTGCAGCATTCACACACACGTACGCTGTCCGTAATCTTGTCGTTCATCGCATTCGCTGCCGAAATTCTTCCAGCTCGTGGATGCTCGTAGATAGTCTAGCGGAGACGGAAGATGATGCCAAAATATTAACAAATAAAAAAATACTTACACTATATATGCCCTATCTATGACTCACCTGCCGAATGCATTGAATAATGCCACTATTTCACCACGCTTCAAACGTAGCGACGGTGCGGGTTGTTTCAATCGCGTCCCCAACCCGGTCTCGACCTTATCGTCGAATTTGCCCGAAAAAAGAATTTTCAGTGCCGTACCCATGCCCTGCACCTGCAGCTTCCCCCACAACCGGCACTTGTCGCAACCGACACAGTCCATAATCTTCGAGATGTTCATGAATTTCTCGCGGAACTCGTGCTTCAGCTTTATCGCCGACGTGCCACCGCTAAACATGGCCGTTTCGTTGAAGTGCGCCGGAAAGCCCTCGATCACGGTCAGCAGATCCTTGACCGCCGTTTTAACCTCCCGATCGTCCTTTTCCAGCCCGGTGAAGTACTCCTCGTTGCGCAGGTACGGTGCCGCCTTGGCCAGCGCGCGCAGCTCCACCAGGTAGGCGAAGTACAGGTTGCGCAGCCAGTGCGAACCCTCGTTGTCGGTCATGTGCGGACTGAACCGACGCTCAAACTCTTCCATGTTCGGGCCCCAAACGCCGGCCGGTGCGACGAACCCGAGCGAACTTTTCTCCGACAGCAGATAGTTGGCGCAGAGGTGAATGTTGATGCTCGAATGCAGACCGGAGATCATGCGATAGAACACGCGGTGCTCTAAGCACACCTCATTCCGTGCCATGTCCTGGTAGGGAATCATCGCCGAGTAAGCATTTTTCTTCTTCACCGAATGGGCCCTGCAAAGCGGTATGACAAGCAACAGAGAAAAGCGTTAAACAAAGTAGAACGGGTTGGATTAGGAGGAAGCATAATGCTCGGGCCTACTTACTGAAAACAATTCTCCAAGTAAATGCTGCTCCAGATGCGCCGCGCTGATTCACCCCGGTAGCCGGTGTAGCGTTCCGGGTTTAACAACAGATCCACATACTCCGCCCCCGGCTCGTGGTCATCTAGAATGCAGAAATTGTCCTGCGCTTCGTCATAGTCCGCCCACCGCTGGAACTCTTTGTGCGCCTTATCGCTGATGCTAGTGTTGAGGTAGCCTAGCTCCACGTCCAAGTCTTCGTTGCAGTTCGTTAGCGTTTGCACCTCTTTTATGTACTGGAAAAAGGAGGGAATTCGATGTAATAAAAAGCATACGGTAAACAAATAGACACAATCACATTTTCAATACGCTCCAAAAACAATCAAACCAACAAAAAAAAAAAGAGATGACGTGTGAAATTTTTTTTTTCGCATCGTTTTAAATTGCAAATTTAGCTTTTCAAACACACGTGCTCCGCGGCGTAGCGTTGTCAAAGCAACGGTAGTTCCGCCCCAGGGTTGCTACGCTTTGATAACTAAGCCAGTTACGGCACACAGGTTGCTTACCTTATGATAGGACGACGCGTCACCCTTCAGCCCCGGTGGAATATCTTTCTCCTCGCAGTGTTCCACATGGCAAAACCGCATGGCACACTTGCTATCGTCAACCCAGAACGGACATTCTTTGTTCAGGTGCACCTTGTAGTAGCGAAAGAAATCTTTTACGAGCAGACTTTTCAGCCGCGGGAAGATTTTCACATTGTTGTAGTAATCCACCGTGTCGACGTTGCAGCTGCAATCATCGATCGTTCCCTGAAGCTGGAAAAAAATGAAACCCAACGAAAAATTTAAACACTCTGAAGCACAACTCCTCTCATTACGGAGCTTTCTAAATGAACGTCTGCTGCTAATGATCGCTGGCATCAAAAAGTGGACCAATATTCCGGTTTGCGGTGGGCGTTCCACTCTTACCTGGCAGAAGCAAAACCGATCGTTACTGGCCTGCTGGTCATTTTCGGTGTAGAAATACCCGCTAGAATGATTGGCTAAACTAAGCAGCACCACAAAACTTATCACAATCCACTGAAACTGCAACCAGGTCAGCCGACCGGCGGAAAGACTCCGCCACGGTGCCATTGACACTGAAAATGGTGCTACTTGTTACGTTTGGCAGCCCTTTGCGCTTGCTAGGTGTATACCCTGCGAAGGGGTGTCCAATTCCAACGCACTAACAGCAACAACGCCAACTGATGTTTACGATAGGGCGGACGACGGGTCACACAGTTTTGTTTCACCAACACCTTTGGGCGCTGGAGCGATTGTTGTTTGTTTTGGGTTGGCACAACTCGTAGTAAACAATATCCAGAACCACCCTAACACGCGATACACGAGATACTGTAAGCGCTGGTTCGTTCAACTAACTTTCCAGACACTGCCCGTACTGCGCTCATTAGATTACGAGCGAAACCTAAGATTTTCTATCGCAGATGTTGCAACATTGGAGACACTTGCAGGAGCAATCTATACACATACCGCGAAAAAGAAACCACCCCCAAGCCGAGCAGTACGTGCAATAATTGTTCACGAAATGAGAAAAGCCATCCCCTGCGCGAATGTAGAATCCACCCACAAATCAACACGTCAACACACACCGAACAGTTGTCAAAAGTGGGGGATTTCCCACCCCTTTTCACTTAGCTTTACCAGAAAAACAGCACCACAAAAACAGCTGATAAACAAACTCCTGTCATTACGACGCACGTACTCAAAGTGCAATTCGGTTGTTATTTGAGCATAGCAGCCCGAAATCGAGCAGTACTGCTCGAATGCGTATGTGTGTTCAATATGCTGTGCAATTAAATGAGTAAAAATGAAGTATATAGTCCTCATAGCGATCGCATATACGCAAAAATTATTACCAATTCTATAGACACGCGTGTTTGGGAAGTATACATGAAAAAAATACAGGTAAAAAAGAATTATAGAATCCCCAGAGTTCCGTTTGACAGTTCGAGCAGCTTTGGTGGGTAGCACACTGGTTGTGGTATGATTTCAACGGACATGTAATGCTTATGCATGCTCGTTTTCATTTTGCACTCATTTTCAGTTTATTTTATATTGTCGAGATTAGCAACGTGGCGATTACCGCTATAAATTCAAACGTGTATGAATCAGCAAACGGTCTATTGTGTTTCTCACTTTCCGATTATCCCAGTGTTTAAATGTTTTGTGCCTGAACAAAATGTTAGCAATTTGAAGGAATTTATTGTTCGTGGATCTTATAAACTTGTTAAAATATAACAAATTAACTTTGATTCACTAGCATTCTGTTATGGTTTCTGAACGTATGAATGTTTTCTCAATTTGCTCATTCTCAATGCTTACACGTAGAATTATCACAACACCTGTTCAAACGCTTGTCCGCGCAAAAAATGGCTTGCTGGGAAAACTAACATTACTTTTTCACAATTTTTCTAGAAAATAAAATAATGAATATCTTTTTTATTTTAACTTATTTCACCTCTATCAATATTTAAATCAAAATATTTTTTGTTTAAGCACATGGATATTATTATTATCATTATTTTGAACATATGTGTAACTCGTTTCACAAAAAATGATAGCGACACAAAATACATGGAAAACATTAAATACTGAGGGAAAACATATTCAAAAACATTTGTGCATATTTGGAATAGGCGTTTTCTTTTCTTATCTGAGTTGATAAACAATCTTTTGGTTAACAAAGGAATGAAGTAGCTGGAAATAAAAAAAAGATAAAATATTGTTTTTGAAGTTAAGTCATGTGCAAAATTCATATGATTTTTAACTAACTTATTTCAACTGAAATATACATGTAAAAATAATCGTCCTATTGCTATGAAATAACAATACTGCTCTAAATCATCACGAATTTCTTTATTTGTTGTGGTTTTTAAAAAGCATGTGCTTAATGATCCCAAAAGTATCCCACCAGTATCCCAATAGTGCTAATCTCATTAGCTTCACATGCTTCGATCCTTAAAGATTATATAATGAAAAATCTACTACTCATCCGGGCTGCAAGTGGTGTAGGCCTTTCCCGAATATCACGGAATGCAGGTCAACGCTGATTCATTCAACCGGATCGCCGTTCGAGACGGAACCGTTCCATGAATGAAGAAAAACATGACGGATCCAACCGGAGCAGCTTGTAATCACGGGCCTGGGTGAGATTTTGGTGAGGTGAGATTTTCACATTCATACACACAGACACATGCACATGTACACAAACACACCTACCACCACCGGCATGTATGTATGAAGAGCTCGTTGGTGCAGCCATCGACTTTCGTTCCTCGTCCGCTGACCACTCAAAAGAGGCGACCCATCGCATCAGCCGCGGACCGCAAACGACTCAGTTTGAAGAGGCCATCCCGAAGGCACAGACGTGTGTCGGCCAACCGAAACCACCCGGAGTGATACTGGACAAGGTAAACCATTCACAATCGCGCAGTGACCGTACACCCGGGGGAAGATTGAAGCGTGATTCGAAAAAGACGATAACGATCTGGCTGGTGAAAGTCGGGAAGAAATGTGAAGACAGCAGCGAGACGGCAAACATGAAGTTGAAATTGTAAATGTGCAGCACACCACTGACGATCATATGGTCGAGGTTCCGATGGGTCCGGTGTGAGTGACGATGTCGCGGAAATATTCGCTAAAATCTACCACCGCCGTGTGAGTGTGCGTTTGTTGAAGTGGAAGTGTGCCGCACAAAATCCCCCAGATCCAGTGGTAGAACTCCACTCGGCAGGAACGTTCCGGCAGAAAATCAGGACAGACCCTCACCCCAACCCCACCACCGCAAAGGGATGGGGTAAAGCGGGGGGTGGGGGGGCACCGCGCAACGCGCTAAGTGAAGTCCCGAGAAACTAGGTTAAATATGAAGTGATAAAAACACACACACACACAAGCGCGCGGGCGAGCATACACACGAAGACTTCCCGATACCGCTATACACCGTTTCCGCTAGATCAACTGGATACACCACCGGACAGGCTAGCCAGGTGTGGGACCTGGATGGGTTGTTTGGGTTTTGCCTGGTTTGCTCACGTGATCGCGTGCGTTCCATGCCAGGAGAACTGATGGTTCTTACAAGTCGTGGCGTTTTGTGTGAAAGTATTCGAGTTTGTTAGCAAAAAGACGAATGAAAAAAGAAACATCATATTCTTGGCAAAACCATCGAAAGACTGTCCAGCCGCTTGATCCCTCAGCCACCGAAACGGTACCCGGTACGATCGATTTGGATGGTTGCAAAGGTTTGGGCGCATTATGGAACCCCACCCCGCACGAATGTGCAGAAGCGTACGCTCACAGCTTTAAATCCCGTTCGCGGGAGCGTCCGCAAACGGTAGTCGAAGGCGGCCAATGCAAATTACATCGGCCATCGGCCGTCGTGCGAGCGTGGCTTCGACTGATCCGGAGGGGGGGGGGGGGGGGGGGGGGGGGGGACGGGGTGGTGAAGTAATTCTAACGGTTCTCGGAACTCTGGGCCGCAAGTCGCGGTTTGCATGCCGCGCATACCGTGCAATCAGCGCACGAATCGCATGCGAACGCTAATGAAACCGCTGGTCAGGGGGGGGGGGGGGGGAGGGGGCGTGGAAAACCCATCCGGTCGCGGCGTCGCACTCCCGGGAGAAAGGATTTTTGGCTCGAAATTTCTACTGACCCATAATGGGTAGTTGATTGTGTGTTTGTTGGGTTTTGTTGATTTTGTTGCAGGGCTACCGCAGGGCTGCGCAGCGTGAACCGAACGGGCGTATTTTCCTTCCATTAGCATTAGAACGGAAAATCCATCCGTTTCCCGCTATGCTACCCGCAAAAGACTGAAAATGCCGCTCAGCCACTCCCTGCCGTTGGTTTTTTTCTTACAGCCATCCATAAAATGGAAAGTGGTTGTTCTGTTATTTACGATTAGTTCTTTCTTCGACCAAAGCGCAGAAATTGAGCGAAGCGAAGAAGAGTTGAACAGTTGATTTTTACAATTTGCGCTGATTGATCAAGCAAAAATGTTCTATTTTTTTGCTTCAACGTTTAGACAATTAATACCTTTGCTGATGCTTATTGAGTTACCTATTCGATGTACAAAAAGAATCGTTCCGTTTACATTTGGATACATTCAGAATCTAATTCAGAACATTCAGAATAGAATAATCTTTTTAGAGAAATAATTGTTCAGAGCTTTTTTTTAAGTATCGTAGCATTATAAAAAGGTACTAGGAAAGGGAACTGAAAGATCTAATAACGAGACCATATGAGGAACATATCACGTACCATATGAGATAGGTTTATGTGCTTCTTGGCATTCTGGAATCGATCATGGCAAACCATGACGTGAAGAAACAGGAATTGGAAAAATGATTGAAGCTCACCAAAAATGTATAACTAACCCTTGACTCTGTGCTACATATTCTGCAGCTAAAAGGAGTGTTTGTGGATGGTATATTTACCCATTTTCCTACACACGAAAACGGATCGTTTCTTTTTGTGTAATAAGCATCATGGACTCATCAAAGCCGCTCATAACACAAATAGAAGTACTGTATGCGAATTTGCGTTTGTGGAGATCAACATTATACGATTTATTTGTTTTATATCAAAAACCTGAATCAGTGAGGAACGCCATTAAAATAAATCTCATTGTAAAAGTAAACTAAATTTATTTGGCAACTGTCTTCAGTGTGCGAACTGAACAAACAAACCGCTCGTGTTCGACAGGAATAAACCCCGTAGCCTAGCCTACCAGCCAGCCCATAAAGCATTCGGATGATCCATCGTTTGTCCAGCGCGTTCCGGACTTCTCGAAAGCTCTCGCACTCCCTTTCCGTTCCTTCGTCCAGAAAGCGTGTTTGTGCGAGCGATCGATGTAGGAACCAAGCCAGCGAGTTGATCGAGAAGAAATGGAACGCAATGATCGAGAAAGGAATGCAGCAGCAATGCCCGCCTGTACACGGGCTGGAAGATCAATCAGGGGGGAAGACAGAGAGAGGGATCGAGAGAAAGAGAGTGAGAGAGAGTGAGAGGGAGTGAGAGAGAGTGAGTGATCGCACGGAAGGTAAGACACAGCGAACGCGGTGCGAAAGAGATGCGGCTAGGCGTCCGAAGTCCGAAGGAGAACAAAAACCGGTGATGAGCCTGGCAATCCGCGGCCGGAACGTTTGCCAGCGGGTACAGTTTTCAAGCGCAATATTAAGTAACTTTACTATCGCCACGGCACGGATCGCATACGGATCGGCTCGACGCGGGCAGCGCAGCGTGTGGTGAGTGTGGTTGAACCTACCACCAGTGAGGTTGGTGGCAAAAGAAGAAAAAAAAAGAAACAAACCTACTCGCGATCTCGCCGGGGGCGTTTATCTGGGCCGGAGCAGATGAAAAGTGACAGTTTGTTGTGATCGTTTCCGGTTGCCCTGCTCGTGTGTGCACCCAACAGCCGGCCGGGGTTGGTGACTTAAATGCATGTTAAAGTGACGAACCGCTAAAGTGTGAAAATTCGGCGGCTAACGTCTGTGACTCAGTGGTTACTTTGTTTTGTGAAACTATCCGAGAGGAGGGAGGAGTAGTGCTGTTGTGTGCGTGTGTGTGTGTGTGTACGTGTGCATGTGTGTATGTGTGCGTGAATGCAGGGAAAATACGTCACCGGGTTCGGTTTGGACTGCACGTCCTCCCGGGGAACCAGTTTGGGTGGCTGCATGCGATACAACCCGTGGGAGAGCGTTATGAAGATGAAGTGTGTTAAGTTACAGTTAGATTGTTAGCTCTGCAAGATCGTTTTCCCGCACCAAGGAGCGCCAAGTGTGCGGGCTAATTGTTTAATACATGGTGCCGATGCTCCCAAGAGCGCCTCAGACTGGATCCGTTTTTCCTGACGTGTTACAACATTGTAGGACATGCGGTACATGCCACACGGGAGCACAAAGACACTGTTCGTGGAATTGGCAAGCTGGTGGCACACTCGATCGGGTGAGATTTTCACCGCTTCACCGGACCGGAGTGTCGCGGCGTTTCGGGCCGGGTGTGATTTCTCCTCGACCCCGTTGGTGTGACGTGCCCGTTCACGTACGCGTGCGCTACGACCACCACCGATGGAATCTATGTTGCTGTTGTTGTGGCTGATGGCGTTGTTGTTGTTGTTGTTTTTTTTTTTCTTTTGCTTCAGCTTCATTATACTCGCAAGTAGCGAAATCCCCGCGAACGGTTTTACGAACGGGCGCTCTCATTTTCACCGGCACCGACGACACCGATCGTGTCTGAGATGCTTTCACCCACCCATCCTCCTCGTTCCACTTCCCTCCTCCCATCTCCCACCCCTACGGTGACCGATGGTTGTGAGCCGACGGGCCAGCCACCGGACAGGAAGTGCATTACCACGATCGAAAGAGAAATTAACCCACCGCCGGGAGGGAAACTTTTGTTAGGCCTCCAACCCGCGCCCCGCACCCCGCGTAATGAATTGGGAAGACGCAGGTCGCGAGTTACGCGTGTGACTTTTTGCAGAACCAGATGGTTGTGCGGTCGGAATGGCACCACGCGGCACACGCAATGGTAAACCCCGAAACCGAAACCGAAGACCGAAGGTGACATATTTTCTCTTTTCTTCGGCCTCTTCGGTCGCACCCCGTTCGGTACCCGCACCAATCACCCCGGGTAGCTGGCCACGATCGACCGCGATTCGTTCGCACCCGGGAATGCGCACCCCCGGAAATGGGTCAGCGGTATTGTATCACTTGCTTGCTTGCTTGCTTGCTTGCTTGCTTGCATGGCCCAGCAAGACCGCCCGTTCCCGGCCCCGACCCGACAAAACTCGTTGCGCCCGGTTTCCCGTTCGGTAACCTTCACACAAACACAAGGGCACACGCACACATACTCACGCACGCAAGCGTACACATGCGTTGCCCCTCGCAACGAATGGAACACAGTCGACCATGACCGTGGAAGATACCGATGGCTTCGGATACACACCTGCAAACGTGGACGACCCATCAAACCTTCCGCTTCAACCCTTCCACTGGATGCGCTCGTCATCGGTCCCTCCAGGGGGAAGCAAAAAAAAATAAAACCAGTCTCCCCCCGCTTGGTGGCGACTGCGGTGGAACGGCGAAGGGGAAGAATCATTTTGTTCGATCTGTGTCAGAGAAAGAAACCCGATGCCGCAAGAATCGGGTGCTCGTTCCCGGCTTGCTGCTTTCACTAGCAAACATTCTTCGGGCGATGGTGAAATTTTACGGCTTTTACGGGGCCCTCCGAACGCCTTCCGAACGGGTGACAGTTGCGGTCGCGGCCTTCAAATGTGACGGCACAAAGTAGGCCGTGATCTCAGCCTCCTATCCCAACTGTAAAGAACGCCGCACCCACCTACTTTGCATTCTTGGTTTTTTTTTTAGAAAGCGTGACACAACGTTAAATAAGAAAGGTGGTGATGCGAAAAACAAAACAATCTCGAGATGTGTGTTTAGCGTTGGACTCCATTAAAAGCAAATTTCGGCCCGTATCTGATGCAATCTTCTAACCTGGTTGCGGGTCAAAGCCAAGCAAAGCCACCGTTTATCCACCGAAAGTGGGCGCGCGCTTTTCCCGAACAGTTTCACGGGCGAAAAAATGTATGAAAAATAATGAAAAGAAGATAAAAAAAACAAACACAGTTAGTTTTCGCTCCTTTTGCGGACGGTACGGAATTGGAACGTGGCATTTTCTCTCGACCTAAACCGAATTTTGTGTATGCACGCACACGTGCACAGCAGGCTTAAATCGCCTGTGCACGCTCCCGATCAATAATTCACGACAGGAGAAGGAATGGCACAACAAGCAGACGAAGGTGAAGGCAGAAGGTGAAGAAGAAGAGACAAACTTTCCGTGATGGCTCACTTCCGGCCGGTTTTTGGGAGGGAGGGAGCGTTCCAAAATTTACGCTACATACTTTTCGTTTTTCACTCTTCCTCCCCTCCTCTCTCTTTCTCTGTCTCTCTCTCTCTCTCTCTCTCTCTCTCTCCCTCCCACGGTGTGGAGGGTGGAAATGCTAAGCATTTTTTACTGCAAATCACTTTCTTCGAGCGAAACGAAACGCTCGGCAGTTGAAAATAGTACAACATACCAGAAGTATCGAGTAAAAGCACAAAATCAGGGGTAATATTAATTACTAACTTATTTTCGAATGCCAAAACAAAACCCTCTATGATCAAAGAGTTGAATCCAGTAATCTCTATTATAGGACAAATCTTAAATCTTTATATATGGTATCGCGCAAATTTTCAGTTTCCATTTGCATGCAATAACAGGCGGCAAACGTAATTAAACGTCCAGTTTCTTAAATCACTGGATTAACTGGATTAACTGGTACAACCATAAGTGTTTCAGTATTTTTTTTTTCATAAAACTTGTAACAATTTCTAATTTTCAAAGTATATTTTAAAAGTTTGAACATGTTTTTTCTGGTCCTTTTATATAGGATATCGAAAACTATACCATATTGTTTTCATTTTTTACTTTTAATTTTGTTTACTGCGCTTCTACAGATTCAAGAACTCTACAACTTCTTTAATATGACGCAAATTGAAGAGTGAATGGACATTGTTAACTTGTTTGTGAATATTGCCATTTTTATTGCCTCAAGCTGTAGAATGGGGGATAGTTAAGAAAATAGATATATGGATGAAAGTAATCAGTTCTTTTTCTTCCTCTTCTCCATCGTCTTATTGTATTTATTCTGAAATCCTTTTCTTGGCGAAGTATTTATGTTACTTAATATACAACAAAAAATCATTCCAAAATCAAAATGTTTGCAGCTTTAAACGATATATTTGATTGAACAACCGTTTTTTTGTGAATCTTGTTTCCAGATAGATTAAACAGTGCCTCTCAGATCTAGTTGTTGTGTTATTCGTGCAGTACAAGCAACTGTTTATGTGACCGAAACAAAAAAGTGTCCAAACTAACGATAAAAGCATGATCCTTAAAGTTGCAGCAGTGTTGCTGCTCTTTATGAGCGGTACCAAGTCCCAGGATGATTCATTGGCTGGAAGTTTCCTGTCAGGTGAGGATAAACCTTTTTTTGTACTAATGGGAATAAATCGTTGCTGGTTTGGATTGACGATTTGGACTGATAGGAAGATTAAAGGACTAAAACTGGTTAAGGAGGAGATAAAACACAACAAGAAAAGCTCAATAACTTAAGATATTTAAATTAGTTCTTAAAAATCAATTCTACAAGCCGAATCAAGGCGTGTAATTATAGTGAGAGCAAGTTTGGCCAGATATGTCAATTTGGATTTTTTGTACGATCAACTTTCAAACATCTCCCAAATGTTAAGCAAAATCTTCGTTTTTTCTTTCTTAGGACTGCTGGATTCCATCACAAGCACAGAGGACGCCAAAGGGTGTCCGGGTGTGTGCGTCCACACGCTGGCCACCCTCATATGCTACGAGGTGCTGGACGACATACCGTGCCCATCACCCAGCATGAAGTGTTGCGTGGAAAGTAGCGCGGCTGCCGCGAACATTACCACCACCCCCCGGCCACGGACCACCACCACCACCGTGCGTCCCACCACGACCACACCGAAGCCCACGACGGAGGCCAAAATTAAGGAGAAGGATAGTAAAAACAATTGTAAGACGGGCGGAGCGACTGTGGGTTAGTTATAAAGCATTCTCTTAACTTACACCTTTCCGCCACGCTCTTTCCCATCCCGCAGCATCCTGTCCGGGTGTGTGCGTCGCGGACCGGATCGCCGAGTACTGCGAGGCGTACCTGACAACGGCCGGCCTGTGCAAGAGCGGCTCCAAGTGTTGCGTGTCGCGCGACATCTACCCGGACAACCCACCGGACGAGCTGTACATCCCGACGGCACACTTCGATGCGAAGACGAACAAAACCACCACCCCGAAACCGTACGCGAAGACGACCGAGCGGCCACAACACCAACACCACCCGCACCCGACCGAGGAACCGATCAAGTCGAAAACGAATCCCACACCGAAGCCCACACCGAAGCCGACGAAAGCGGTGCCGTCGAAGCTAAAGACGACGGCCACAGCCACGCTCGCCAACAACGGCCAGGGGCCGGTGTTTAAGGAGTGTGAGGGTGAGTGTGTGAACGGGCTGTTCGCCCTGTTCTGCGACGATCTCGACAGCGAGGCGTTCTGTCCGAACGAGGGTTCCTGCTGCATTACCGGTGTGGCGGACGACAACAAGCAGCAGATTGTGACGACGACGAGGCGACCGGCAACACCGGTAAGAACCGGGTTCGATTTGTGTGTGGGTGTGTGGGTGTGGAAGAGCGATCTCTTACTAGCCGATATTGATTGAAATAATTCCTACCTTCCCCCTAGCCTCCCCTGCCGCGGTGTCCCGGATTCTGTCTGCTCAACATTATGGCCGCCTTCTGCGAGCGTCCCTCCGTGCTCATCCCGAACACGGCCAACTGCAAGCGTGGCTCGGTGTGTTGCGACAACACGCGCGCTCCTCCGCCGAGACCGCCACAACAGAAGCGACCACCACCGACCACGACCACGACGACACCGGTACCGACGACAACGGCCGCACCGGATCCACGCGAAGAGTGCCCGGGCTCGTGCATCGTCAGCCTCCTTAGCTTCACCTGCTTCCGGAACGCCGAAATGACCGATCTGTTCAAGTGCAAAAAGTCCGGCACGCAGTGCTGCGCCCCGAAGTCGAAGATCCAGGAGGTGCAGCAGGCCGCGGCCGCCAGCAAAATCACCTACAACAACCACACGAACGGCGGCGGCTATCCACCGATGCAGGCGCTACCACCGCCACCACCACCACCACCACTGCCACCGCAGATGATGCCCCAGCAGCCGGCACTGGCGGGTCTGGGACAACCCTACCCGATGTCACCGCCGGCACCGTCGCAGTTGCAACCGCAACACACGGCCGGCTATGGACCACCGGCCCCGAACCCGTACCCCGGACCGATCAGTAACAATCTTTACGAGGTGCCACCGACCCAGCAACCACCCCAGTACGCCCAGTCGCCCGTGTACGAACCGCCAACGACGACACCGCGACCGCAGGTCTACTCGAAGTACGTGTGCGGCGTGAAGGGTACGAGCCGGGCGGCCAAGTCCGTGCTCAGCCGGGAGGTGGTTCGGTTGGAGCGGGAGCAAACGACGCCAAGCGGGCGGCAGGCACGCCACATCGATAGCGTGGACAGCTTTTACCGATCGAAGAGCTCGGAACGGTTGGTGCTCGGTAGTAGCATCGTGCCGATACCGATCATCTACCACGATCACAACGACACCGTACCGGAGGACATCCTGCGCCATCCGAGCCTGACGGAGAACGACACGCTCGCCAAGTACTGGAGCCACCAACACCACCACCGAAAGGGGCGCGTCGTAGGCGGTGAGGACGGCGAGAACGGGGAATGGTGCTGGCAGGTCGCACTGATCAACTCGCTCAATCAGTATCTCTGCGGGGCGGCCCTGATCGGTACGCAGTGGGTGCTTACCGCCGCGCACTGTGTAACGAAGTAGGTCTCGAGGAGGAGGCGAGTACGACTCTAGATAAGACGCTAATGAAGACGCTTGTTTCGTTTCGCAGTATCGTCCGCTCGGGAGATGCCATATACGTGCGGGTGGGCGATTACGATCTGACGCGCAAGTACGGAAGTCCTGGTGCGCAGACGTTGCGGGTCGCCACCACCTACATCCACCACAACCACAACAGCCAGACGCTGGACAACGATATCGCACTGCTGAAGCTGCACGGCCAGGCGGAACTTCGGGACGGCGTGTGCTTGGTAAGAAACGGGCAAGCAGCCGCGATTCGGTCTCACCGGCTTAATCGCATCGTTTTCTCTCGCTCTCTCTCTCCCTTCCAGGTGTGTCTACCGGCGCGGGGTGTCAGTCACGCCGCGGGCAAACGTTGTACCGTGACCGGGTACGGGTACATGGGTGAGGCCGGTCCGATTCCGCTTCGCGTTCGCGAAGCCGAAATACCGATCGTCAGCGACGCCGAATGCATACGGAAGGTGAACGCGGTGACGGAGAAGATCTTCATCCTGCCCGCGTCCAGCTTCTGTGCGGGGGGTGAGGAGGGCAACGATGCGTGCCAGGGGGATGGTGGCGGACCGCTCGTGTGCCAGGACGATGGGTTCTTCGAGCTTGCGGGGCTGGTTTCGTGGGGCTTCGGGTGCGGACGGGTCGATGTGCCGGGCGTGTACGTGAAGGTGTCCTCGTTCATCGGCTGGATCAACCAGATCATTAGCGTTAACAATCAGTAGTAGGGTAGTAGTCCTAGCATACCAAACTTCTGCTCCCTCCCATCCCTCTCCCATTTCACGCTCCCATCGGGGGCTTCCAGTTTACTGCTCCACAGATAGAGAAGAAGAAAAAAAACGACAACAATCGATGCTAGTTGATAAAAGAAAGGTTAGTTTGTAGTGCATTACCCTAGAATCGTGTAGTTTTTTTGGAGGGTTCGTTCCGTTGGTGAGAATAGATTTCCAATAACTCGATATTTATTTGTAAAAATCGCAAATCGCACGGTCTACTGTGGTAACGATAGGACACTTCCCCACGGGCTCCCGTAACTTTACCTTTACTCCCCAACGAGTCTCGTCTCGGTTCACAGCGCACGGCTCGATCTGAGATGTTACCGTGGTTCTCGTAAACAATATTTAAGATTATTTATTTATTTCCCTCCCCCCATTGCTACAGGCAGCCGGTTAGCGTGGTACCTCTTAGGACAAAAATGTTGACAACGAGCATGTTTAACGAACAGTTCAATAGTGCAGGTAGTGATAGGTTACAGCGCGTCCAAGAATCTACTTTCGGGCCGGAACAAAGCACTGAAACTAAAGAGACGTATTGGCTGTTAACAGCCACACCTCGATATGACTGCAGTGATGGAAAACAATTTTACAAAATTGTTACATTATGTACAATAAATAAAAACCGACTGGTAATACGAGCTGTGGCAGTAGTGGCGTTACGTTCTGTTTGGCAATAATATTTTATGATTTTTTTTTAATTAGCTCGCTGAAGGAGCTTCGCAAAAAGAGTTGGAAAAGTAATTTTAAAGTATCTTCTCCCCCTCACTCCCCCCCAATACACTTCATCCAGTGTGGCATGAAGCACATTTATGGTGAAATAGAATAAATATAAAATTAGCAGCCCCATCTTCAGCAGCGCTACTGAAACAAAAGAGCCGCCACAAAGCGCGGCACCGATCTAACAGCAAGAAACACGCGCGAATAAAACAACCTACCAAAAAAAAGAAAAAAAAACACCCAACCCTTTTTCGCCGCCAACGACCAATTTTCTTTTCCTCAATCGGGGCTAAATCACCAACAATCCATTTTCCGAAACTCATCGAAGCCTTGTAGAACGAACCGAAAATAAACGGCCCAAAAGGCTACACCCTCGGTCGGGCCAGACCGGGGGGTGGAAAGGGAGAATGGTGTGAGTTTTGAGTTTTGATCTACGGTTCATGCAAAAACAGGCGTAACAAGACCAACAGCAAAAAATCATCATCCCAATAATGCCATTCCAACCCAAACGGAAGAAAGATTCCGCAAAAGAAGTTCCGCGCTCCGTCGGCTTTCCCCTCCCCTCCCCCCCTCTTCTCCTCTGGAGATAAAACTCATGGAAAGCGGTCCGAGCGGAAACATTTCTTATCATTTCTTCTGGCGTTTCCTGCGTACATCTATGGAGCAACAAAAAAAAAAGAAAAAAAAGTTCATGCTCTACGCGTACAGGATACGCAACAATGGTAGCATACTATCACTTTCAAAGACGCCTACTAAGTCGTTCGTCATTTTTAATTATTTTTCACCACCGCGCCTGCTTGGCCGCGGCCGATGAGCCCCACAGGCAGCCAGGAACCGACCGGTTTGTCCTGCTCTGCCTTCAGCCTTCGGAGCCGGTGGAGCAACACGTTCGGGTCACTTATTTATCAACGCCTCGGTGTCGGGACCAATGGAATGCACGTTCGCGATCCTCCGCAAGACACGGTGCGTGTCCTTTTTCTGTGGTTGGATTCTGTTACAATCATTTTTTGAGGTTTTTTCGTGTGTTTTCCTTCTCCATCGTCTTTGTTCTGGCTTTTTTATTTACTCTCTCTCTCTCTCTCTTCCTCTTTCTGTCTCGCTCTCTATTGTGCCAACTCCAAACCCTAATCGACCATCATTTCGGTGTTCGTTTTTGTGTGTGGGCGAAATAATGCCCAATAAAACAGGCTTTCCGATTGTGGACCAAATACATTATGTATTTAGTAAGCAATTTTTATGTGTTTTGTTTTTTTTTTCTTCAGCGTACCGTTGGGCAATTTTTTATTACGTTCCCGCAGTTGTGTTCGAAGAATAAGTTTTAAATGTTTTTTCTAACGCCCGCTAGAATGTTCGGGAACCGACTGTGCTTGGTAACCTTTGATGAGAAGAGGCTGGGATGAAAAAGTTTAATTAGAAGGCATTAGTCTTGGAAGGCGGGCTATTTTTTTTTGTTTTGTTACATTTACAAACCGCTAACTTACGATTTTGTTGCTTACAATGTCGATTTGGATTCTTCGGGATATTTGAAAGTTCTGGAAAAATTAACAATGTGCAGTAAATGGATGATAAAAAGTCATAATAAAATTCAAAATAAATTGATATGTCTATTATTACATTTATACGATTGATTATACAGTCAAAAGTGTTACTTGTATATATTGATCATATTAAAATATCATTAATTGCTTAAATTATGTGTACAATTAAGTGTGTACTGTACAAAGAACTCAAGCGTTAATTTGATTATAAATACGTAGGTTTTTCATATTCATTTTATATATGCACCGTTTACCCATAATCGGTTTCAAATAATCAATAATATCATTTAATCTAAATAAATAAATCAAAAGCAATTATTTCAACAATATAACATTTCTGCCATTTGTTTTGTTCGATAAAACCACGATTTGATGAACTATCTCTTCACCAAAAGCAGTGTTGAGAAAAGTTTAAGCGAAAATAAAAAAACGTTTCAAAAAATGTTGCCTTTTATTTGTATTGTTAATGCAGACTTTACGCTCTTTTGCTATCACAATGTTGGCGCACTCCCTGCGTGACAAAGATTACTACACGCCAATATTCGTTGTTGAAGAAACTCGTTACTATATTTTAAAATCAAACATTGTGCCAAATGATATTGAAAGCCATTTTCATGCGCAAAGTTATTAGGTATTAGATACACATCATGAGAACAAAGAGTCAAGGTACAAAGAAATATGCGTTTGGCAGTTGTTAAAGATATTAAAAGAAATCATATCGTTTCCTTAGTTCAAATGGTGATTGTGCGGTAAAAGTTATTTTTGAAAAAATAAATAATGAGATATATGTTCAATTTGATTTAGAAAACCATATGAACCAATGAGTGAGACTTCATACTTCAAAGTTTATGCGAACACAATATAATTTGAATTTTCCTAAAATTGAAGAAATTTTAAATGGAATTAATTATAAACTTTTTAATATTATTTTTGAACTTAGAACTCAGGCTACGAGTGTTGCCAATAAAACTTAAGAGAGTGTTAATATTTTTGGCTGATTTCTGCTGGGACTCTGTTTGTGCGGAGCCCAACAAAAAACAAATCCAGACACAAATTGCACCCAGCTATCAACTTCCCAAGGATCCTGGATCTGCATTCCCCTGCCCAGTTTGATTCACTTTTTGTGCCAAATGTATGTCGACTTTGAGCCGTCGATCATGTGGCCAGCACAGCGATTTCGCACCCCGATTCGGTCGATTATCGAGTGCATTAAACCATAACCTGACCATAGGTGGTAGCCTGCTGGTTGACAGAAGGGTGAAGAAAAGGACACAGCCGCTCGTTTACTCCATGCGCGCATCGATAATGTGAAAGCTCTAAATCAAACAACGCGATGGTACGATGCACTCGACGCACGAAGACGAGAATTTTGGCCCGATCGTCTCACCCGCAAGGCCATCGAAGGTTTGCAAACCTCTCCGCTCAGCGGGCGCGATCATATCGCAACCATACTGTACGGCATAAATGGGACAGTTTTGGGCGGTCTGGGGTGAGGTACACAAAAAAAAAGCACGAGACTAAATGCAGCTCGATCCACCACCAGTCGACGCATGGTGTTGCCGCGTTGCACCGCTGTCGGAATGTTCGCGCAGACTCCAAGCGATCGTACGGCCCGTGGGTTCGATGTTTTCGGGTAAGTTTTATTATTTTAATCACGTGATCGCTCCCGGAGCAAGGAGTGATTTGTTTTTGCTCACCCCGTGCCCCGTTTTTCAGCGTCTGCACCGGCACCGTTTGCGCGCATCGATGCGCCCGGTGGAATGCGATTTTCGTTGCGATCGATGCGATTTCTGCGTCCTTTAAGCGGACGGAAATTTCGAGTATGGCTTTTTTTGTTGTTGTTCCCAATGCACGTCCCGCGTTCTCCGGGCAAACGCGATCGTGCGTCGTGCCTGTGGTTGGCCCGCACCAAGGAACGCACGCTGATTTTCTTTTCTGCCACGTGGTTTTTTACTGTCCGGACGATGCGCTACTTTGCTAACATCGGACACGATGAACAGAGATCGGTTCTCGTGCCGATTTTTTTGTTGTTTTTGCTCATCTCGCACTTGTCGATTGATCGATTTTAATTTAAAATATCAACCTCTTGAGGGTTGTGAGTTGTGTCATCGAAAAGATTTATGGGAATCGCTGGGAAACGGGCAGCCGTTTGGCCGCACGTTTTGTAGAAATGGTGCCCGGGTGATCACGCTTGGGGAGCAAATTGAGCAATGATTTTGGTGGATATATTTATTGTACTTCACACGGCCTTTCGAGCTGCAGACGGGGAATGTTAATGCCTGACAGAATGCTTGCTCGGTGTTATCATGTCGCTGGGTTCAGTGGGGATACTTATTATGAGTCTAAATGCGTGTGAATTTGAAATTTTCTTCGTAAATCGATAAGAAAACTCGATGTTTTAATAGCAAGACAAGGTATCAGGCTTTCAAATGTCGTACAAATTAAAAGTAAAAAAAGTACAAGAGAAACGTTACAACAAATTTTTAAAACAATTATCTGTCTTTTTCCTAAAAATCTTTGCCTTCAGGATTGCCAAACTTTTTTTGGCTTGACGTATGAAACGAACAGAAAGTTATATGTTTTGGTTTATGTTTTAGTTTGGATATTTAAATACAAACTATTTTTTAAATAGATTCATTTCTGTAATAAACAGATTAAAATAAAAAGTAATGGCATCAGTTAAAAAAAACAGACAAAAAAAACAACAGCTATTTAAAATTTAACTAGTTTTATATTGAGTATTTACATGCAAACGTAAAGTGACACTTTAAAAATTTGTCGATTTGGATAGCGAGGACCCCGTTTTTGTACTGCTTAAACGTATGAGTTGAAATTCTTAATGTTTAAACTTTGTTTAAGTTTGTAAAATTGAATGTGAATACTACAAATTGCTGTTTTTTTAAGTATATAAAGTCTCATATAAACCAGCATTTTATTAAATAATCGGTGGATAATCAAAACATTCATTTTCACTTAGTTTCATGCATAAAGATTATACCATACAAAGAATCACGAAAGAATTATACCATACAAAGGACAGTCACATAGTTTTAAACAAATACTCACGGGAGATAGCAGAAGTTAAATTGCGTACAACTTTTTCGAATACCTTTCACCATCAGTGAAATTTCCACAACCAAACTCCGATAAAATTCTACGGATTGTCTTAATATACTCATTTTTGTATGATTAATCATGAAATTCGTTGTGATATGCATGCAGTAATTTATTTATTAGGTAATGTTAATAGACAACCACTCTATTAGCTTCAGAGATGACCTTCAAACTATATGCAGTACACGCAACACGAACGTTACTCGAGCCTTCCCGGTAGTTTGCGCGCCAAACCATCTAACCGTCACCCGGTCACGTGCTACACATTCCCGAGCACATCTCGGACAGGATCATCTCGAACACGAGTAGATAAGCGAGCAGGGAGAGAGAGAAGGAGATAAAGTGGGTGAAAAAAAATAACTATATATGGAAATGAAGCCAAGACTCTCGCTTGAAACCAAACCAAACCAACAAAAAAAAACGGAATCAAACCGTCCAAGGATCAAAACCCGAAGACGACGCAACTCACGCACGCAACACACGAGTGCGATGTGCGTGAGTTTCGCGTTAAGAAATAGCAGAAAAGATGGCAAAAGGGCGGAGCAATCGGGTGGTGAATGGTTTTTTGCTTATCAATTTCTTCCCAAAATCACCCTTCACCCTTCGCGCTCGGTCGGTCTTAACCCTTCGGGATGTATTGCCGAGTCCCGAAAATCACTCTCGATCACAGCGATTTGATTCTCCCATCGCCCGGAATTACACCGCTGCTACTGCTTCGTGATGATACTGATGACGATGACGGTCGGTCGATGTCGGTCTCGTTTTCGCCACGTCCGATTTCCATCTCGCTTTGTCACGATCACGACTCGCACAAGGGGTTTGTTCATTGTTTTTTATTGCTTTTTTTATTTTTTATTTTGCATCTGTTTTGGTTCCTCAAGCCTCAAGTCTTGGTAGCTCCCGAGTCGAATTTTCCTTCCGAAGAACAACCCCTTGCCTCTGGATAGGGGACGGTCCGCGGGTTCGGTATCGTTCGTACTGCCGTTTCAACCCTTTTTTTTCGCGTCATTTTGAGCAAGTGAGACAGCAAAACCGGCCGCCTCGTGTGTTCGGAACACCAGCCAAGAGAACCACCGCGGGAACGCGATGTCGATCTGTGGGCCTAAGAACGCCGCACAGAAAGCCCAAGAAACCAGAGATGATGACGATGATGATGATGATGATGATGACGAAACAGGATCGTCAGAGCGCCGGAAAGAGAACGAACAGCGAGCAAGGGTGAAAAAGGAAACACAAGGCAAACAGAGCGGAGAATGCACGAACGAACCGGGGAGAATCCCGAAAGCTGATCGGGTTTTTCTCGACCACGCCGCGCCATGGCCAAGGCACGGGAACAGCGAGAGAAGCAAACACGAAAAAAAAGCTCACCGGAAACAAAAAAGGACCACGTTTCCTTGCACAACGTGCGCTCAGCAGCAGCAGCAGTAGCAGCAAAAAACAACTCGCACACACATATATACACAATCCCGATCCAAATCGAAGACGTAAAGCGCCTCAGAGCGGTCAGATGGTCCTGGCCGGCACACAAACACGACACGATGATGATGATGATGATAACGACGAGCACCACCACAAACAAAAGGCAAACACCGGTAGCACCATGCGGTGTAGAAAGTTTTCCTTCGTATGCCACACCACGGTGGACTTTTCCTTCGCCGAGTGCGCTCAGATATTCTTTCGGCTTCGATCTGTACAGTTGACAGTCCAAAGGAATACAGAACAGCAAGGCGCCGGGATTTTGATTTAGAAAAAAAAAATACAACACATACCTGACAGCTCCGGTGATAGGGAGCATATTTTTAGCTATTTGCTAGTTGGTTAAGTTTTCATTTTGCGGCCATCCTGGGCAGTGGTGAACGTGTGTGCAAATCTCTCGCGCGAATCTCGTGTGTGCCGTGTGTGACGTTGACGGTTACTGGTTTATTTATCTTTGCCGAACTGAGTGTACCGCGTTGCTATGGAAACGCGCGCCTCCTAGAAGTGCAGCTTTTGCTCTACAGCGCGCGTGCATTCATGTTTTGGGAGAGACGGTCGACTGTCCGAATACACGCGAACATCCCGCAGGAAGATTAAGCGCTAGCGCTCAAGGAACACTGTGCAGCTGCAAGTGGGGTGTGGAATAGGAAAACGCGCAGTGAGAGTGTCGAAAATCGCAATCCGAACCGTTCTTATCGGTAGTTTTCAGTTAGTTAGGGTATCAGTTCTTAATTTGTAGTAATTTTAGAAAGTTTAAAACATAGTTCAACCAGCTTTTACTTTAAACACACGCGTGTTTGGTTGAGTGTAGGCAAAATTTGCGGCTTCCCTTCCTCGCTTTCGGTCTTGAGGCTTTGGCTCGTTTTGTTTTTTGTTTTTTGCAACCAGTAGGAAGTCAGTCAGTCGGTTAGCTTTACGCATTCACTCCCATCCCCTATCTCCCCCTCCGCGCATCGCTTTCCCGGTAAATGCTTTGAATGTGCCGCCCAACACCCACCACCCCCCGCCCGTACCAACCGCGTTTGCCCGTACGTGTGGGCGCCTGCCGTCGACGGTAATGGAACTCAAGTCCCGCGCCGGTTCGCCAGCAACGATCACCAGCGGTGTGATAGTGCAGAGTGCGCTCGTCCCGTCCGTCTCCCAGCCGGAACCGACCGGTGCGGATAGTGCGGCCAGTAGTAGCTTGTTAGCCGGTGCCGGTGCCAGTAGTGCGTCACCCTTAGCTAGTGCGGTAGGTCCGGTCGGTGGACATCTTTCAGAGCGCCCGCAGGTGGACGTGAGCGGTGGAGCGTCGTCGGCGAAGGTCCACGGCAAGGGTTCGCCATCGATTGTGACGCCGGTGAAGAGTGCGAGCGTTTCGTCGGCCGGTGGAAGTGCCACGTCCTGCATACCGAGCCCGATCCTGAGCCCACCGGGAAAGATCTTCGGCCGCAACAACAACGGCATCAGTGAGTAGTGATTTTTTTTACCATTTACTATCAATCGAAATTTGTAGCACTCTCTCTGTTCATAGTGAATGCATTTTACTGACGACGGAAAATTACATGCATTTTTGTTGATGTTATTTTCTAACACACCAGAACAATCCTTCCCCTAAGTGCCCTTTTTTCCGCTCTCCCTTCTCCATGGACGTTAAACGGATGCCAGCTTCTTAAGTGCATCTGACCCGCCACCATACGAATATCCACCCTGAACGGGCGGGATTGCACCAGGAATGCAATTTCTCCTCCCATCCCTCGGCGAGTACTTTCTGTTCGTTCGGTTTTTCTCCTCTTTTTCCACAGATTCTGTGTGTTCTAAATTGAACTTTCAGCAAGCGCACGATTGTTCGTGTGTGTGTGTTGGTGCTGTATTGTTTTTTGCGCTCCATCGCCGGCCCGCGCACCCCACAGACGGTCCGGAGCCACCCTCCCCATGAGGGTTCGGGAGCTCGGGAACGGTTTCTTGTGCCCTTCAAAAGCATGTCCAAACAACGCTGGCACTCTCGTTCCCGTTTCGGGCGATGTTTTTCTTCGTTCGACCCCGGCGTCCCGGGATGCATTTCTTGCCATATCCTGAAGCTGAACCGTGTCCTTTATGCCCGTCGGAATGGATGTGTGCTTTTTTTCTTTCTTGCTGCTGCTCTTGCTCCCTTCAATGCTGCCCCTCAAACAGCTAGCCTTCCCGCCTGGAGCCCTCCGTCCATCGGAGATCGTATTTTATAGTACGATATTTTATAGATTATACCAACGACCGCTCCGGACGGAGAGTTGGCACAGGGCAGCGGCACACGGAGGGAGACCCATGTCCGAGTTCCAACTGCAATCATGCTTTTTCCCTAACACCTTCCTCCATTTGCTGGCACATTTTGTTTTTTGCAGCTTCTGTTGTTGGGGTTTTGTTTGCTATTCCCTTTGCTTAAACTCGTTGCGCTCTCACATTCAAAAACAAAACAAACAAAAAAGCACAGTAGGGCATGCATGTACGGATCGGTTTCCGTACGTTTCATTTTCCCGTTTTTTCCCTTCACTTGCTTGCAAGACACACACACACACACACATACACACGGCTAGCTTTCCTTTGTGCATTTTCTTCTGCTGTTGTTTTGCTTTTTTTCTGGCATAGATTGCACTTTTCCAGTGGTGTTTTTTTTTGTTGCTGCTTCGCCTGATTTTCTTCAGTCTCGAAGCCATGTGCCGCTGTCATGGGACGATGTGCAAGCAACAGAAATAGTGGGCCAGGATGCAAAAAAAAACACCCTGTGCCGTGGCAAAGGAGAACCGTCGAGAAATGGCGCAAAAAGTGCTGCCACTCGGACAGTCGCCTTGGATTCTAACATGGACACGAATACTTTCTCCCGTTTGCGCGATTCAACCCGATCGGGTTTAACGAGAGAGACAGAGAGAGAAAGAGAGAGCACAGCAACTCGATGTGAGTAGAATGGAACCTTTTACACGCTTCCCATGCCGTACTTTTTTTTTTATATCAAAGCAAACAGCGTAGTAGCCGGCGAGGTGGATAGTCGCGACTAGTCTGCAGTAATTATCGAAAGCGAAAAAAAATCATTGAAATGCGACAAGAAAAAACCTATCCAGAGATTTGAATAGGGCTACTCGGGAGTGATCCATTTGGACGATCAGAATTCACTCCACCGATAACGGGTGAGGCGGTGGAAACGTATAAAAAAAGGACAACCAATCCAATCGATTGCACAAAACGGGTTCGGAAGAGATCGCGGGATCTTTCGAGCTTTCCAGCTAGCTTCCTTCGCTTTTCATTCCTTCGCTAGCAGGACGTTGGGTGGGTGGGTGTGTGTGTGTTTTTTTTTTGTTTAATTTCATTCCCTTCCCAACCGGTGACCCAGAGGAGGCGGCGAGAGCGGAAAGCTGGCAACGAAATCCTTTGCAATCCCTGGCCAACGATGGACGGACGGGTTCTAGCCACGACGGTGCTATTTTTTTCTCCACTATATGTTTATATTCTTCATGTTTTCCTTGCCGCCCCCTAACGGTGGCGATGCAGCCAAGTGATTGGGATCTTGGAATGGGCGACTGTGGGCAGAAAAAGCAGCTGCAGGACGAAAATAGGAGCTACTGGTGCGCTCGTTCAGTGTGAGACTGTTTTTTTTTTCTTCTGTGCAGTATTTTGTTTCACCAGCACGGATCACCCATCCGCGTGTGTGTGTGTGTGTGTATAGAGTTGGAACTTACTCCAGCATACGCTTGCACAATTTCTTTGCCACATTACGGTTCGTGGGGCGAAAAGGGAGGTTGCGTTTTTTTTTGCTTCAACTCCCACAATGCCATTTTTTATACACACGTGCACTTTTCACTCGCTGCCAATCCATTTCTGGTCCGTTTTTTCACCCTTCAATGTGATCCCTCGGGTGCATCACGGTTTGCGATGCACTAGATTGTTGCAGTTTTTTTCTCTTCGTCATGCATTAGTTTTCCCTCCAACATGTTTTGAACCTTTGTGTGCGTGTGTGTGTGTGTGTGTGCTGCGAAATGCTTTCTTTCAAAGGGTTTTTTTACTTTTTGCAGTCTACTTGATTCCTTTCTTAGGGTACAAAAAGTCACATCGATTTGTTGAGCTATGCGTGTTATTGCTATAAAATGTTTTCAATGTTGAAGAAATGTTCAAAAATATTTTCGAGCCCCTTCCCATCTTTAAATGCAATAAGTAAATAAATTTTCTTACTTCGAGTGGCACAGTTGAAAAATAAATGCATACTTATAAGCGTTTGAATTAATAGAGTCATATAAATATCCCAAAATGTAGTCGTTTGTTCGCTTCTTCGCGTCCATTTATTTGCGAACCTTTTTTGTCTGTAATCTTAAAAAACAAGCTTCCGGTGTGCTCAGTGCATACTGCAACTGGATACACCCTTTGACCCTTGTGATCACCAGCGTCTAAGTAATGCCAGTAAATGTATCTTTCAAACAGATAGATAAAAAAACAAACGCACACACACATACACTTTCTCAACTATCGCGCTAAAAGGTTGGCAATGATAGATGATTTTTTGGTTTCGGAGTTTTCTGTTCCATTTCCCGAGAAGCCATTTTCTGCCATTTTTATCCACATTCTCAGCGAACGGGCAAAACAAGCCACGCGTTACTTAACAAATTGATGTGTGTCCGGGCTGTGGTCCGATTGGGATAAGAAGGATGTGGATTTTACAGCACACATTTGATGCTTTTAAAATCAACCAACAACGAGATGCATTGATGTGGAAATGTACCAGCTTATGAATAGTGAAAACGGAGGTGATCATCACACAGCATCCAGTTGAAAGCTTTAATTTTTGACAGGTATGTGAGTCTTGTTTGCGTGTCTCGAACCGAGGGCAAACGAAATTAGGGCAACCCTTACACCAGATGTCCCGGGACCAGCTGTCCCATTTGATGACCTGCTCACATTTTAATCATTTAGGCGCTTCCACCTTTTATCTAGCCGGCCGGATGTCAATCCGTGGGTCAACGGGCAACGTGTGACCCTTCCAGGCCACCGAACCGTACGCTGTCCTCTCGTTAATCTTGTCCCACTGCACGTAGGCTCGAGATTGACGCGATCGCTTGCTGCGCTAGTTTGATTTGGTTATTAAATTTGGACCCCTTCCGGCAAAGGATATATACATGCGTCAGTCCGCGCGAGCAGATGTGTGTCCGCGCGTCCGGATGCTGTAAAAGCACCGTGTATTCGTATATTTGAATACAACGGTTGGACAGTGGCACGGTGAGCTGCAAGAAAAAAAATGAAAAAAAAACACACACACACACACACACAGAGAAAGGATCAAATCATTCACTCACCCGACCACAGCGTCGCACCGTGCGTAACGGTCACACAATACCCCTTTGCAACCGATTTACAACTGGACTCCCCCCGGTTCTCGCCGGTTTGGCCCGAAAATCCTGATTCTGACCTCAGCGCAACGACGGCGGAAGGGTAGCGAGCGAGCGAGCGAGCGGGCGATCGACCGGTTGAGCTGGTTCAGCTGGGTTTAGATTTTCGGGTATCGTAAAACCGGCGGACAGCTAGGGTCATTGAGGATAGGAAACAACAGATTGAGGATGCACTGAGGTTCTTGCCAAACAAAAAAAAAACCGAAACAAAAACGCTTTGGAACGGTCCACCAAAATTACCGTTAGCAGCGTCCTGCATCCTGCATCAAATTAATGCCTGGCCAGAAGTCATAAACCCGGCGCAGGAGAGGTCGCAACCCTTGCCGGATTAGGTCACAAAATGTTGCAGCCATTGTTTTTGTGGACAGCAGTGCCCTTCTCCCGAGGGTCGAGATGGGAACATGTTCATTGACCCTTTCGGGCAATTGATGCTGTAGTACGACATTTGGATGCACGAGATGAAACTCTATATTCGTGGCCACGGTTCAAGTCCTGTGGAGAAATTTACATTATATTAAAATTTGATTGTAGCCATATAATAACTCCATAAAACGTTTAAACGTGAGCTAGTGGAGAGGTTCAAATTTATTTTATGTATTTTTTCAAAGACGTACGTCATAAGATAAGATTTTAAGATTTTGAAAATGAATGAAAAGTGGCAAAACTCGTCATCAAAAACACTGCTCTCTGGATTCGCTAGCCGTTGGTGATAACTCTGTGCACGGGACCAACACAGAAGGCTTCAATTTAAGAGATCTTAGGTCAACCAGAAGTTAGGTATCAGGAAACAAGAAGTTTTCATAGACGAACATCTCACTTCAAATGACTCGTTTATGTCGAAGATTAAATTGATGAAACGAAGGAACGAAATATTGAAGACATAATCTTCTGTCTCCAATCTAGCCTCAGGTTTCGGTTGCACATCTCGGAATAGTTGTTATACCATAAATTTGAATATGAGAGTAAGAGTAAGTGTTTTTGAATCTATTCGGCGGTATTGATCGTTCATTTTCAATATTGCCATTCTATCGCTAGTTTAACATTTTTTTCCATAGAGCCAAACTATGCTTCAACCCAATCGTCGAGTTTCTTTGTCTAACTTCATCGTTTTTACCGCAACCAATTTTTCTAATACGAAATATAATTCGCTCAGAAATTCCTTAAAATTGTTTTTACCAAAGGGTGGCTCAATCGTTTAGTAGAACCAAAGATCATCATGTCTTTCGCAGTGCGCCACCGTGAAAAAAAACACCGCTCAATGTGAACTTATACCACACGCCTGATAAAGAAAAAAATTGTCTTTTTTAATCTTCAAATCAAACCTCTTGTCGGGCGTGTGTTTTGATGCCGTCATCTTCTAACCCTCGCGGTCTTAATCGCTGTAGTCGCACCACCAACCCGTCACCAACACTCAACCTCCCTGGCATGTTTTGTCGGTCCGAGGTGAGCCAAAGCTAGGTTTTGTCTTGCCGCGCCTGTTACCTTCCTCACTTCCCAACTATTTGCACCACCGACGGTGTCTCGGGCTGTCCATCCGTGTGCGACTTCGCATTTGATTTGTCATCTAATTGTCCCTAAAACGCGTTCACGAAAAGATGAAAAACGATGGCAAACGCCGCGCAATCAGCACGGCTGCGCGCGTGATCGGTGATCGTACCGTGCGTAGAGCAAAAACGAAACCCCAAATAAATCGAATGGCAATAAATTTTTGGGTTGTATGGAGTGTGTGTGTGTGTGTTTTTTTTTGTTTTGTTCTCCATGTTTTGTAGTGTGTTGCGGCAAGATTGCGAAACTTCAAAAACGCAACCGCTATGGTTTTGGGACGCCCTGAGTGGGCTGAGTCGCAGCATGGAATGTGCGACTCGCAATGGTACAGCGTTTGAAGTAGCACGGCATTGGAGGGCAGGGGTTTTTTTCCTGGCGACTTTCAATCGCTACCCTTAATTCCGATAGAAACGGGGGTAATTATAAAATCACTTCGAAAAAGATTCGATAAAACAAAAGCGCTCTGGATGCTGGTTTGTTTTTGCCGGTTAGGTTATACTCGATCGTTGCTATAGTAACGATGCTCGATGCAGGCCCGTCCGAATCGCTTTGATGTGAAATCGTGCCATGTTTTTTCATCGTCTAGCAGTGCACCGTATGGGCGGCGATCACAAGCATGAGGAACCGTTTTTTGTTTTGCCAGGGTCAAACAACATTTTTCTGTGCCGAATTGTGCTCCCGAATATCTGAGGTCCGTCGCAGCGAAAATAATTCCAGGACCGTCCACGGTTGACCTTGAAAGTACATCCTTATAGCTCTAGTTGCTATCTTCACGCGGCCCTTCACAAAAACGGTTTGCTTGTGCTGCAAATGTAAAGGTGTGTTTTTTTTTTTGTTGGTGGCTTCTTATGGCCAACGATGTGAACCCTTTTTTCGTGACCACTAATTTGCCTTGCCATTGCAGTAGGCAAAGTACGATACGAAACGGTCCGGTTCGTTCGGGAAGATTCGAGTCACAATCGCACAACAATCCTGCGCTGCGTGTAAAAAAAATTTAATCTAAATAAATGGTTCTTGCTTTCTTGCTCTTAGCGACCCCCGACCATTGTAAAGGGTTAGTCCGGGGTGTGTGTGTGTATGGCGCTTTTTTTGTGTCTGTATTCTACTCACTATGCCTATGGCTGGTAGGCACATCTTGCCGTGTGGTTCTTTCAACGCCTTTCTCGTCTCGCGCGCGACGTGGGCACTGGGGACGAAGAATCTTTCGACTCCCGGTGCGAGTGCAAGATTGCTGCATGAATAAAAGCGCCAGCTAAACGAGTCTAAACTGGGAGCTCGAAAAAAAACTTGTCCAGCTGGTCGTAGATGAGGATCAGAACGAAAAGGTGTTCTTCGTGGCAGTTAGATCGTTGGTTTTTTTTTTCTGTGTGTGTTCGATTGTTTGTACTTCATAATTTGAAGTTTTTTTTTACAAACAGTTGTCTAAGCTCTATTTCTTGCTCTCGCGATCGTTCTTCTGATTGTCCAGATAAGCGTGCTCGGATTATGACGGATGCTTTTCATCGAGAAGCGTGAAGTGTTGAGAACTTATTCGACACACGAATAAACCATTGAAAAGATCGTACTACACAATTTAAAACCGAAAATCAAAAAGTAATGATAAAAGTACCTTTTAGATGCCAGATGTCTTCGAAAAATCGATCCACATCTGGCACATTACGCTACTCATCATACAATGTGTTTATAAAAATATGCTTTAATTACATGAATTTCATAGCTAGGTTTATTTTAGCGGAAACCACCAATTCGCCCATCTTGCCCAACAACGTCACGAAACCATGTCATCGTTGATTGTCAGCTTGAAATAATTAGCGCCGCCTGATAAGGAACGTTCTGCGCCCCAAAAACTAGAACCACCAGCAACAGTGCGCATATCTGCATCACCGGTAATCAATTTCGGCGTACCTCATTACGTATGCACCTGACACAAACCCGGCACGTGCGCTCGGCCACCACATAATAGTGCGCGATGATGCAAGAAGCCCTTAACCTTAAACTTCACCGCACACACGCATCCGCGCGCTTCCGCGAGGGATGGGTTTGGTTGCGGAATTCGCGCGCGAAACCTGTCGCGGTCGCTTGCGCAAGATCGATCGATAATGATGCCGCTGCCCCGTTATGCGCGGCATCCGCCACTCACACACTCACTTGCACCAGATGGTGCAACACGGTCTGGTCGAAAATGAAGGGTTTCTGGATGGCGATCATGACGGTCTGTCCAAGAACAGGGCAGGTTCTCGATCGAAGCCACGCGTCACATTCCCCGGGCCCGGGGCCGGAATGCCCCGATAAAACGGGATCTAAATTGATCGTTGAGCTGACGCGCCCGACACGGAAGGGTAGGTTCGGTGTTGCTGCTTTCCGGGCTTTCGCTTCGAGTAGGGTCGGGTGTTACGGGATCGGGTCCTGAACCTACCTGAATTTGGGACGGGTCGCGTCCTACCTGGTCGCGTTCCGGTCGCGTGTGTGTCCTTCGTGACCTAGTTGTGGCGTCGTGTAACGAGGGGTTCTCTGCCAGGGACGACGATAGGACGTGTGTGATGTCATACTGCCGGGGTTACCAAGCGTACTGATAATGACAATAATTGAGGTTCCGTGAATAAATGCTCAAACATCGTGCTTGCGGTTCTCCACTGGTTGCTTCTTGATACGTCATTCCCCGGGAACATTTTTGCACATTGTTGCAACCGCAAACAGTGCCTGCTTTGATGTCTACATTTTTGGCAACCACACACCGCAACCCCTTTCCCCGTGGTAAACGCACGAGGTGCGAGAAATTGAAACATCGTTCCTTGCACGGCACAAGGTGCTAAAGGCACGTGGCCCCTTGAGAGGGCCGCATGTGTCGAACGTTTGTGCGCGTTCTACCCGGTGTCCCCGTCCCGGACAACTGGCCGACCGAACCAGCTGGATCACCTTGCCCCGAGGGGTCAAGGGTGTAATTTTCGTGTAATGTTCTTCGATTAATTGCGCAACGGTGGATGATTATGATGGGGATCGTTGTTCGGCCGCGTATCCGGTAGAACCTCAGCTGGAACGGGTCAGCTGGACGGCTCTACCGTTTTCGGGTGGGTTGACACACTTTTCACGCACAACGCTAAAGGGAGGCGAAATTATGCCATATGCAAATTTTGGACGTTGGAATACCGGGAAAGTTCGGCGTTATGCATGTTTGAGGCCATGGTAGACGTGTAACGTTATGGTGCTAAATTATGTGCTAAGGTATTGATGGACATGGCTGTTAGAAGATGTTTTAAGAATGATCATGTGGCCTAAATCCAACCATGGCCACGTTTGTTGAAAGGAATTTGAGAACCAATTGGATTGGGGGAAAAGTTTAAATCATTATGATCTAATTGATAGTATAGATTCATAATTTAAGATTAAATTTAATGGTATACTTTAGGTGAACAGTTACATGAAATGGGTTAAATATATACGAAGAATCTGTATTTCAATAGTTTAACATATTTATTTGAAACCACACCGTATTAATATATACTTTCTCTCACTACCTAAAATTTTCGATAATGGTAAACAGTGAGTTGCTTATGAGAGATTTCATTCTATGAACGTCCTAAAATATAATCTACCATTTATTTGAAAAATATCCTGTTTATTATGTACACAAAATTGGAAACGTTGAAAAAGGAAACGAATAAAATTGAACAATCATTTTTAAAAAATACCAAAAATTAAAAAGGAACTAGCAAACCATGTTTATCATGTTGTTGTGAAATTCAATGCATATAATATAAAACTCAATATTCATATACATAATAATAACATTGTTATATACGTTTGATGGATCTGCGAATGGGTTTTAAACGAAAAGGCTGTCATGATTTACTCGGATTCCTTTTTTTCGGACATTTATTACGCATTGAATTTAATTTCGAACACATTTTTAATCTTTAAGATACCGAAGCAGATTTATCATACAAAATAGTGGACAAAGAGCAATAGCAATGGATAAATAAAAAAAAAAACTCCTGACAGAAAGGTTTACAATCTTGAGTGCTTCAAGTTGTAACCAAATACGAAAACAACACCGGCCAGTGAAAAGAAAAGACGCAAACATTTCTGACACTTCCACTTTACCATTTATCCTATTAAGACGCTCACCCATCCATCAAACGTGCAAAACGCGGCTCCCGAAGGAAAACGACTCCATTAAACCATTTCCCAATGCCTTTTTTCGTTTTTTTTTGGGGGGTTTCTTCTGCCGCGTAATTAATGCGGTTGTTTGCTTTACGAAATGGATGCGCAATCTTACGGACGAGATGCTATTGTTTTATGTTTCCACACCTCCTCCTCCTCCTCACCGGAATATAAGTGCCCGAGCCACTGGGAGACCGTTTCTAATAATTCAAAATTTTTGTCACATGTCCCTGCGAACCGTCCTTTTTGGAACCGATGGTGCGAGAATTTTCATTCAATTATGGCGTTATTGAATTTGGGATCAGTGCTTCCTCGGCCGATGACGCCCACGGGGACAGGCTTGGCCTTTCCGAACCTTTTCGCTTGCTGTTTTTCGCTTTTGGTGACCGTTTCGGTTGTCACTTTCACTTTCTCCATTTCTTCCGTGGGCGAAACTTGTGGCGCATTGTTTTCGGATACTTTTTCGTATTTTGGTTTCCCATCAGTACGCACCGGTCTAGCCAATCAGCGCGCCGCTGTGAATTTTCCTCTGGTACGGTGGAGGTGTTTTTTCCACCCTTCGGTTTTCGACGCGAACCGGAAAACCCACCCCTGTACTCGCGAGCGGCACCCTTCTTTTGGCTACGCCGAAAAACATTGACCTGGACACCCTTCAGGAATCGGCGGTGTGATCTCTGCCGGAAACGCATCCTCTTTGCCACGGGCTCGTGTCAGATTGGCCAGAAAAAGATAGAAATAATTAAAAATGATAAAATTTGTAATTAAGGGAGGAAAACTCGGTGCGTTTTTCCGCGCAACCGATTTGTGAGTGAGTGGGATTCTTTTTTTTTCAGAGGGTTGACCGATTTCAGGGCAACGTCATCCTCAGCATTTGTTTTAGCCTTTTGCTTGTATGTTTTTTTTTCTTTTTCTCGAAAACTTTCACTGTCTTTCTATCGGGTGCCTTGAGCGGTATTGCGTGGTGGGAATGGTAATTCAAAACATCTTTCTAGTATTACACGCACAAAATGGAGGAAACATTAGTGGTGCACCCTCTAATGGTGATGATGAATGGTTTTGTTTTTTTTAATCCAGTCCCAGTTCGTAGATTACTTCCATTTTGAAAAAATAAAGCTACGTCGGCAGACTTTTCTATTTAATATATTTATAATATTATATAGCTGAAATCCAAATAGCTAAATCCATTAATAGCTGCATTCAATAACTAATTTATGCAATGATATCCATTTTTTACGCCTTTTTTAACGCGCTTCTGAATTTTCGTGGAGTACATAATTTGGCTTGATTGAATTCGTAATTTAACTTATATTGTGCGTTAGCGTTGCTATGCTATTTTAACTTAGTTTTAAAACCATTATACGAACAAGCAAGTGAAATGAAGTTTAGTTGAAGTTGGTCTACAGCAACCAGAGTCAGATCATAAATGCTAATTTAATTTTAAACATACTTCTTCACTCAGTCAAACATTATCAGTAAACCTTATGTTGTACGAAAAGAAGAAAAAAACTCGTATAATAAGTTTTCTTTTGAAAACATACTAACCTTAATTTATAAAATTATTAAAGGCTCAATTTCCAATGTTTCAAACACATTATATTTTACTATATATTTCGAACGATTTTGTTAACATCATATTCTCAATTGTAAACAAAAACTATTATGTGATAATGTCATGAAAACTTCATTATGATATCGACATGATAAAGTTACAGATTGATAGGAAATGAGAGGAGAGAAGTTTGAGTAAAAAAATATACTTTATTATCAAATTGTAATAAATTTTGAAAAAAAAAACTCCAATAAATATATATCTCCATCCCAACCATTCCTAACGGGATCCTTTCTAATCAGTCAGCAGTGAAAAAAACCCCGACCGATAAACGCTCTCAGCCTGTCAGGACCAGCAAAAATAACGAGAAATTCTTTCTCTATCATCAACGCAATTATTACCGACTATTTTCGGTAGCATCGTCCGCTTTCTTTCCCAGGAATCGATCGAATGCTACCGGCGGCAGAAGACCCAAACAAAAACATAATACCTCTAATTTGCGTTCCAATAACCGCTTACTAAACCAAACTGAACCATTTTCAATCTTGACGGCCGTGTGAGAAAAGTTTACATGCTCTTCTTAAGCACGAGATACAAAAAAAACCAACCAACGAATCATCTGCCGCCACTTTTTTGTCCCAAAATCTCAAAGGCCACCGGTTGTGATTGTACTAAGCGTTGTGATAAGCGAGTGTTAAAAAAAAACTGCTTACATATTCCTGATTCCTGATGTCTTCGTGCTGTTCGTGCTAGCTGGGATGCGTCTTCCCATGGAATTATTAGTTCTTTTTTTGTTTTGCTCGTAAGTATGGGTGCGCTTCACAATCGTAAACTGTTCCCATCGCGGCCGCATCTTTTGCCACTGCCCCAGCTGCTCGATCTCGATGGCTCAGTGGCAAAGAACACCCGAACGAAAAAAAAAAATGCACCTTTTCCTACAAAAATTTGAAGAAAAAAATATCCAATCCGCTCATGTGCATATTCTAATGTCTTGCGTTCCGAACATGAACCCATCCAACGGGACTTCTTTCTCCTCGTTCCCTCGCTTCGCGGCGAAAGTGAAGCGTAAAGCGGTGAGATTTGAGAACGCTCACGAAACAACATCGGCCAAAAAAAAAACACACTGCCCGTCTGAAGAAACTTAAAAACAACAGAAAAAATGCCCATACCCAATCGGGCCGAACCGATTCCGTGTGCATACATTATCTCCTGGATGTCCTAATGATTAGCTCGTAACATCGGAAGCAGCCAGCGGCCTCGGTGTAATTCACGCGAAGCAAACACCCGAAAGCGTTCATGCGCTTTTCCACGTTGGCCTGCCCGAAGGAGGCGACTGCGTAAGACAGATTCATGCCGAACGCCATGGTAACCAACAACAAAAAAATGCAGGACACACAAACACACCACCCGAAATGTCTACCGCGAACGATTATTCAAATTTCTGTTACCATCCTGCGACCCCGAACGCCTTCGGTGTCTTCGCCTCTCGGTAAAGGACCCTCGCCGCTCCGTACCAAAGCCAAAGAAAAGGGGTGAGAAAAGCCGAAGGAAAACCGTGTTGACCCCGGGGTATGGGCAACTGCAAGCAGGCTCGGCACCGGTCTTTACGCCACCAGCAAGGGTTAGGATGATGATCGGAATTGAGCTTTTTTTTTGTTGTCTTTTGGACCACCGCTCCATAGTTCCACCTCGCTCCATTATTCATCCCAGACCAGCTCGAACACCTTGAGCTTTGGGTGAACTACGTACTGTGCGCGTGAGGACGCGCTCGGTAAACATCTTGAGCGGGGCTCGCTAATACCGCTGATGATATGCATGCGCAGGGGGCGCATCTTCAGCCGTGATGTGCGTGAGAGTCCCTTCGCGTTGGGAAAGATGGAGTGGACTTTTTTTTTGTTTTACACATTTTTTGTCGTTGTTGGGTAGTGTTTAATTTTGATCACAAGTCGTTTTTTTCTATTTGTTTCGTGTGTGTGCTTTGTATTATGGCAATCAGTTTTACGAAAGCGCGATCACGCGGGGCGTATGGTAATGAGATGCTGTGGGAATATGATTTTGGAGCGAGCCGATGAGTGATTTTTTATGTTTAATTTTAAATATCTATTTTTTTGTACGATCGCTTACTAAGGTATGCTATAAGGTAAACCGTGTGACAAAATCGTTCGGGCTACTCTGGGAAACTGTGAGAATTTTGAAGACTGTATATTTTTTTCTTATGGTTCTAATAATGGCAAAACTTTGTCTTAACCGATGATATGATTTCTAATAAATTACCAACCTAATAAAAATTTGTTTTAGATGATTTTTTTCTAAAAATTGTCAAACAAATTTGAATGCAAGATTGTTTCACTTGAACATAGCATTTGAATATCTATTTCTAAATGGATGTTTTGATTAACCAAACAAATGCATATAGTTTTAATTAGTGATTTGTTGCTGTCCTATGACATTTTGCTCCAAAAAAAGATACCAAAATGATTATTTTATGTTTAGTTCAGAGTCCTGAGCGGCTGATAATGATAACAGTTCATCGTGTTACAACGAACTTTTGTATACATATAATCATCAGGTTTAATAACAAATGAACCTTAGTCAATTTAATGATTTTCCCAGTAAATTCTACAATCGATGAAAATGGCTTCAGATGTTTATGCAGAAGAGTATAGATATTTTTATCAACCCGCATGTACATCTAACTTACAAAGTTTTGAAGAACGTCATTCTTTTCAGGTTATTTTATACATTTTTAATAACTCGTAGTGAGCATTTTACTTTTCCACGATCAATTTCTATTTTAGCCTACATTCTTCAGTCACTGCGATCTGGCGAATGAATGATATGAAATGAATAATGTGTTGTAAAACTTTGATCAAGTTAATTGTTTTCGATAAATGTTTTTTTTTATTTTATTTTATTAATGTACAGATCACCCTACACAAACCAAATAACCTATCATCTTGTAAATGGATTGGGAGAAATTAAAAAAAAACCTCAATCCTTCCGAAGATGATTATGTATTATGAGTTCAGCATAAAACACATGGATCAGAAAAGTTCTCACAGATCGTCAGCAAAACACACAGACCATCGAAAGGCTGATAAAAAATTAACCATCATGCAAATAACTTTTTTACGCATCCTCCAAAACGCATCCCGTGCGAACGAAATCGAAAGCACCAACCAAAACCAGTCGTTCAAGGCAAGAAGTGCACAAAAAATAAAAACCTCTAAACGCAAGAACCACCAGTCGCTGCCACCACTGCCGTTCTCACGGTAAAGCAGGCTCTGGACGCATCGCTGTCCTTTCGGGTTACGGGCACTCAAATCTTTGTCATTACTCACGCCGTAAGACGCATCCAAAGCGCAAAAAAAAACTCCAAATCACCTAAAAAAACACAAAACCAGCTCCAGTGTGAACGCAAATAGTGACCGAGGAAAAAAAAAGGCTATCGAACCCCGGTCCAACCAGTCCTGCAGTCAAACAATGCAAGGGTTATCCTGATCCACGCGTACCGAGAGCGAAAGTGGTAAACTTCCCAAACATCACGTCCGCAAGAACGCAGCGAAGTGAGTGACAAATGAGAAGCCCAACAAGACAGCAAAAAAATGCCCAAGACAGCCGTGATATCCTTTCCGCGAGCCGGATCGACCTCAATATGCAAATCAGGATCTACCCTCTAAGGTCTAAGACACGGCCAAAGACCCCTTCATCGGGAGTTTTCGGGGTTTTTTTATGGGTCTGAGGTATGTTGGGAAGCGAGTGCTGTGAAAGACAACGTACGGTATCTGACCTGCCTGACGGTGCCTATCATCGGCACAGGTTTTTCGGCTCAAGGGACACACTTCCTTCCGAGCAAGCAAGGGTTGTGTGGTATGAAAGATGAGAGGATACACACCGGGGGAAAAAAAAACCTGTTCACTACACTGCCTCTACCTGCGATCGAAGGATGTCATGGAAAGCTGTTTACAATACCTTCAAAAGGTCTGTTTTATTCAGTCCCGATCATTGTGCAGATTTGCACACTTCCGTTTTCGCGGGGTTCCTTGTTGATTTAGGATCGTGTCCGCAAACGCTTCTCGGCTGACCATTTCATCCTTTCAATAGGCTCGCTTAATGGGCGCGCAATTGCAAATTAATTTGTTGCCAGCTCAATTTGTACCAACCACGGGCACGGGCGTGACAGAGCGTACGGCGTCCCTAAAGGGTACACGCATTATTATGCAAAATCGGTAAATCTGATTGTCACGCCAACGAAGAGTCGAAAATCGAAAGATGCGCAAAAAAAATCCGACAACTCCATTCCACGCTGCTCGCACTTGACAGGCGAACAAAGCGCTGGCCCTCTCGGCGCGCTTTTAACCCATCCCACTCCAAGGGTGGTGGGTTAATTGTTCTCGGTTAACCGATTAGCTCATCGAGTTGAAGCACTTTCGGGAGTTGCAGCAGAAAAAAAAGTGGAGATCCCCGAAATCCCACCGCTCCCGAACAAATAGGCCTCGACAAATGGTGTTTGCGTTGAAATGGTGTTGCTTCGTAATGTTTTTTTTTTTGGCGATCATCGACACCACGTACTTTACCGCATGCCGTACCCACGGCCGGTAGCAATCATCATAATTTTTCCCGAACAAATTTACCATCCGCTTAGCGCGCCCGCCCAAAAACCAGCCCGGGCTCGTATCAGTAAACGCGGATGAGCAATTTTTTACACCCGCAGTATGCAAATTCCGACCCAGAACGCTTACCGCAGGGCTTACTGGGGTCGAAAGAATGAAGTGTTTTCAGTAGCGCTAACACGCCAGGACCCAATATTGACTTCTTCGGTAAAACCAACCGTTCCTGGCGCAACAATTTAAACTATTTCGTGTGAGCATTTTTTTCGCCATTTTTTATCACCATGTACGTACGTTAAACTCGAGTTGGCAAGTTAACAAGATTCGCTAGAACAGACAGGGGTTGGCGGTTGATACGCGTGGTGTTTTTTTTTCGCTATCCATTGCTCTAGCTCTTCAGCTCACCGAATCCGTTACCCCTTTCGATTGAATTTGACACCCCGGGTACACAGCGCATGGGGTGAGTCACAGAGCCGCAGCAATAACCACATCGTTTATCGTCGGTGGGTGAGGCGTTGTTAACTCACTGCCACCGATGACACCGATCCCTGATGAAAGCCAATGATTGTCGACGGATGCAAAAGCAGCTTAATTTGGTGCAAGAGATTAAACCAATGTGGAATAAATTTTGTTAGTTTAACGAGCCAAACAGGAATATCTGATAAGTTCATATTTTATTCAATAGATATGAGATCGTGTGTGAGATGACTTTATCGATGGGGTGTCCTATACAACGTTGGCAGGAGTTTTGAATTTGACTTATAACTTTAGATATAAGGCGTTTCATTGGTTTTTCTCTCATAGCCTACTTGACTACGCATCAGAAGCCTATAATAAAGAGTCACCAATTATTATGCATCTTCCTGTCATATTGTAGTTTAGAAATCTTCTAATAACATGATACAGGGTTTCGAGTCATATAAGGGAGCAATGCAATCAGTAGAGAGAACGTGTCTACACTACATGGTTGCACCATTCTCTTAACCGGTTGACACATTCTCTCTGCTGATTGCATTGCTCCCTTATATGACTCGAAACCCTGTAATAATTTTCCCAAAGATAAAATCTTTCACGAGACATTTTGAAGGTAAAAATTTGGCCTAGCGTATCATATATTATTACTTTTTATAAACAGAATGAAAAAACATGACAAAATCTGCATAAAAAAACATAACTTCAGATGCTTTGAGAAAATGGTTGACAAAGTGTTTGTGTATTTTTTCCACATTTACATCTGACACGGTAAACAAAGTGAAAATCTCTGGTCAGAAAACGACTAATTGTAGTTGGTAAATTGGAAAAGTACACTGTAACTGGTACATTTAAGATAGGAATGAAAAGTAGTAGACGAAATTTCCGTTTTAAATTTAACACATAGTTGTGACTTGCAGCATGTAAATTCCGTCCATAACGTCCATCTTAATAAACTTATGCCAACGGCAAACTCCTGAGAATTTTTATGTCAAAATAAATTACGAGGACAATTTTTCTGGATTTTATCATTTTTTTAAAGCTTTAATTGCATCCAAATATTAAATCATATCCATCCAGTATCGAAATGACGCCAAAACATTTTTCTTAAAAATTAGACAACATACAGCGAAGAATGTTTGAGTATGTGAAATAGTTTGTAAAATCCATACTTTTCGATTCTCCTCATGGTCAAAATTACTTTATTGATAGTAATTGTACTACATCTAGTTTCTATTGGTTAAAAGCTATATTAAGAATACAAAAAAAACTAACTATTACGGATACCATGTTCAGACGTTTAAGTTTATCATCCACAACAACAATCATCTGCATCTGCACTGTTTATGTTTCATTGGTCTTGACGATCAAAAATTTGTTTCACACCCTTTATTAAAAAGGTTAACTTTTGGTTTTGTTCAACCCAAACCGCTGGTTTTAATTGTTTTTCTAGATAAGCTAGTACATCAATTCGAAATAAACACCGAATCAATCAACTAATGTAGCAAGCGCACGACTAATGCATTCCAAAACTCGCTCGCTCGTGCTCACCAAAAAGCAAACAAATGCATTCTACTTCCCGAAAGACATCTACGAACCCTATCCCAATTTGGAGCGCTCCGCACGGCAAGCAATTAAACTTTAATTATTTCATTTCAAAAAACGATTCCACCACATCCCGCATCCCCATCCTTCGGAGGTTCGTTTCAGGCCCTAAGGCATCAGGCAGAGCAACAAAAAAAAAACAAAGCACAAATCACATCGCTGACGCATTCCTGCTTACTTCATTACGACGTTTTCACTCTCGTCCGAGAGGACTGGCGTGCAAATATTTTGCCGCACGTTCGCATGCGTGCCGCAGCTCCAAAAATCAACGCATATTTTACACTCCTTCGCACGCACCCCAAGTCCAGCGGACGATCGAAACCACCGCATTCTTCGGGACGGTGTGTTCGTTTTTGGCAAACCGAACTTATCCTGCGCGCGCTGATTGACAAGATTTTCCAGCAGTTATTTGCAGTGCTACCTACCGGTTCTGCCCCGATCATCGTCTTGAACTGCCTGCCGCTGACGACGGGTTTGAAGTTGTTCCTCTCCCCGGCGGAGGGTGTGGTTTGCGACCCTCAGCGAGTTTTTTTTTCTTCATTTCGGGTTCTGTTTGTTTGCTGGTCGTTGTCGGTTTTAAATTGTCCCATACCCTACCCTACCCGGTGATCCTTTTCCGACTGGCACGGGCTCTGATTGGGTTGTGGGTCGTGGGTCGTCGTTTTGTGCAGGCTCCGGGGCTGATGCCATGGGTTGGTCTACGGTCGTCGTTCGGTTTCGAACCGTTCGCTGTCTCGCTTGCACAAACCTCCAACGACCGCGATCCCATCAGGCAGTGTTCACTTCCGATTCCTTTCTACGTACGATTTAACGGTTGGCATTCTCAAAACATCCCTCCATTTTCTGAACGGCTTCTTTGCATGATTGTGTGTGTGTGTGTGTTTTTTTTTTTTTGGTTCGCTTTTTTTCCTCACCCTTACGGGAGTAAGCGACCGTCATTTTCTTGCTTTATCTTCTTCCCCTATCGAGCAAAAGGGTTAGTCAAAGAAATCACGGAAGAAATAGTTGTATAATCCACTTTTTCTAACGACCATTTGCATAGAACAGACGCAAAACGATGATTTAAATTATAACCTCAATCTTCGTGACGTTAAAAAGGAGCAAATCCTAATATCGTATTTTTTTTTACTTGATGAAAAAAAGTGTCTTAGCTTTTTCCTCGATGCCGCTCGAACGAATTTCGGCGGGAAAATGTCGTAACTGCTTTCGGTCTATGTTCACAGTGCGAACGGTTCCTGTCTTAGTGCGAAGACGAGTTCCTTTTGTCTTCGGACACCGTCTACAGCGGGGGAAGTGAACAAAATCCTTAACCCCGACCCCGACTCCGACGTTTTTCTTTCAAAATCGACCGTTAGGGATTTGGGAACAAAAAAAACATGGCAGAACTCGCAGCGAGATGGATGTCGAAAAACTGGCAACCATTACAATTGGAAGAGGAAGCCCTAGGCCTAGGAGAAGAAATTAATGATTTAGAAAACCCCTACCGGATTCGTGCAAGTGTCGTGAAAGATTTTCTGCGAGACGCAACGAGCAGCGAAAAGAAATAAGAACAAATCGGGAAAGGAATAAAAGTGAATGATAAAGGCATAAATTATGAACTACAAAGTGGGACTCGCCAAAGGGGAGACGCATCCTTTTCGGGTGACGGGTTTTTGCCACCACCGGCGCGGGTTATTGGATCCAGTTTTAACGGTTTCTAGCAACGAACGCGGGTTGAGCGATTTGCACAAATGGGTGCCAAATTTACTGAACAATGTTTCGAACCAGAATCCTTCATCTTTATTTATTTCTTGTGCGTGTGTTTTTTTTTTCCCTCCTTCCAGTGGTTGTCACATCGACCCCTTCGAACGAGGCCGAACTTCAGCTGTACCGGGTGCTGCAGCGCGCCAGCCTGCTCAACTACTATGACACACTGCTTGAGATGGGTAATTAGATATGAGTTGGACGATTCCGATGAAGGAGATATGATTTAACTTCTTTTTCGTTTGGGTTTGGGCTTGCTTTCAGGAGGTGACGACGTGCAGCAGTTGTGCGATGCAGGTGAGGAGGAGTTCCTCGAGATAATGGCGCTGGTGGGGATGGCCTCGAAGCCGCTGCACGTCCGCCGGCTCCAGAAGGCGCTGCACGAGTGGATGACCAATCCGTCCGCCTTCCAGAGTCCACTCACAAACGTCGACATTCCGTCGCGCATCCCGTACAGTCCGGAGCCGGGTTCGATCGCACGGAGCGTTTCGACGGCCGGCACTGGAACGTACGGCGGTCCGTCGACCGTTGCCGGCAGCTTCTCCAACCTCACGGCTAACCCATCGTCCAGTACGAATCTGCCGCTTACCCCTCCGACACCGGTGCCCAGCGTACCGGCCCCATCCACGGCGTCGGTGGCCGCTGCGGCGGTTGCTGCAGCCGCCGCTTCGGCCGCGACCTCCACACTCTCCGGACATCTCGGGTCCGGCACGCTCGGGCATCATCATCACCACATGCTGCACCATCACCATCATCCACTGAGCAGCAGCACGATCAGCAGCCAGATCGGATCGACCACCAGTGGTTCGGTGCAGTTGACACCGTCCCTGACGGAAGATCAGGTGGCGAAGATCGTGCAGGCGGCGGAACGATTGTCCCGCACCCTTCCCCGACTCGAACCCCGCCAGCAGAGCATCAAGAAGCGATCGGCTCGCGATCTGGAAGCGGTGATCGCGATGAGCGACAGCGACCCACGCCGGATGGACGAGATCCGCAAGTATTCGGCCATCTACGGGCGGTTCGATTGCAAGCGACGGCCGGAGAAGCCACTCACGCTGCACGAAGTGTGCGTGAACGAGGCGGCCGCCCAGATATGCAAGTACATCCCGGCGCTGCTGACGCGGCGCGATGAGCTGTTCCCGCTCGCCCGGCAGGTGGTGCGCGATTGTGGCTTCGGCCACTCCGCCAGCATACGCTTGACTGGTTTGAGGTGAGCGATGCTTCGTGAACGTTCCAAAACGTGCGCCATACCTAACCTGTCTCTCTCTCTCTCTCTCTCTCTCTCTCTCTCTCTCTCTTTTTCTCTCTGTCTCTCTCTGTCCATTCCAGCCAAACTCAGCAGAATCGAGGTGACGAACTGGACACGGTGCAACAGCTCAAGCGGGCACGTCTCTCTAGCGACACGAGCTCCGACATGGGCAAGGTAGCTATTTTAACTGCTGCACATAAACCCAAATGATGAAAGCTTCCGCTTCCACGCTTCATAGTTGACTTGAAAACAAACGCTTAATGCTACGATTCCAACGCGCAGTGATCCAATGTGACTCTGTTTATATATGCTTTATCTACACGCCGCTATCTATTTAGTTTGAAAAATCAACCAACGTTTGTATGTCGTTTGTGTGTCTGTTTTGCTTCCGTTTCGTGGTACACTTGCATTAACTTCATTCCTTTCCGCTTTCTAGATCTCAGTTGCTTCATTCATATTGTGCTTTTATTTATTGCAACGCTATTCCTTCTGGTGCTTTATTGGTTTGATGTGTGCCTTCACTTAATCGTTACTCCATTCGCAGCAATCTCCAGCGCCACAGTACACGTGCCTATGAGCTCTGCTTGAGCGACGAGACACCGTGCTCTGCCCTGTACTGCCCTTCGTGCCTTTCTGTCCTGATGGTGCTAAGCTTCACGCTATACCTGGCACGCGTCCGGGGCTCGCTTTTGCTTACCGTTGCTTCCTAGTGCTTCCGCTATCGCTTATCGCTTTTTCGTTCAGCATTTAAGTATCCTTTTATATTCTTTATTTTTGTTATCGGCTTTCAGTTGGTTTTGTTTTTATTTTATTTTAAAACATATTATTTTTTATTTTGCTTCGATTCAAATTATTTTCATTATTATGGAAAGCAGAAAACTGATCTTACCGACCACAGTTAAAGTGGGTTGGGAGATACTTTTCTGCTTTCCATGTGATCTTTTAGTTTGCAATTTGTTTGCTTAAAACAACGATAGTTTAGCTTCATTGATGTCCTATCAGACGCAATGGATCAAAACTATCGGCTACGTTTTATTCTAAATCCAACGATTGTTTCGTTTGTAGATAATAACAATAGTGGAAACCTTCTTTACCGCCAGTAGAATTTCGTTACCAGAAAGACGTATTTAGGTGCCTTGTAATGATCTAGTCGAAATCCTTATGCTTTAAAGAATTCATTTTGCTTTTAGAAGTAGCCAATGAATTAGTAAATTTTTGATCTAAAAGTATACATCGCTCTAGCACTTCTGCACAATGCAATGCTTTGTAACGTTGGTCTATCAGAAAAATAGGTTTATTGGCTTAGAAACGCTGCATGCGCTTCGCTACGCTACGCAAACGACAAATTGTAAATGCAAATTTATTCGAGCCATCCACATTAAAATTCGCATTTTATAAAATCACTGATCCGTGTGATAAATATTTTATGTTGGATAAATAACCGGCACAGCTAACTTTGAACGAGTTCTTTGCTTGATTCACTATGTAATTATGAAAATATTTAGGATAACAGTAGTTCAATATAAATCAAAAGATACTAAACCGATAAATGGGTTATTTCTTAAAGATCAAATTCAAAAACTCAAACATGCCTCGATCTTTCATAATCGAAATTGAGCCGTAAAAATAATGCGCATTCGAACACATACTTTACCAATGATGGCTGAATTTTCCCGATGATCTAATTAAAAGAACGTATTGAGAGCATTTTTATCCCATTTTTGCATTTACAATTTTACTGCACTCTGTTCCAAAAAAATAAGCGATCTTTGCTGAATCAGTGCATTGCTTTCGACCATCCCAGAGTGCTAGATTTGCTTCACCGCTTCATCGCTTATGCTTTCGCTAGTTCTTCTGTGTGAGTGCTTATTTATGCAATATTCTCATCTTAATTTTGTTTTAGTTTCACATACGTAAAAAATCACCTTCCGCTTTTAAATGGCCTTTAGTCCCTTTGGTCGGCCTTTGGCTTACTAGATTATTACTTACTAGTAGAATAGCAATTTCTGTGCAATGCTTAGTAACATAAATTACGATCATATAGTCGCTTTGCATGGCACGTGCAAAACTGAAGCGATAGCAAATACAAAGAATTGGATGGTACTAATCCCATTGTTCGCTTTTTAAACATCTTCCCAGGAAAACTCCGACGACAATCGCGACATTTCGAGCGGCTCCATCTACCAGCAGATCAGTGACAAACCCTTCGATCTAACTGATTCAAGTAAATTTTCGTGAGTATTTTTTCCGTAGCACGTAGAGCAAACAACCGCGAGGGAGACGCGCGCAAATTTTCGACGCCTCATGCGGGATGTTTGCTCTTGCCGTACCTCCAAACTAAATGTGTAGCATAGTAGCATAAACTCGAATGACCGTAATGAAGATACATGAATACATGAAAATAATTGTAGCTCTTACTTTTATCCCCGATCTCGCACCTTGCAGGTACACTAGATCCGAATTTGATGACACAGATTCTCGATTTAGTTTTAGCAATTCAAGTTCGTCACCAGTTCAAGTAAGTTCGCCACTGTCGCCGCTGTCCGATTCCGGTTAATCGCATGTTCGCTTCTCACCCGCACACAGGCTGGAAATGGAGCCGACCGAGATTTGAGCGATCCCGACTTCGGACCGGACGTGCGTTCGCACACGCCCCGTGTGCTCGATCCGACCGGCGGTTCGCTGGGCGTGCAGGTGATTTCCTCGTCCGGCGGTCACATCATCGCCGTCGCCAATCCCGCCCTTGCGCTCAGCCCGGCGCTCAGCGAAGCGATCGCCATCAAACGGGAGGCCCTCTCGCCGGATCTCTGAAGTACCGATCTCATCTTCCCCCAGGAAGCTCCGTCGCAGACGCTGTACCATACGCCCGTAGCTGTAGATTCTTTCTTTCTTTCATGGTGGAGGATTTTGCAAACTTTCCATAGGTCATCAAGGCATCCAGGCCCTGTTTAGTTTGTACTAGTCGGCAATATTGTGAATGACACGTTAGGGGCTTTTTTCACAGAAACACACACGCAAATATAGCGTGCAAAATTCTTTCCAAAAAATAAAAATGAGACAAGACAAAAGCAAGCTGTATAGAGAGAAAAAGTTAGAAAGGGAGATATAGAGAGACAGAATTTATAGCAATATTTGAGTGCAAAATTTTCTTTTCCATTCGTTTTGTTATTAATTCAAAATTTAACCTGCAATACAGCAACTTGTTGCATTTGATATTTTTTTTCAGTTAAGCCAAGTTGCAAATATCAGTTCCATCTCATAAGACTGTCGAAATGAAACGAACTATAGGACTGCTTGTTTATAGTGTAGGTATTTGTTTAGTATGTTATTTTAGTAATTTTCGCTTCTTTTTTATTGTTGAGTATGTATAGCCCAGTTTTCTTTTACCAATTAAAGCATTTGTTTAGTAAAAATCTTCTTATTGTTAGTAGCTTGTGTTCAGGTGGAACAAATCAAAAGAAAAATAAAGCATAGCGGAAGAATTGATTGCCAATTCCGAGTTGTAGCCACAAATCTGATGGCTGAAAGGTGAAATCTACTCGTGGAATGTAGCGTTTGCCAACGTATGGAGTCCTTCAAATTGTATTTCCATAAAAAAAACCAACTCCAGAACCTAGAATTTAGTTATCTAAGAGTTTCGATACTAAAACGGAAACACATTTGCAATCGTGGGTGCAAACTTGGTACAAAATTTAACTACAGAGTATAAATACCACAACCATCGTTCGTATTGTGTAAATGTGTACAAAACGTATCTGTATCAGATGAAATAAACCCATCATTAAAGAGTAACAAATTCGCCAGGCTTTGCGTACGTTTAAAACAAAACACTAATAATACCATTTATTGCAAGTCTCAGTATGTTTCGGCCCCGCTTGAAGTGCTTGAACCTGTCGCACGAGTTTACAGCGGTTCCGCCACCTTCTGCTGGATCCAATCGACGAAGCTGGCGACACGCGTGTACACGCCGGGTACCTCCGCCCGGGCACATCCGATACCGTACGAGACGATGCCGACCTGGAAATAGTAGAACTCGGTGCCGAAACGCTGCGGCAACATCAGCGGCCCACCGCTATCGCCCTGGCACGAGTCCTTGCCACCCTCGAGCACACCGGCGCACAGGACGGCATTGTCGAACTGCTTCTGCGAGAACACCTTGCCGATGTTGTTGTACAGCGTGCGGCACTCGTCGTTGGCGATGATCGGGATCTGCAGCTCCTGCAGCACGTTGGCCGACTTGCCGCCCTCCTGCGTGCGGCCCCACCCGGCCACGAACGGTGTGTAGCCGATGAAGTTTTTGCTACGGATCGTGTCGCTGAGCGGCAGACAGATCGGCTTGATCGCATCTGCGAAGGCAATGGAACGTAATTAGTCAACACACACTTTCCCAGCAACAAACTGGAAGCTCAAGGCCTTCAGCGCGAGGGCCAGCCACGCAATACGTACCACTGAACTGCACCTCGTACTGCATGTACAGCACGGCCAGATCGGTATGGCCGTCCTTCTTGTCGTACGATGGATGAGTTTCATACTGCGAGAACAGAAAGACAGAATACATTCGAAACGGTTCCCTTTCACCCCGGCTCCCGACCTTCGCCCGGCGCTACTCACCCGAACGATGGGCACATCGACGTGGTTGGATTCGGCGTCGGTGGACGTATCGTGCTCACCCAGCCGTACCGACGAGCTGCAGAGGGAAGAGGGACAGATGATTGTCAGTTTCCGGTTTCGCTACGAACACGGCACCAACTACTCACAGATCGCGACGGATGCAATGGGCGGCGGATAGGACGTGTCGCTTGGTGATGAGCGAACCGCCGCACTTGAACGAAACCTCCCCGAGTGCGTTCTTGTAGCCTACCAGCGCCATCCAGGGCCATCCGTGCAGTTCGGCTGGGACGCCACCGACGACGCGATTGTGTTCCACGTTGCTATATCCACACCCGGTTTCGGGTGTCAGCAGCTCGACCGGTCCGACCGTCCCGGACGGTCCTGCCGGTGCCGGCGTTGGTGGAGCCGGTGCCTCAGTGACGGGCGCTGGTGGAGATGGTGGTGGAGGTGGCGGTGGTGCGGTGGGCGGTGCCGGTGGAGGTGTCGGTCGTGCCAGCGGGCAGCACACATTCGGTTGGATGTAGTTGCACACGGCGTTCGACTGGCGGATGTACTGGACGTACTGGGGGTCACTCTGGCGACGGACAAACTCCGACAGCACGTCGGGACAGCTGCGAATACCTGCGGGGGCATAAGCGGTCCAGCGTTAGTTTGCTGCGAACGGAAGGGATCGAAAACTCGCACACATACTTATGCAGTATCCTTCGCGGCTGTCCGGCCCGATGCAGTCGCCCGCACGCACCGGTGCCAACGACGTCGTCGGCCGCGCCGTGGTGACCTCTATAAAAGGAGACGAAGTTGTAGTGGGATCGTACTGCACACCGTCACTGCAGCAGAGCACCGGGCTGCCGTTGTAGTTGCGATTGCCGCAGCTACGCTGCGAAGCGAGCAGGAAGTTGACCGTCTCCTGGTTCCGGTTGTACTGGTACAGCTGGATCAGGGAGGCACAGTTCTGGAACACCTGGCACACGCCTATCTGCCCGTTCGGGGTATAGCAGGAGCGGCCGGCTGAAAGAGGCGTACCGTTTTTTGAAAGGAAGCTGGCGACATGGGAATGGACGGGGATGGGGTGTGTTGTGTCGTGAAGGGTGACTGAGGTGTGGATATAGGTAGTCTGTTTGGGCTGTACCGAGGTGTACGACAATCTTGTTAGAATTGCTATCTCCCCATCGGCCTGGACTCGTTTTTTACAGGACATCAATCGTTAATATTTATTTAAATGATATAATTCTCTCAGTAAGCTTCGGTAAGTGCTACTGACGGAACTTCTCCAAGTAACCAGAAATCCAAGTAACCAGGGGTTGTGGTCAATTTCACGTCCCTACTTTCAACAAGCTCCACAAAAGCTACAAGTTTAGAGTAAGGATTTGAGCGAAAAAAAAAACATTTTGTCTCTACTTTCAACAAGCTCCACAAAAGCTACAAATTTAGAGTAAGGATTTGAGCGACAAAAAAAAACATTTTACTTCGTTGGTAACACAGTAGAACAGGCGCAATAAACGCGATCTCACAACAACATCATGTTGTCATGATCGCGTGTGTAGCCCTCCTCCTTAACAAGCTAATTACCTACTGGCCTTAAGTGGTCCATCGACAGTATATTCTTAAGTTCAGGCCCAACGCCACGGAACAGGTATTTTAATTGCTGTCTCTTTCGGCCGATTGTTTCAAGCCATGTAAAGCGCAAAAAAAAACACACTTCGCGCTAATGGTGGATCCGCCATCGTCGACTTGACGTAATGTCCTATGGCAACGAAACGCACCCCGCAGTAAATACAATCGATTGCTTTGATCAACAAGCACGATCGGTACGGTAGCGATTTGTTTGACAGCTCTAGCATTGACCATCATCATCAGCGCAAGCGGCTAGTGCGGCTAGGGTGAGTGTTATCGATTAACACCATCGACAGCGGGACGCCCGTACCCCCTTACGATGGGAAGCATCGCGCACTTGGCCATGACTGGCTCGATTTGAATGTCAGTCGAGGCGAACCACCCGCTCGCTAACAGATATTTGAAGAACACTACACCGTCACCGCAACGATATGCTCGGAACTACGCTCGCTGATATGGCACCGATGACGACGAAGAAGACGACGACGACGACGACGACGAAAGACAGCAACAAGCGATAAAGCAGTGAACCGGCTAATTTCACCAACGTCGAACCAAAAAAAAAAACAAACAAAAAACCGGACCCGAATCGGTTTCGGTCGGCGTTGGCAGAGCGTCACCACGTACACCAGGGTCACGGATACGCGATACGGCTGAGCGATCGGCTCTTGAAGGAGAGCTGACCTTGGCCGTAGGTTTTCCTCAGGGTCGGCCGTGCCGTTCATTTCGATATGTTTTTTCCCCCTTCGTTTGCCTTGCATGTGTATGTGCGTTTGTGTATGTGTATAGTTCAATGTTTAACGATCACAAATCTGGATCACACTTTGCGTAAAGAGACAAACCGCTCTTCAGCTCAATTATACCTTGCGGCTGGACATGGTGTATGACCAGGCAGGAGAGAACCACCAGCGTTAACTTCCACATTATGTTTATGCCGTACGGGATCACTCGGTTACGAAGCTATTCGATGATGTTGTAACTTCTTGATGAAAAACAAATAACAAAAACACACTCTAGCACATCCTATGCACACGCGGTGGCGGTGCCGATCGACCTCCTTCTCGTTCAACCGTGCCGTCAACACTAACCTGAACCCGTTTCTTCGGTAAAGATTTTAAGCACAGAATTGCGAATCAGAATCGGATGTCGCGGCATCGCTCGGATCGTACCAACACACGCACAGTATCGTGGAGAAGGGAGTTCGCGCGCACACATAGAGACGATGCTCCACTCCCCGGGTCCGCCCGGAGGATCAACCAGTTCTACCGCGAGTGGCTCCTTGAGCCCCTCCATCCTCGCGGACGCGCTGTGCTAGTGATAGTGACGTTCGTGCTCGAGAACGGCTATCAGTGGGGCTATTCGTGTTGCTTTCCGAATCGGCAGGGGGAAGTCCCCGGCGTCACCCGGCAGCAGAGATCAATTAGGTTTCCGCGATGAAATATTAGACATTGAAGAGTAAACAGACTGAACTGAATCGGCCTGAGTTTACCATCCGCCCGCGGTAGTGCGCGATTTTCGATTAGTCACTGCGGAGTGACAGGCGTGAGGGAAATTACTCGCTTTCTCTGCCCGCGCCAGGAATCACCATTTCCAGCGGATGTTTCCACAACAATTACGTACGTATGAAATTGAATTTGACTGGACGTACAAGCCAATGATCATTAACGAACCTGTCGTACGCTTTGATGGATGCGGCTCATGCATATGGAACGGTCATTGCGGCGGTATTAATAGAGGGATTACTGTGCGTCGATAAGATCTCCAGTGGGTCGAGCGATTGGCACGAGGGGCGTGAGAAGATTTAGCGCCACGGCGTGCAGTACACACACGCACACAACACCCGATCGTGTCGGTGGAATTTACAACCCCCTGATGGCGTCTTAATCTCCTGCTATACATCTTACTTAACTATCCCCTGCAATGCATGTGCCTCACGGTGTCATATGTGACCGTACGGGCATCTGAATGCCATTAAACAATTATGCTTTTCTCGAAGTGGTAAATAATTCAATCCAAATGGCCCACAAACCAATACAATTTACACTTTAGTTAGCAATATACATCCAATATAAAGTCAACAAATCGAATCGAAACCAGTCGCTCCTCCGTTAAACTCAGGGTTCATTAGCATCAGTATATTTCTCTGCCATCTTTCTCTGCTTGGCACAAGATTACGGCACACATTAGCGGACGTTGGATAATTTTATTCACTCCGATGAAAGCTTTTTACCGACTCAAGGTGCACCATTGCATATTTCTATGTCAAGTTCAGCGACTCTGGACTGCAGTCTGCTTATTCCTTTTCGATAGCATTAACAGCAGGCAACTGTCCGAGGTCGGTCCGGGGAAGTGTCGTAAAACTTGAAAAAATATTGAAATTTTACGAACCAGAAGCCGAAGGATCACCTAAAACAGAAGCCTATAATTTGTTAATTAATTTTAAAAGCTTCCTACAACAATGCCGTATTTCATAAGCATTTTTTGTCTTTTTTACAGATAGCTAGTAATTTGTGTTTAAATTAAATCCTACAACAATGCCTTATTTGTATGTTGTTGCTTTATACCTGCCTTGATGCCTTATTTTGATGGTCTTTTATCATAGACTTGCATTTTTTGTATGTTATGTTGTAAACTATGGTTTTATTCTAAAATTAAACTAAAAAAATTCTTAAATTCTAAAATGAAATATAACTTACAAAAAATGTAAAATTCACCTACTTCAATTTCATACCGCCAGGCCGTTTTTTCTCTAATCAAATAAATACTTCAATTTCAATTCAACATTTTATTTTTTGTTTTAGAATTTGTAGTTAAACTTATGCGGTTTAATACCACAGAGATAAAAATTGATTCTGTTTCTAAAAAGGTTCAAGTAAAACTAAGAGATAAATAATCAAACTTTATTTTTAAATTACTAAACGAACTTTAAGAACCCCTGGTTGCATCTCACACATCTTCTTCGTGCTGGTAGTTCTTTCGCAAAGTTTATGATCGCATGGAGAGCGATGACGAATCTAAATGATCATTCGATAAACTCTAATCACCACTCAGTCGACGGTCGAAGTCTAACCGAACCCATCCTTCGATACCCGAAGACGACACTGAACTATCCTTGATCCGCTCCTTCCCGTGACCCGGATCGCATGAAAGCAGCTTAAACTTTATCACCGCACAAAACATTCACCGGCGCCGTCCGAGCCGAAGACTGGGCGACTGGGCGATACATCAACAACAAACAAATCAGCCAAAAAAAAAAAAAAAGACGTTCGCCTTAAACTTGAATTTGCATTTTATTCGGTAACAGGTAATGGGGAAGGTAAACACGGGAGACCGGTCACCAAACTGGTCTGCTCATTAGCAACCGGTTCTCGGCAGGCGATGTTTGTGCGCCGACTTTGCATCCGTGTTTTTCGCATCCACGGGGTCATATGCTGCTTGGACCGATGCTCCCTTCGGCCCGATTGGACAATCTCATCCGGAGGGTTCTTTAATTCGTAGCTCTCCATAATACCATATTTTATTGCATGTGATGACGGGTGCTTCCACAGCGGATCTGTTGTTCTGGTTCGATCACGTAATCCTGTCTGATCCGTTGCTTTTGGCGTACATTGCAGGTGCGATCAACATTTGCTGCGTGCCAAGAAGCTAGAAGTTTAGGTTCGCCTCAATCCAGTGAAGATACGAGGTGACTTTCACGTAGACGCCCGGAAATCCGGCCCGCGCACACTCGTACCCGTACGAGACGAGCCCGATGAGCGTGTAGTAGTAGTACTGCCCGTTGGACGCGAGCTGAAAGCGAGAGGTGATCGTAAAAAAAAAACGCGAATGAAACAGTGGCATACGCGTCGTGAATCAGCGATCGGTGATCACACCCGGCTTCTAGACAAACACGCTAACTCAGCGACGCGTCCTTGGAAGCCAGAGTAATGCGAGCGTTTTTTTTTTTTTTTGCGTGAATCGTACATTAATCACCAGTGTCCGGTCAACGGGTGTGACGCATCGTGTCGCGTGTAAGTGACCGAATCTAAGCGCACTACGAATTTCCTTCGCCACCATACTAACCTCGGGTAACATTAGCGGTCCACCGCTGTCACCTTGGCAGGAGTCTTTGCCTCCCTGGGGGAAACCAGCGCACAGTACGGTGTCATCGAAGATCTGACCGGGAAAGTACAGCTTGTAGTTGAACGCACACTGGTCGACCGGAAGTACGACCACCTGGGCCTCCTGCAGCTTGGTGGCGAGCGGTCCGTTAAAGGCAACCGCACCCCAGCCGGCGATGAAGGGCGCGTAGTACGTTAGGTCCTTCGTGCGCTGTTTCGCCTCGAGCGGCAAACAGATCGGCCGGATCGATTCACTGATGGCGATCGACTTTTGCAACAGCACCAGCGCGATGTCGTTGTGGATGGTTTTCTCGTCGTACCGCTCGTGCACGTACCAACGCTGGACGTAGACGTCGACCGGCGTGGCACCGTCTTGGTCGGACGCGATGTCGTACTCGCCGAGTCGAACGAAGTAAAACCCGGTCTGGATGCAGTGGGCAACGGTGAGCACGTGCATGGTGGTGATGAGCGTGCCACCGCACAGGAATTGTGATCCCGCGTTCAGCTCGAACGACGACGATCGGTACCCTAGGGCGGCCATCCACGGCCAAGCATTTAGCTGAGCATCTACTCCACCGACGACGCGCGTATGCGTTCCGTTCGACATGCCGCACCGGTCGGCATCGTTCGTCGGAAGTCGTACGGTGCTGCTGGGGGTGGATGCTGTCGTAGCGGTGGGTGCTGGATTGAATGCACCGCCGGAGGCACTCGCGAAAAAGAACAAACCACTCACGGCGGTTGTTGTGGGTGGGGTGGTGGGAGTGGTCGTAAAATTTGGGCTTTGTTGGGCAAATCTGAGCGTCGGACAGCAGACCTGTGTTGCGAGAGGGGAGGGGAGGGTTTCGTTTGGATTGGAAATGAACTTCATATCTATTCATGTAAATTCAAAGATGCATTACATCTCGTCATCATCCGGAAGAATTCCTTTCAAAGAAGCTGTGTTGAGAATACTAGTAATTACGATATTGTTAACCCATTTTATGGCTATGTTCTTAAAAATGTTCGTTGTTAGGAGAACATTCGAAAACAAATTTGTATTGCAACGCCTACTAGAATATAACAAAGGTTCACTGGACCATGAGTAGAGGGTTTTTTAAAGGACCTAATTCTACTAAAAGGTTACTAAATCTAAAACTGCACTTTCAAAAGTAGAAGAAACATAAATGAAGAATTCAGTTTGGCGTAACGTTTGTCGTATAGAATATAAATAAACGAAAATACTTCAAATTTCCTATACATTGCCGTTCAAACTAAAATTTACGAGTAGAGTTTTTGGGAAACAATTCAGTGTGGGGGTTAATTGATTTAACAATGATTAACATTGATGAACAGAGAACTGATTAAATATTTTTGAAAAATCTTTAAATGTATAATGATGTGCTATTTGTAAACATTCTAGTTCACTTTCACTAAATGAGACATTAAAAAGCGAATATCTCCACTAACGAGAACCTTTTTGTTAATCAGTAGAAACAACGCTAGGTCGGTGCTTGTTTTTACTTACCATGGGTGTGACTTCGTTGTAGCCACAGACGGATTGTGCGACGTACGTCTCGATCGTAGGATCTCGAAGATTGGCGTTACGGATCAGTAGCTGTAGGATGAAGTCGCAATTCACGTACACAATACAGATACCTTTCTGAGCATTTGGTGTGAGGCAACCGTCGTCTGGAGAGAGAGATAGAGAGAAAAAAAAAAGAAAACTCATGTTTGCATTTCACTTGCGCACCAAACTTCTCCGTTCTCGTACTTCCTGTGGAAACGCTTAACTTCTAGCTGTTGAAACGGCGGGTATGACTCTTGGATCGATGCACGGACATCCGTTGAACGTTTGTCTGGGATCGATGCTGGGCGCGGGATCAAAGCCAGCGAACGTGGTGGACGATAGGACCGACGGTGGACAGGTAGGTGGAACGGGCGGGCAGGAGGTGGTCGTGAGGGTAACGGTGGTCGGCACCGTACTCGTAAGAATGGGCGGATTGATCGTGGTCAGGAAGGTTGGGAACGTAGGCAACGGCGAAATGCCCGTGACCGGCGTTACCGGACCAAGCGTCGACGTCAGTATGGGACCGGGGATTGTACCGCCCGAAGGTGGATTTGTAAAGGTAACCGTGGGAAAGAGGGACGTGCCGGGAGTGGATGTTGGTTGTGGGTTTGGTATGGTGTTGGTGGGTACGGTCGATCCGAACACCGTGGACGTTGGTCCTGGAGTGTTAAACGTGGTGGAACTAAACGTCGGCACAGGAATCGTCTGCGTTGTGCCGGTGGTGGTGAACGTTAGCGGCACGGACGGACTGGTAGTTAGAAACGTAGTGGAAGTAAACGGTGGCCCCGTGGCGGTGGTGCCCGTGCTGAACGTTAACGACGGACTCGTAAGCGGAGTGAACGGAACAGTAGAGGATACGGTCGACGCGGGAAAGCTGAAGTTTGCCGGCAGCGTAATGTACGGAAAGGGTGTCGTTGTTTTGTAGTGATTCCGGCAGATTCCCTTCCAGTGGGCTAGCTTCACTAGCCAGGGAAACATCAGCAGTTTCCAGCAAATTTCGTCCAACGACATAACCCTTTACGGCACAAGCACTAGTCTACACCACTAATCTGCTAAACTATAAGAACACCACGGGAAGATCTCACTACACTACATTCAACACTAACGCTAGACCGAATAAATCGGGTTGCTTTTAAGCCATGCTGGAATCGGTCACAAAAACAGGAACAATAGGATCACATAGGATGGGTACAAAAAAGCTTCAATGTCAACTTTAATGGTCTCGCGTCACCTGCAGCATCACTACATGGACTTACTCACTGCTCGGTCAAGCCATGTGTGAGCCCATGAGCCCATCGTCATACAGTGAGCAATGTGGAAAACTGGTGGATGAAAAACTAATTTTATCTCACGTACTTGACACCGCACGGCATCCGCCAATATACGACAAATTTACTAGAGCGTAGCATTTCGAACACCGTACCCTGATGGAAGCTTACCATTACCACACGTAATAAAATTGTCTAGAGTGCTACTTATTAGTGCGATTTCATTAACGACACTCATCGCCCTCCGACACCAAAAGCCTAATGAATGATGCTCAGCATAAAGTGTTTGTTTAACAAACACTACTTTCATCACGCTTCACCTAACATTTAGCAAGCAAGCGCAAATATTACAGTGTTGATGAGTACCTATTTGTATTTTTGAAAAATCTAAAATATTACCAACACTAAGTTTACTTACTTTGCGCGTACGCGTGACGGAAGAGCACCAGACTTACGATTGAAGCGAAACTACGCCACATTTCGTACGTAATGGAATACTTCATTAAGTAGCTCTAAGTAGACAGATCTTTCGTCCCTAGTTGCTAAACTACAACTGTTCGCATTCGCTGTCTCTGCATGCTTGTCGCAAAACCGTGCTGATTTATGAGGAAGCATTAATGTGCCGGAATTAGTCTCGCAACATTTTTTTTCTACATGCCAAACCCTTTTTTCAATATGTTTATACGCAAAAGTGCTGCAACAATGAGCTACCGGTCGAGCGGTCTGGCAATCCGTGGCAAAAAGTGTCCGAGTGACTAAAAATGACTAAAAATGACCAGAAGGTATTCAAACACAAGCGAGCCTGAATGCTAAGCAAAAGCGTAAAGCAATAATAAAGAGGATTATAGCAAACAAGCAAAAATTAAATGAGAAAACATATTTTTTGGGCTGCTCGCCATCATTGTAGCGTTTATTTGTTTTTTTTTATTAAATTTGCAGCCTGTGCAATTGGGGTAATCGATAGCTCCTTCTTTTGTATGTAAAAATAGAACGTTCTAAGGCTATGATTCCATCGGTTGGTTTTTCTGTCCACCACTGTACTTTACATGGCGCTGACGTTTCCAATCCTTCGTAATAAAACAAGCCGGGCAATCTCCAAGCCACTATGTACGAATGCCAATATCGTGTAGGTCAAAAACTTAAAGGCTAATATTTACTCCACATTTAATACACAGACATTAAGATTAATAACCCATTTATAGCAAATTTTCCAATCTCTCTATTAATCAAATTCCCTTTTTGTTTCTCAAGTTCTCTTTTCGTATTTGCTTGCGCCTCCCACAATTTTCGCCGATTTCCCTTTTTACAGTGGCGGCCGGATGGCCCGATGATAAAATTTTGAAGATGATGACATTTCTGACAGCTGTTGTTTTTGTTGTTGTTGTTGTTAATATACGCGCACGCAGTCGCTCGGTGTTATTTGTTTGTTTCTATTGTTTTTACCTATCACCGCACCCGTGTTTTTTCCCTCCTTCGCCGGCCGTGTTTGCGTCCCTTATTTGTGCGCGCGTGTGCTACCCCGTGTGTAGTTCCACTCCCTCACATTCCCGTAGTTCGAGCGCCGTTCCAGAATGTCCCGTTACAACCACAATACGCATGCTGGCTATGCCCAGACCTTCAAGCTGGTCGTTGTGGGTGGCGGCGGTGTTGGCAAATCCGCTATCACCATCCAATTCATTCAGGTATTTTTAGCAGTAAGCACCAAACAGTGTGTTGCGATATGGCTGCGTTGCTTCTTTTCCTTCCGCGAGTGCCCCGAGAAGCGATGCAATCACACGCCCCGCAGCATCCTTGCGTAAGATGAACCCGAAAACGGTAGCATCTGTTCGGTGCAAAGTGAAGATAAGATCCAGCCCCGGATCATAAGTCACGCGCGCGCGCGCGCGCGCTCTCCCGCTCTTTCTAACGCAAGGATGGGTGGGGTGGGGTGAGTTCGCTATCGCTGATTTTCCTGCAGGCAGCCGAACTTGAGAACAAATCAGTTTCTGAGCACCCACCCACCGCCCGCACCTCCTCCCCATCGCTGACCGAACGAACAATCTTTGGCCGCCCGTAATCTTTGGCTCGCGATGGTGCGCGCGAAAGGGATGGGTTGCATGCAAATACGCGTCTCGCGTTCACCAATCATGAGCTGTAATTCACCAACCGTACAAGCTCTAGGAGACGACGTCATCCGCCGCAACCGCCGCCGCACACTGCGATCGCGCGCCCACTTATTTTGTTGGTTTCATTTCGTCACTTCGCCCCTACCGCGATGATCCAATAATCCCCGCTGTTGACGGCCGAACGCAAAACACACAGCCAGCGTCCGATACAAACGGATCATTTCCTTTGATACGGACGATGTGTGTTTGTGGGGAGAGCAGTTTTGTTTGGGAATCGTCGAAGAATACATTCTAACGATTTTCGGCTTCGATCACTTCACTCCGTTCGAAAATGGGATGCGAAGAAAATAGGAATGTGGCAAAGCGATGATGTTGCCCTGACCGTGCATAGCAGCATAGCGCGCAGCTGCTGACAAACACGGCATCTGACACGAAGCATCGGGCGATAGACGCTGAAACGCGGCGACCAGCGAACAGCGGAGGAGACCTTGGCCAACCAAAAAAGCCATCCGCGCACGCTGAACCTTGAAAACAGATGCTAATGAATTTATTATATGAAAGTGCACTGTCGTCCGTGTCCCCGCACGGGCCACGCAACAAGTTGTATCTATTCTTAGGGATGCACCCGACATTATGGCCTTCACTTTACGAAAGAAGGGCGCGGCATTGCTTTATGCTTTTTTTTAATGTCACGATTGTCTCTTCTTTTCTCTCCTTTTCCGAATCCGGGTCGGAAAACCCCACACCAGCTCGGCTAAATTCTTGACCTACGATTAGATCCGAATCGTGTTCGAAGCTAGACTTGACACACATTCCCATTTTCGACAAGATTTTTGCCTCCGTTTACTCTCCACAAACGTGGCTTGGGCAATCTCGCGTAACAAGCGCGATGAGTAATGCAAATGAAAGTGAACCAGAGAAGTTCTAAAAATATTGCAATAATTGTTCATAAACGCTATAAATAGCGCACCGCACTGTTCGGTGCGAAAACACCCCACCCTCCCCCCGGGGGGATCACGATCGAGGAGTAACGGCAGTGAAGGCGTTTTCCTTCACCATAAAACAGAAATGCCTGCACGAATTATGTTTGAATCTTCTCCGAAAAGCGATCGTGGTGGATGGGGATCGTCGGTCGGGTTGTAAATAAGATATGAGTAACGCGATCGTGGATGCTTTAGCTGGTCACCTCGAGTTTTGTATCATATTCGTAGCTATTTCCTGTCATTATAAGCAAGAACAGCTTATTTTGCATGATTGCTTTATGGAGGGTTCAATCAACCGCGTTTCTAATTCGATCTTTCTTTCTTTGTAGAGCTACTTCGTAACGGATTATGATCCTACGATCGAAGACTCGTACACGAAACAGTGCGTCATCGATGATACGCCTGCGAAACTGGATAGTAAGTTGTACATTCTTTTCTCACAAAACAGAAACTCGTGTTAATATCGACATTTTTTCTTCGTCTTCTTCATCACTCCTCACCGAATAGTCCTCGACACGGCCGGCCAGGAAGAGTTCAGTGCGATGCGCGAACAGTACATGCGTTCCGGTGAGGGGTTTCTACTCGTATTTGCCGTGACCGATCACGCTAGCTTCGACGAGATCTACAAGTTCCACAAGCAAATCCTACGGGTAAAGGATCGCGACGAGTTCCCGATACTGATGGTAGGCAACAAGTCCGATCTCGAGCACCAGCGGGTCGTTTCCCTGGAGGAGGCGCAACAGTTAAGCCGGCAGCTCAAGATCCCGTACATTGAGTGCAGCGCCAAGCTGCGCATCAACGTCGACCAGGCGTTTCACGAGCTCGTACGGGTGGTGCGAAAGTTCCAACTATCCGAGCGGCCACTCGTCGACGAGAAGGGAAAGCGAAAGAGCAAGAAAAAGTGCTGCATCATATAATGCGTAGGCCCCGCTACCACAACATTCGCCACCAGAGCTCGTCCTTTCCTCATCACTGTACTAGCGCGAACTCACCAGAACGGCTAATTCAGTTAGTAAGTGTTTACGTTAAAATTGTGTAACAATCATGTATGTGCTTCGTTTATGTTCTTTGTCGTAGTTTTTAAAACCAACGCGTCTGGCTCAGAAAACAGTGCGTAGTCGAAGAAAACTCCCCCCGTGCAACTAATTCAAGTTTTAGTTTTTAAGTTACTAAACGACTAAGGTAGAAGGAGGTACTCAAGCTACCCGCGAGATAGAACGTTTTAAGTGCCAAAGTGCCCCCACATCCGGCGCATGAGGCGGGACATTTATACGTTTGTTACACTGCACGCGGCAGTAGAACGACTAATGAAACTTACACATTTCACTTCCGCGACCGATACTGCCAGCGAACGTGTCACCCGTTGCATCTAGTAGGCGACGTTAGGCTGTTCATTTAAGCTTACATCTTGAAGTGTAGCACATGATGCCATCTCGTTTGTGCCATAGATGATGCAAAGCAGTCGGAGAATTATACAAATGAAGGCAACATTTCGTTGAGTGCGAATAGATTGAGTAGTGGAATGAATTATACGGTCGTGGAACATAATTATGCTTTTATAATTACTTCACTAGACCAATTACAACATGAACTGACATGTTCGCAAAGTTCTGCAAACGTTACATCTTGCGAGATTTCGTCATTGGACCGTTATTTATAATTCAATGCAATTTTGAAGTCGTGGAAATATTTTTTTGTTACGAGAAACACCGTGAGCGGCGTTAGCGCGGGTGCAGTTTACAGCACAAAAACACACGAACAAAGCTGAATAGACGGCAGTGTGTGGCCAGTGGCAATTCAGCATATATCATTTACGAATTTGAGCCCCCCGTCTCGAAGGCGTCGGACATATTTAAATTACAAAATATCGAAAGACTTCGTAGTTAGGCTAAGTGTTAATATTTTACAAACAAGTGATTGTGACCAAACTTCACAACGGACACCGGCAGAGGTTGGAGGCGAGTATACACACGAGTGGCGCAGGTTTTTAAGTGTAGCAACAATAATCTAATCCAAACGCAAGGCGAACACAAAGGAGCGATAGAAAATATGATATCAGTTGAAGCAACTGAACGAGGAACCGAACCGGTCGCCAATGGCGACGCAGGCAGCTGATCCCGGGTACACGTCGTGTACGGTATACTGTAGTAAATGTAACCTGTAACAGTAAAACGCATAACGCTCTAGCAGGCGCAGCCAACAGAACAGTGTCTATTAACCAAAATAATAACGAAACGTTAATGATTAGCTTTAAATGTGCTTCGACAATTCTCGACGCTAGAAAGGAAATGCAATAGCGTACATTGCGGACCGTTCAACATGATGAAAGGACACACACACACATATATAATGATCACGGGTATTGATTTCAGCGTAATTTGCTTTCACAGCGTTTTTTTAAATATACAAACCGCAACGCTTGATTGAAGAAACGAAGGTAACAAAATTCGTGTACATCGGTGCTAATGTTGGTTAGTAGCAACGCGAATAGATAGAGGGTTCCTTTTCTGTTTCTTTCGATTCCCTTCTATTTTACTCAACAGTTTTCCCACATTTGTTTGTACGTACGTGATTTGTCGAACCGTTTGTTGATGAAAAATATATATATTTACTGGATTTTAATCTACTAATGACAAAATCGATTAGTGCGGTCGTATTTGCAGCTGTTTTGCGTCGGGCGAATCCGAAATGCAATGCAATCTCTGTTTCAGTTGGCTGTGATTTGTTCCACGATCCAGTCGACGAACGTTGCCACCCTCGTGTACACACCCGGTAGCTCGGCACGCGCACATCCCACACCGTACGACACGACGCCGATCTGGAAGTAGTAGAACTGCTTCTTGATCAAATACGGCAGCATCAACGGACCGCCGCTGTCCCCCTGGCACGAATCTTTGCCGCCCGCGAGAAACCCGGCACAGAGCACCGCTTCGTTGAACTGCTTTTTCGAGAACAGCTTCCGTATCTTCTTGTACAGCTGGCTGCACTCTTCGTTCTCGAGGATGGGAATCTGCAGCTCCTGCAGCACTGGCGCCTCGAAGCCCGTCTCCTTGGTACGTCCCCAGCCGGCGATGAAGGGATTGTACCCGGTGAAGTCCGCACTGCGCACGGGATCGCTCGTTGGTAGGCAGATCGGTTTGATTTTGTCTACGGAGAAATCGATCGTAGCAGGCGATGAGATGAGTGAGGAAGCGTTTTCAATATGAACGTGCCGCGAAACGCCGCTTACCAGTGAATTGCACCGTGCGCGTTAGAAACAGTATTGCAAGATCCGAGTGTCCGTCATACGTGTCGTAATCGGGATGGGAAATGTACTGAAAATTGAATTGAAATTGAATTGCAGGTAATTGTCGGCTATACCTATCACGCACTAATCATACCTTATACACCGGCACATCAACGTGTGGCGATTCCGTAGTGTTTCTCAAGTCATGCTCTCCTAATCGCACAACAGATCTGCATTAAAAAAAAAAAAACACCCCATCATATTGCTGATCGTAAAGGAAGTCTGCTGGGCAAATCGTACTTACAGTGACGACAGTATGCAATGGGCCGCCGTTAGTACATGACGATCGGTTATCAGCGAACCACCGCAACGGAAATCTACATCCCCGAAAGCCTCCTCGTAGCCAACCAAAGCCATCCACGGCCATCCGTTCAGTGCCGCCGGAACACCGCCAACGATTCGGTTATGCTCGACGTTGCTAACACCACAGCCCTGCTCCGGTGTTGGAACCACCACCGGTTGTACAAACTCAGGCTCGTCGGCCAGTCGCTGCTGCAGCGTGATCGGTGTCGTGGTCCGGATGGACATCGATCGCTTGGTCGTTGAAGTTACGGGCAATGCCTGCACATGAATCGAAACGTAAATGTTGGCGCAACAAAGCTCAAAGCGCACAGTATCATACCGTGGGAGGTTTGACCGTTCCGGCAACACATGGTCCAAAAGATCCGTCCGGGTTGATACACTCCAACCCCACGGGTGGACGCACTGTTGTAGGGATTGTCGCGTCTGGGTACTGTCTCGGTGGTACTGTTGTGGTAGGTACGACCGGATTAGTAAACCCCGTCGAGCAGCAGACACTACCGAAACCGAAGAAATTCTGGCAGCCCCGGGAACTGCCACCAAACAGACTGAAGGGATTGATGTTTAATTGGAAGGCGACAGGACAGGCGGTAAGGCTGCTGCACACCCCAGTGGCACCGGTCGAGGTGTAACAAATTTGTCCATCTGAAACGATCGAAACGAAGTTCGATACAGTTATCTAAAAAATTAAAATCTCAACCCTTTTCTCAATCTTTTAGTTCTAAATAATTTAAGTTAAAACCACCTTGAGCAATGGCACTGTACGTAAGAACCGAGAAAATAACACAAAATTTACACAACCACATTGTTCTACAGTACGCGTTGCTTCGTTCAATGCTTAACGTCGACTGCTGCTGCCCAAAGGAAGCACTGTTCCTGTTCCTGTTCTACCACGACTATCGCGTAACTGCTATGAAGAGGCTCATCGTATGCATCTTCCAACCCGGAGCCGACACCAAGACCAGTTTTTGTTCTATTCCAGCTATTATTCAAATTACGATATTCGCACAACACCCTTCTTCACTCTACCAAGTGTTCAAGGAGGTTTGCTATCTTTGTTTGGCTTTGTTTGTATGTTGTTTTTTTTTTTGTTTTTGGAACTAACATACTTTAACATTTACCACAGGTCCTTCGGTTGTTTATTTTGCTTTCTTGAGATTGTCCAAAAGTGGTCAATGATCTTACTGCGAACGGGTTTCGTCGTGCTTTTCTTTAAGTATGACAAATTTCAGTTCCAAACGCAAGCGTAGGTGTTTTATGGGCTTCTCGCAAAAGGTTAATTGGTTCAGAAATTATAATTTCCAAAAAATTGTAAATCCTCACGCAAGCCTATTAAAAAGAACTAAAACTTTGCCAAAAGCTTTTTTTCCAGGTTATTTTTTTTTTTATTTCAACTGGTTCACTGAAATATTCATGCAACATTAGGCAAATGAATTTCCAAGTGATCAATGAAAAACAATTAACTAACATTTGAATCGCAATTTTCAGTCATTTAACCATGCTGATTTTATTTTTTCCTTGCGGTAGAGTTCAAATTACGCTTTGTGGAAACCGTGCTGCATATCTGCATTCGGAGCTTTTATGCGAAAAGCATCCAAACAACACGAACGTGTCGGTACGAAAGCTCTAGTCTGTGCAGTCCACGCGCATACACAAACCAAAAACACAATCAAAACAATTGGTAAAGCTTCTGCCAGCCACACGGAAGAGGGAAGTGAAAAAACAAAGTGATTTTCGGACTGAAAAGGTTTATTAGTGTAAGAAAAAAGGTTAATATAACGCTTCTGTGCTAGTTTTAGCGACTATGCGTTTGCTACACTCATGTCCAACGCGAGCAGGAAGTGAGAAACCTGTTCCTGTTTAAGCGACATGTTGCGGCGGGTGTCTCACTTTCACATTTCGACCAGCGTGTCGCGGCGGCAGTGCTAGACAAGAAAACAAAAGTAAAAGTTCCTCTCCAGCGGTTTTAGTCGCGTTTCTTTCCCCATAGTGCGTTTCGCACAGTACCCAGTAGTTCGATGGCAAAACCCGCGAAATTCTTACGTAATGTTCCACGCTGGTCAACGCTGTTTCCGGTGCTGCTGTATGTGCTCTTCATTCTGTGCATTCTAGTGCTGGCGTTTTCCTCCCGTGGCCAGAGTGAGGAAAAACACCGAAAACCCGTACAACAAGGTGCCGATGGCGTTGTCGGGGAGGGAGGAAACCCGCCCGCTCCGCTGGTATTCCGGAAGTTGGAGGAAAATGTCGTGAGAGAGCTCAGTGAAGCTTTCACAAAGTAAGAACAGTTTAATTGAGTTTTAAAATATTGTTTTAAAATAATGCATTGTTTTTTTTTCTCTCTCATTTTACAGAGCTGACACGAATGGGGATAAGCATTTGACCGTACAAGAGCTGGCGAAGTACATTAATTTGAAAATAAGAGAGCATATCGATGAAGCCATCCGCACAAATCCTACGATGTTTGTCGAGATTGACCACAAACCGCGCGACGGGCTTGTTAGCTGGGACGAGTACCAAAGCTATTGGCTACGCACCAAGGGCATCCAAGGCGACAGCCACATGAAAAAGAACGTGTTTGATAAGCTGGACCGAAAGATTAAAGAGTCCATCGCGCGGGATAAAGCGCTGTGGATGGAGGCAGCCCGCACAGATCCACTAAGTCTTACGCTGGATGAGTTTCTATGCTTTCGCCACCCGGAATCAAGTACGGTGAATTTGCTGAACCTGGTCGACGACATATTGCGACAGTTCGATCTGGACGGTGATGATCATCTCACGTTGGAGGAGTTTTCCGACGTGCAAACGACGGATCTGGGTGAAGGAAAGAAATTTATTCTATCACAGAACGTGCGCGAGAGGAAGGAAGAGTTTACGAAGGTGATCGATAAGAACCGGGATGGGAAAGCGGATCGGGGTGAGCTGTTGTCGTACGTCGATCCACGACATCCACGGTATGCGATACAGGAAGCGTCGACGTTATTCTCTCTTGCTGACTCAAATACGGATAAGAAACTCGTTATGCATGAGGTGAGTTCTCAAATCGATTGGTCATACTACGTGTTATTTCTCACCACCCAGCTTTCGTTGCAGATATTGGCCAAATCATCGATTTTCATCTCGTCAAAAATGATTCACACGGCGGAAAGTTTCCATGATGAATTTTAAACAGTATTTAAGTACGGTCCATGATCGTTCCTTGTTCTGGAAGAGTGATACTCATATCTGTGAAATAAATTTGTTTTGTTTGTTTTATTAAAAGGGTTTTGCAAGGACATTCGTTTAATTTAATGTGTTTTTGATTTCAAGGCGTGAATTGAAACAGTGGACGGTTTTGATTCCTTGATTGTGGAACCTTACAACAGTTGCTTCAAACTTGTAAGTTCAGTTGTCAAAATCAGCTTTGTTTATGTTTATGTTTCTTAACATAAACAAACCGGATGAATGGGTCCCAAACAGCAATACTGCGATGGAGTCCAAGCAGATAGTGATACAAAAGTTAGATTCTTTCATAAATGCATCCGAGTGTAGGATAAATGACATATTAAAGAACCTAGGATGGAGCAGAGAAAGCGTTCTTCTGTCGGTAAGATAAACAGCACAAACACACTACCGACATGTAGCACACGTTGCACAATGATTGCAACCTTTTTACTAGGATTGTACCAAGAAGGATGGATGTTTGAAAATAGAAACAAATTCTGCCGATTCGTTTCCTTCTTCATCTCATGCTACCGAAAGCGCTTGCTCGATTAAACTGGGTACGTTCAGTGCTAAAGGTTAAGACTAAGAATTACAGTTACTAATTGCGCTTTTCATTGGATTCATAGATAACGTAACGCAAGCCGAAGCGATACTGGAGGAAATGTACAAAAATCCTTCTTTTGAGCTAGGGGTGCCATTTGAGCAACTAACTACTCGTAACCCTCCATCCAATATTGCAGATTTTCATGTCAACTTTACACGCGAAGAGCGCCTTGCCCTGTATAGTCATGCACTGAAAAATACAACCAAACCTCCAGACGCGCCAGAAATCAAAATAAGGTAAGCAAGAGAGTGTAGAGAAAGAATCTGGAATGCTACTAAGTATATGCAATACTCGTTCAGTTATAGGAGCGATGAACGATCAGAAGCGAAAGCTTCTTCGTTGGCGGAAATCGCAGCGTATGAAAGAGATGCACGGCGTCGAAACCTTAAGCATCGAGTGTCCAGAAATCCACTCACGTACAGTGAAGAATTGAGGCAATTGATTCACATTCAAACACAGGCGTTGACTACACACATCCAACAATCCAGTGTAAAGTCACATGCAAGCAGTAGCTACTCGAACAAAAAATCGAAATATCGAGCATCTTCACCCCATTCAGTGGATGTGGATCGTTCCAATCGCAAGAAAAAGCGACATCGGAGTCGATCCGGGGAACGCTTAAACTCCAGTGAACGGAAGCATCATAAGTCGCACAAGAAACACAAGAAAAAGTACGATCGGTAACTCGGTTTGCTTTTATTCGCTATATTCACCGATACAAAGGCACGCGTTGGTCCCACCGAATCCGAACGAATTTTTCAATGCAATTCGACGACGGTTACCAGCATCCCACGGTTCCGATTTGTTGGCAATGTAGTTTAACCCGGCCATATCGTCAGTGATTTTATGTAAATTAACGGTTGGCGGAAACACACCGTTCCGGCATGCTTGGACCACAAACAGTGCTTCTAAGTTTCCCGCCGCACCTAACAGGTGTCCGTGGGCTCCTTTTGTTGACGAAACCGCAACCGTTGGCGAGTGCTCGCCGAAAAGTGTCCTTATCGCGCGTGCCTCTATCGCATCGCCGATAGGAGTGGAAGTTGCGTGAGCGTTAACGTAACCGACGTCCGCCGCGGCAACTCCCGCATCATCCAGAGCTCTTCGCATGGCCAGCAGTGCTCCCGTACCATCTTCGCGCGGTGCCGTTAAGTGAGATGCATCACCGGACAGCCCGTAACCGAGTATCTCGCCGTAAATACGTGCACCACGGTTTTTCGCATGCCCCAATTCTTCCAGCACGAATATGGCGGATCCTTCGCCCATGACGAACCCGTCTCGTCGCTCATCGAACGGTCTGGATGATGCTGTAGGATCGTCGTTGAATGCCGTGCTCAATGCTCGCAATCGACAAAACCCGGCAATACCAAGCGGACTGATGCAAGCCTCCGCTCCACCGCACACCATTACATCCGCATCACCATGCTGAATGAATCGGAAGGCATCGCCTAACGCATGAGCGCCTGTCGCACAAGCCGTTGATACTGCATGGTTTGGTCCACGGAAGCCGTACCGAATGCTGAGCTGTCCGGCGGGCATGTTGGGTAGGATCCGTGGAACAAAGAAAGGACTAACGCGATTGTATCCTTTTTTAAGTGCATCGTTTGTCTCACAAATGTCCATCAGGTCGACCATTCCCATCCCGATAGCGACACCGGTTCGTTGGCATGATTGTTCGTCTTCGAGAGGTGGTGTCCAAGCCGCCGCTGTAAGTGCTTCCTTAGCAGCGATCAACGCAAATGCTGTAGCCCGTGCCATGGTTTTGAGTTCCGTTTTCGAGAAACACTGTTCCAAATCGACATCATTTTTGTCAATTGTGGCTGCTACACGGCACGGTAGCTTATCGTACAGTTCTCCCGACAACCGGCCAATTTTTGACTGTCCGGACAGAATCGTTCGCCAAGCCGCTTCCACATTGCACCCAACCGGTGAAACTACTCCGAGGCCTGTTACTACCACGCGACGACGATCCGATGTTGAATGTACCGATCGAGACAGATTTAGCTGACGTAACAGAAAATGTAGGCTTTTTTGAGCACGTTGAAAACAGTAACTGTTAGTGAAACCCATTATTGTCTTCGGATTTTGTTAGGATGCGGCCCTTACAACAGATTACGCATGGATATTACGATTACGATTATATACAGTGACCGTTGGCATACGTTGAAGAGAAATTTTATTATCAGACGTAGCAAAACTTGTTTAAATTTTTACCAGCGTAAAGCCACAATTATCTATTGTTTATACAGAACCATGCAGTAGCAAAAAAATCTAACATAAAAGATTTTGTTTTGTTTTGATAAGGAACTTCGTTCAACCAAAACTTTCGTCAAGTTTCTCTAGCAAGAGCTGTCAATATGACAGTTTATTGTTGACATTTTACAAAAGCCGCGTGCAATCTGTTTATAAAATTCAGGAGCGTTATTGGGCCCAGTTCTACTTGTTTTGTGATTGATTTGTATAGATCAGCTAAAACATGAATCGGAAACGAAAATTAAACACCAGAAATTCTGAGGAACGAGACTTACAATCCTTTGATCTTCCTGCAAAACATATGAACACTAGCCACATTAGGGCTAACGAACGTCAGCTGATAATAGTTCTGGAAGGCGCACAGCTCGAAACGGTGAAGGTAAGATACTTCGTTGTACGAACTGTTTGTCACCGAAACTAATATCAGTCTTCGTGTAGGTTGGTCAAGCCTTTGAGCTACTTAATTGCGACGATCATTTGAATATACTGAAGAAAAACAATCGTGATCCGGGAAGTTGCCGACCAGATATAACCCACCAGTCACTGCTGATGCTGATGGACTCGCCATTGAATCGAGCAGGGTTGTTGCAGGTATTCGTCAAGACCGAAAAGAACGTATTAATCGCAATCGATCCACAAACCAGAATTCCTCGCACATTCAAAAGATTTGCAGGCCTTATGGGTAAGTAAAGTGTTCACGAAAACTTTAGCATATGTATAACGCATATCCCTTTTCTTTTTTAGTTCAACTGCTGCACAAATTCTCGATCAAGGCTGCCGATACACAAAAGAAATTGATGAGAATAGTGAAAAATCCCGTCACTAACCATCTTCCCGTTGGTTGTCGTAAGCTGGCTATGTCATACAGCGCCAAGGAGGTGAAGAACGCAAAGGAACTGGTACCGAAGGGTCAGGAACCGATTGCTCTGGTTGTAGGAGCGTTTGCGCACGGAAATCTGAATTTGGATTACACCGAGGATGTGGTGTCGATCAGTAACTATCCACTATCCGCCGCACTAGCTTGTACGAAATTGTGTTCAGCATTCGAGGAGGTTTGGGGAATCATTTAAAGGGGTGTAATAAAATTTAAGCTGCCCTTCGTACCTAAACCAATGGTATGGTGGAGCAGTATTACACGTTTCAATACACATCATCACATTTAACCGTGGTTTGAATGTTTCACAATAATTTTAAACCAGATGGACATTTGTTTCACTAAAACAATTTAAACATGTAAAAGTAATGTATTATAGAGCATGGAAGTAGGGAAGGTAGTGGAAAATAACTATCGTAGAATCTTTTTCTGTACAACGATTTCATTTAATGAAACATCTAACAAAATGCTTTTCGCTGTTTGAGTTTTTCGGTATGCTTAAACCTTATGGTCATTTTACGTGAAAAAAGGAGAGTAAATTACAACAATATTTGCTTCAGTTAGATCAATATCACGTATGAAAAGAATATCTGATTTTAAACCTTAATATCTATTAGAAAATAGTAATTAAAGTTGTAGAAATTAAGGGTTTACTTTCCATGCAACAGCTTTACACCTTTTAAACACAAAAGTATTGCAGACATCAATGCTATTAATGTTTACTGAAAATATATTTTTCAAAGATATATTATAAATGTAGGAATTGCTACTTTATTGTAAAATGAAAATTACTTTCAGAACATCCGATCATGATCGAATCGAAATATTTCGATTCGATTTATATTTTAAATGTTTGAGCCAAGGTAGCTAGAAAGACATGAATATAAATACCTTGGTCAAAATTGATTTGCCTTTGTTGTGTTCTTCTTCATAAGCAAAAATTCACATACAACACACACATACAGTCAGTTTTCCATTTCCGTCGTCTCTCGCGTGACTAACTTACTTCGCAGAAAAGACTGGTGAAAACTTTCGATGTCTCTTTAACGGCACGCAGATAATCCTAAAACGGTGAATATCGTTCGAGGCACGGATATGATGAAATGAGATAAGGTTTATGGAAACAATATTGAGACTCGCGCGACGAGTGTACGGTTGTTGCTAGGAAAACGATAAAGTACGAATAGAAAACCTTGAACCCAGTCGTCGCTCAAGTGCTTTAATGAAAACGAGGAACTCGCCCCGCGACGTTTCTCGATCCAACACACCGCCCTTTTTGAAGTGTATGATTTTGTGTTACAGTGTTTACTGCTTTGAAATACAAACAACATGATAATAGATAGCGTATGATTAAATAAATGATCTGAATCTTGGAAGAGATTGCCTAAGTAAAAAAGCGTGTATTCGCTGTGTTTCCTTCTTCTCCAGTTCCGGGGTGGTAAACGATTTGAAGTAAACGAATAATAAAGCAAAAATCGCAGTGAATGTCGTTTCACCCAGAGGAAGATGTCGGCCGTACGAAAGGAAGTGGGTGCTTCTTCCGCTTTCTAAAAAATCGACGGATCACAACCCTCGGATGTTGTGTGCATGTGTGTGCGCGAGCAGGCTAACATTTCGGACCAGTGGTGTGCATGTGTGTTTGTGCCTTCCGTCGGTCGACTCTTGGGAACAAACCCTGATGAAAAATGCTCGACTCGACGGTACGGCGGCCATTTTGTTTTCCAATTCGGTGTGCTCCACTGTGGCGCGAAAGAGTTGAATATAGGTAGTACTGGCGGAGGCGACTCAATCTGAAGGCAATCAACCGCGTCGCGGGCTAATAAAAGCGGAAGTAGACGCAACGTTTTTCGAACCCGGTGGACAGTAAGGGTTCAATTTTTAGGGTATCTTTATCACGGACCATCGCTGCCCTGACTGGACTAATTGAACGGTGCCCGGGGAGGTAACGGGCGGCGTGACTGAGGTGTGTACCGAAGACGCCGTACACTCAACTACTCGAACACGGCTGGCGGAAAATGTGTGGGATTGGTTTCGGATTTTCCGAGCTAAGAAAAACCATTCACTTGCGGCCGGATGCAGCCCGATCTGGCCCGGAAAGTGACTTTTCAGACTGGAATTCAGTTGGGAGCGCTGCTGTGTGACTTGAAAGCCTTTGACGCGCGACGTCACCAATACCACTGCGCGTCGGATGCCAATTTTCGAGAAGGGCGAAGAGAGATAGCTCACCAGTGTGAAAGAGCTGACGATATACTGCGCGCGACGTGCGAACGAGACCACCCGAAACTGTCGGTCCCATTCAGTGAAGTTCTCATCGTTTTCACCAGGCTTGTGTGTTGTGCTCGGGCCGCCTTTTCATCTCGAATTTATGCGTAAAATTGCACGAAAATCACAGGTAAATGGGCACAATCTGTTCATAACCATGAGAAGTGTTCCATTTCGATGCAGTACGGTCCGATGGAGTGGAGTGAGGTGTGAAAAATCGAAACAAAGTTTGGTCCCCGCACACTCACACTCGCCTGCAGCAGCTACAGCAGCAGCAGGCCTAGAGTTACCCCAGTGGTGATGCGCGTTCACCGCCCGCCATATTTGGGTTGGGAAAGAAAACATGTTTTCGCACGCATTCGCCGTACGAAAATCGTGTCCCAGCGCACTGTTACCGCTAGCGCCAGGCGTTCGGCGGTCATAGGCGTGAATGTCGTGGAAAATTCACCTGCCTTTTTGACGGTTGAATGAGCAGTTGGTGTACGTGATCGTGTGTGGCGGAAGAGGGAGGGTTTGCGTCGAGGTTATCGTCGCTGGCCGCACAAGCAGCAGTAGTAGATGACATCTTTGCGGTGGCTTTCTTTCTCCTTGTCGTATCCATGCGAATATGTATGCGTGCAAGTTTGAATGCGAGTGTGCAAACCGATGCGCGCGCGCGAGCCTGTGTACGTACGATAGTGCGCGCAGGAATGCATGAGTGTGTGTTGTGTGCGTATGCGAGAGAGTGCAAATGAGGTATTGTACATACATTAGAGTGTGTGCGTGTGCGAGTTGAAGGTTGGCTATCATCGCGGCGGTTTTGTCTGGCCTGCTGCTGCTGCTACTGCTGCTGGCCTCCACTGGTGGCGAGGTGTTTTCGGGAGAGTTCACTTCCGATCCGTGTTCGGATGATGCGTTGTCTGTCTCTTTCGTTTCGTCGAATGAGCGAATGTGTATGTGCATGTGTGTGAGTGCGGTGAAGAAAAACCAATTTACCGAGTATCTGTGCGCGGCGAAGCGTTAGCAAGAGATGGCTTGCAAACGACATAAAAAGGGGCAAATGGAACGTTCTAGATTCGTTCCTTCGAAAACGTCTGTTCCTGGGCTCCTTCTGGGCGAATGACAGATTTGAGAAAAAATTGGGCTATGAAAGGGACGCGTGAAGCGCAAATTTGGACCCCGATGGATGATGGAAGTGATCAAGACTTCTCCGGTGTCACGGGGGAATATGTTATATAAGATTATTATCGTCAAGAGGTAGCAACAACGGCGAACTGAAGGTTTCTTTAAATGAAGAGCTTAAAATCTTCTGTTTTTTAAGACAGTAGAACATTTTATAAGTTTCACCATCTAAACGACTGTGTATTAAGCAATGTTGTATCGAAGATGAGTGATAAGGTTGTACATTAAATGTCGCCAGAATAAGAGTGAAGTATGTAGGATATATTCATCATAAAAACTACGAACGTGATCTAGCGATTTTAAGATCTTAGTGCGTATAAGCGTTATGAGGGGTTTCGTAAAACGATGATCAACAAAGTGCGTTATAACAGCTGATTGATAACATGTATTACTTCCTAACCTCAAACACATGTAACTCTTGCCATCACCGCGGCAAACCACAACCCAGCAATAATTAATAATTATTCCGCTAATTATGTATTCTTTTTCTGTATGCTTTCTCTTTCGACAGGTTTCTGCAAAACTGTGAGGCGTTTGTGATGGTACTCAGCTGACTGGACAGCCATCCTTGAAACCTTAAACGGTACGTATGCAACGGGTAATGTAGCACCATTTCTCGCGGTGATGTTAATATTCACACACTCAACACATTTTTGATAACAAACGTGTCCCTCCGGTACAAATGTGAGGTTAGTCTAGGGGTGTTAAAAGGCTGCTAACAACAAGTATAGTTGGTAGAGAGTTCCCACTAATCGAGAAGAACGTGAAAAGTGAGCTGATAATGTTGAGTGAGCTGCGGAGGAGCCCAGATTGATTCTATCCCATTCATTCGCTCAATCGTAACGACAACGAGGTTTCCTATGCACTTGCGGAAGTGTACCCACAGTGGTTGACTCACACTCCAGCGTAAACCAACGACGACCGGCTTTACAAGTTCCCCGCCCGTTGGTGGTAGTGTGATTGCGCGCGGTCTTACATGACGAGACGAGCTGACGGGGGCTCTGAGCTATTGGACTAGACTTACGGTAGGCGGGAAGGAAGAGGTGGGTCGTATATGTCTGGTGGCCTGCTAACGGGGTCCACGCTCGGGTATCCTGTCTCAAATGTACCGAAAAACGTACGGGTCGATTAGAAAGAGAAGGAAAGGGAGAGTGAGAGAGCACGAAAAACACACATACGAACGTGGTTGTAGAAGACGCTGAACCGCGGCGCACGGCAAAAGAAGTAGCAGCGTGCGTTGATGCTGGCGCCGCGACCGTCAGTTGAGAGCGAGATGTCTGCAGTCTCGAGACATTTGTTGTGTTAGTGTGACTGGGCGCGTGAGTAAAAAGATAACCAAGTAGAAGGGTGACATGGAATGAAGCGCGAATAAAAGTAGCTTGGTTTTTCGCTACCGCTACCACCACCAGCGACACAGGACGACACCAATACTACGGCAACCGTGCCATGAGCGGGCAAAAAGCGAGATGACGTAAATATGACGTACCCGTCGTCGACACAGCAGTGTGTTAGTGGTGGTGATGATCGTACAGTGTCGCAGGGGCTTGCAGCGAACTATCCAGCGTTACATGGTAGTGGTGATGCAGCCAGGCTTCGACTGCAACGATGTGAAAATGTTGGTTTTTTCCCTTTCAAATACGGTCGTGTAAGTGTGTGTGTGTGTGTGAGAGTGTGGCTGTGTGCGCGAGCAGGCAGGAACGTTGTAACTAAGAAAAAGACGCTACGCCTGCTGTGCTGCTTGAACGACGGACGTAGGAAAAGTGTTGGCGACCGAAATAGTGCGCTTTTCGCAGGAAATGTAGGCTCTGGGCGGCAAACGTTGTGTGCAAAGTGTTGCTCTTGCTGCGTGCACGGCGTGTGTGGTGAAGTACGGACGATTCCGGCCGTCGAATGGTGATTAAATTGCGTCTATAGTGCTCAAATCTTGACCTTGAGTGTACGTTGATCTTTCGCGTTCGCGGCCTTTGCAGGAAGTAGTCGAGAGTGTGTATGCGGCGGCTTCTTCTTGAGCCTGCTTTTCTCCCACTCACACACCACGCACACGCATGGCGCGCCGTGTGTCCGCTGCCTCTTCGCTTTGTGTGTCGCGTCGTAGTAGGTGCCATATTTGTGTTGCTACCTGTAGTGTGTGCGTGTGCTTGTGCGTTTGTTGCCGCTCGCTCGCTCCGGTATTGGCAACACGGAGGACAGTGTGTGTTGACGGGAGTGTTGCAGCTGCGAAATTGCGCGCCCGTTTGCCGTTCCACCTTTCGCGGCGTTTATTCATCATGGGTAATTCCGCGTGGCGGCACCGTCCATCGTGACAGGTTTCGTAAGTGTCATCATAAAAAAGACTGACTGAGCGGAAAGAAGAAAACCTAGACATTCGCATCTGTGTGTGGAATTTTATAGCTGGCTGACAGTGTGGTATCTCGTGCAAAGACGTTCAAAAGAAGAAGTGCATGCGAAGCATCTGCGCGCGTATGTGTGTGTGTGTGCGTGTGGTGTAGAATACTTGCGGAAGAAAAACTTTGCAACAATGTATGAACTGTGATAATCCCTGACAGCGCCATGAAAGGTGATTATGATCTCGTTGAAGGATTCAGCGTTCAAGTGTGTTCACGCACTACCTACGAAATGCGATGAACAGAATCTTCTCCCTGCCTCAATGCACTGTTATGAAATATCTACACATTCTCAATCCGTTGCATTCGTCTCTCAACTTAACAGAAAGTACCGCTTAGTAAAGGTCTTAGCATGCGTGAATCCTCGGCTGGTGCAGGACCGTTTGTTATGAAAAATGTGGAATGAGAACTATTATGATCTATGTGCTAACGAGGAATTCGGTTTCAGGCTTAGTCCCGACACTATGCAACAAGGATCAGGATCAAATACGCCTACTGTGGCACCGGTAAGTGTCAACTCGCCTCAAGCCTACTCTTCTGATTAGGAAGCAATTTTTCTGTGTAACACCAACCGTGCTCTTCGCCATCCTGTGCGGTGTCTTCTTCTTTGTGTTTGCAGGCAAGTGTGCCACCCGCGGTGCCTACTGCTGCTGCTACTGCGATCGACAGCATGGACGAGCCGCCACCCAGGAACGAGCCCACGGTGGAACCGGTGAATGGGATCGTGCAGCCGCCAGTAATGCCACCGCCGGAACGCCCGGGGCGGCTAACGAATCACCTCCATTTTCTGCTGCGCACGGTCATGAAGGCGGTGTGGAAGCACCAATTCAGCTGGCCGTTCCAGCAGCCGGTCGACGCGAAAAAGCTCAACCTGCCCGACTACCACAAGATCATCAAGCAGCCGATGGATCTCGGCACGATCAAGAAGCGACTGGAGAACAACTACTACTGGAGCAGCAAGGAGTGCATCACGGACTTCAACACCATGTTCACCAATTGCTACGTGTACAACAAGCCGGGCGAGGACGTGGTGGTAATGGCCCAGACGCTCGAGAAACTGTTCCTCGCGAAGGTGTCGCTGATGCCGAAGGACGAAACCGAGATGGAGGTGCAGCAGCCGAAGGGTGGCAAGAAGAAACCCCGCACGCTGGCTCCGCCCGGTACGCTCGTCGGCAACACGTCCGTGACGGGTGCAGCGGCCGCTGCCGGTGTCGCTCCGAATGCGGCCATCGTTGCCGGCGCGAATGCGGTGGCGGTGGCGGCTGCAGCGGCTGCCGCTGCCCGTGCCCGTCCTGGTTCGGCGCTCGGTACTGGCGTGTCGTCCAGCGTGCCACCGCTCGGTGGTGCGTTACCGCCCGGCGTGGGCCCAGTCTCTACCGTGACCAGCGCCGTACCGAGTGTGCCACCGATCGGTATCCTGCCGCCACAAACCGTGCCTGGTAGCACAAACACCACCACCACGGCCGGACCCAACGCGTCAACTGTAGCCGCAATTACGGCCGCAGCGGTAGCAGCCAACGCAGCGACCGCTTCACACAACGTCATGGGCGGCAACCCGATCGGTGGTGGTGGTGGTGTTCCAGTGCTAAACAAAGCGCCTGCCCCGGCCAATCCACCCTACATGGTGAATAGCTCGCAGGCCGGCATGGAAACTGTCTTACCTCCCCAGCAGCCAGCGAAGGTTAAAAAGGGCGTGAAGAGAAAGGCAGACACCACGACGCCGACCGCAACCGTGTTCGACCCGCACTATGGTACACCGCTTGACTCGAGTGCGGCTAAAATTGCCACCAGAAGAGAGTCCGGTCGACAGGTAAGAATACTTGGGATGTTGAGATGTAAAGGAAATTTGAAATAGTACTGACACTCTCTTTGGGTTTGTGCTATGCACGTGCTCCTCGTTTACGCGTACTCCAACAGGATATTGTGCCCTATCAAACCTCCACCTACCCCATGTCTCCGATGACGCACCAGGGAACGACGTCGTCGCAGTACCCGCCGAAGAACAAGGAGAAGCTGTCCGACGCGCTCAAGTCGTGCAACGAGATCCTGAAGGAGCTGTTCTCGAAGAAACACTCCGGGTACGCCTGGCCGTTCTACAAGCCGGTCGACGCGGAGCTGCTCGGTCTCCACGACTATCACGATATTATCAAGAAACCGATGGACCTTGGCACGGTCAAGCGGAAGATGGATAACCGGGAGTACAAGTCGGCACCGGAGTTTGCCGCGGATGTGCGACTAATATTCACCAACTGTTACAAATACAACCCGCCAGATCACGACGTGGTCGCAATGGGCCGCAAGCTGCAGGACGTGTTCGAGATGCGGCTCGCCAACATACCGGACGAACCGGTAAACAATGTCGCCCCGCACCACCACCCGGGCAAGGAGAGCGAACCGTCGTCATCGAGCGACTCGAACGACAGCGACGATGAGAGCGAATCGGACGAGGAGTGCGCGCAAAAGCTTAAACTGCTCGAAAAGCAGCTGTTCGAAATGCAGGAGCGCATGCGCAAGCTGACCGAGGAAGCGCTGCAGAAGAAGAAGCAGAAGAAAAAGTCTAAGGATAAGAAAAAGCCGACGGTGGCGGGTGGTGTTGGTGGTGGCGGTGGTACCGGCAGCGGTGTCGGTGATATTAAACCGGTCATGGATCTCCACGCCGGTCTCGGCGGTATGCCTCACGGTCCCGGTAAGGCCATGCACCAGATGGCGGGCGTCATGGGGCAGGGACCGCCGATGGGTGGTGGTCCGGGTATCGGGCCGCCGGTTATGCCGGCACCGGGCACGAAAGCAAAGGCCAAGGGACAGCGGGCACCGAAAACGGCCGGCGGTGGTGGAGCCGCTGGTGGTGCAGGTGGTGGTGGTGGTGGTGCTGGTGGACCTAATGCGCCTGCCAAACGCGCGAAAAATGCGGGCGGAGCAGCAGGTACGAGCGCACCGCGTGCGCCCAACAAGAAGAAAGCGTCTCAGAATGTGACCAACTTCGATTCGGAGGAGGAAGATACGGCCAAACCGATGTCGTACGACGAGAAGCGACAGCTGTCGTTGGACATTAATAAGCTACCGGGTAAGTAATGTAGGCAAGGTTAATGCATTTCCCCGAACCGAAGTGAGAATGAATTCTCCGCTCTACGTATTTACTTATTGATTCGTCTTTTATAATCATTGCGATGTTGTTGATCTTCTTTGTTTTTCACCGACAGGCGATAAGCTGGGCCGCGTTGTACATATTATCCAGAGCCGGGAGCCATCATTACGCGATTCCAATCCGGACGAGATTGAGATCGATTTCGAAACGCTGAAGCCATCAACGTTACGTGAGCTAGAAAGCTACGTCGCTTCCTGTCTGCGCAAGAAAACTCGTAAGCCTTACTGTAAGTTTCCAACTTAACAAACACTGCTACTGAGAGAGCGAGAGAGATACCGATCACATACACACGAATGCATAATAGTACACATGAATACACTTCCGGTTTTATTTGGTCGGCGATAACGTTGGTTTTTATGTTTTCCTTTGCAATTATTTGTATTCCGACTGTTATCATCATAAATCACCACGCACAAAAAAATCCTACCATTTTACTTCCCATAGTTTTTGTTTGCACAAATCTAAGCGATTCATTTAACTCAATTGTTAATTTTTGGTTTATTCCCGGCTACGTTTCAAACTATTTGCATTGTTTTAACGAATCGTATCGATGTATCAGCATCGCCAAACTGCCTCAATACACTATTTTATGTTGAAATCTGTCGCGCATACTCGAATCGTCTTAATCGCGTCACGTACGCTCAAAGAAATGTTTGTGAATGGTTCACGAAACAATGATTTTACAACATCTGCCTATCAGTAGTGTCTGTTAATTGGAAGATATACCTCTATTTTACTACATTTTAATTTGACGTATCATTTATGCTTACTTTTATACTAAATCAATGGGTAATACTAAAGCCGAAGTATCGCAGCGGCATGGCTTGTGTCAATAGTGCTATACATACATATATATCTTTAACAGTGCTTGCTATGCCTATGTCTGTTATTGAATGTATAAAATCCGTTATATCGGGGGTTTACATCCCGGCTTTATAACGCGGATTTTATCTTGCTCTTTTGATATTGAATTGGGATTTTTCATAACTCTTTTGATATTGAATTAGATTATAACGCAACTAGAATCTGCGGGTTTAGGTTCTTAAAGGACAATATTTTCATTGAGTAGGAGTGGTATCCCAATAGGGTGTTAAATTAAAGGAGAACCTTATAAATTATTTTGTTCCACTTTTTTCCATATCTTAATATAATCAGCTCAATTTCTCACCCAATTCGTCCCAGAATTTTCCAAACACGGATTATGTTCTGTTTTTAACGTATTTGATTGAATACTTTCATACATTGTATCGATTTGTTCGCATTAATGTGAACAATTAAATATATCAAACACTTAATAATATTATGGTGAGAAAATTATCGGTTTGGTTAACATAATGTTCCCTATGCATGGGAACCGTTCAGGAATTGGCGAAGCAACGCTGTATTCCGACAATTCGTTCCGATTCATTTAATGTTGCATATACAATGTACAAATATAGGCATGTCAAGAGAATAAAAAAATAATACGGGTTTACGAACATCGATACTTCAGCTTCAGTATTACCAAAAAAATGTAGTCTGTTGAAAAATGATCGCGGGACTGTAAGTGTTAATGAAAACGTTTGGTAACGATGCTTACACCATCGTTTTTTTTTTTAATTTTGTGTTATTAAAAGAGCGTTTTCATTAACATATAGTCGGCGTTTTGCATTGCATTTTTCTGGATATTTTCATGTAACTCTGTATCTTGGCTAAAGGTAGTTCATTTTTTCCATCTCACGATACCAAATGGGTGTAGATCGCATAAACAACATCCTATCATTATCTTTGTTTAGTTTTGTTTAACGTTGTGTAGCTTTTCGAATAATATGTGGTATATCTACAGTCGTGAATATTGTTATCGTTCTACATTTGTATGTGTAATACTATTTTCATTATATTTATAGACAAAAAAGTTTCTGGTAAATCCAAGGAGGAACAGATGACGGAGAAGAAACAAGAGCTGGAGAAACGGCTCCAGGATGTGACGGGTCAGCTAGGCACCGGCAAAAAGAACGCGAAGAAGGGTAAACTTTATTTTCATATCATTTATATACAAAAAGAAAAGAAATGCTCGAGTCCTTTCGAGGCACGCGGGGGAAAACGTGGGGATGAGATAATTGATACTGATTGTTTCCTAATAACAATGCATATGCCTTTTTCTTTACGTTTTTCATCTTACACGCACGCTGCACTGTACAGACGAAGCAAACAAGCAGGACGTTGCGCCCTCCGGTGGCAACATGTCCTCCAGCAGCAGCTCCAGTGATTCCTCGTCATCAAGTTCAAGCGATTCCAGTTCTAGTGATTCCAGCGACAGTGAAGCAGGTTAGGCAAATATATTCTTTGTTTTTTAAACAAAACAGATACAACATTAATCACAATTCTGTAGTGTCTGTCGAATTCATAAAAGGAAAAAAGGAGAATCAGTGACAGTAACGAAAAAAAAGAGAAAAACATAATAATTTTAGCACACTTTACCTATACAAAAAAGAAATTCCGCCGGTAGCTTTACGTTTTGGAAACTGAACCTGAGCGAAAGGGAAGCGATACACGCATGCAACAACTAGGATTTAAAGGTGATTTATTTATGACAGAGACAGAGAGAAGACACCAAGCTCACACTGAACCGAATAGTATTGTTTTCTTTTTTCTTCGGTTTCAGTGTGACCATTTGATTTTTTGTTACTTATTGCAACTGAACAGAAGTCGAGAATCGCGCCCACCTTCTTGAAAGATGTATCGTTCGGGCCGCGGGGATAATGTACAGGAGCCATTTTAGTTACTAAAAATTAGCGCAAACGGTTTGCGATTTGTCCTTTCCTTTACCTTTAAATGCGACGCGGCGCCCTATTCGATCCCTTTGTTACTGTTCAAATTCCTGCGTGTCCCACGCCACGGCGAAATCAAGGGTTTGCCAGCATGATGGCGGATTCCCCGTATCCCCGGAATCCACGTTTTCTCGAGTGAAGGTTTTACATATTTTACCTGCCGGACACATTTGTACACACACAGCAATCAAATGAAGATAATTATTACTATTATGTCTCGGTAGAGTCCGTAGGTAAGAAGAGGATGCATGGTGCCATCATCGTCGCATCAGAAACGATAAATAGGTAGGAAATACATACAAATATGTATAAAAAAAGATTTAGTCGTACAAACATACCAGTCATCCACGATGGCCGGTTGCGAATGCAGATTATACATTCTTGATTGTTTCTGCAGGTGTATACACCACGTACAAGAGTTAATCGTCGCGCACATCATAGTAGGGAGCTCGCCGCTAGTTAGGAACGGAGCAATTAGCATTTCTCCGAAGATGGAGAGGGGAGGATGGGGGGCCGGAGAGTTGAATGCAGCTGTTTGGTGAAAGCTTACATTGATCCGCTGTATGTTGGGTCCTACTGTGTAGCCACTGTATTCCTGTTTAGTGTATGTCCAAGCCCAAACCCAAGCCCAAGTCCAAGTGTTTCACAAAGATTTCCACATTATTTTGCGCGCATGATGTGTTGTGCGGCCATCTTGCTTTTTTGTTGGGTGGTATAACACAACATTGGCAAGCGCGTTGTGTACACTGTGAGTAATACTTTAATTATAATCTCGACTGGAATTTTTACTCGCCATGTTGTTTGTTTAGTCTTTGGCTGGTCTGTGGAACGCGAAGGGAAGACGTTCCTGTGTGGTGCAGCTTTGCTTGCAAGTGCTGCCTAGGTTTTCAGTTAATTTAGACACTTTTTTTTTCGTATGGTTTGGTTGTAAGTTTCCTTAATTTATGGATCGATGGGTTTAAACTACATTGGAGCAACTAGAATAGAAAAACAAAACACAGTAGTCAGTGAGCAATTCAACCGCGCAAGATAGACAAAATGCGCGCAGATAGACAAAAGCGCGAACGATTGCTGCTGTACCACTACTTATGCGAGCGTACCCTTGAATCTGTGCAATAAATTTGGAAAGCTCAGTAGAGCGTCCTCTGTTCGGTGGGGTGCAGTCCTGGGCAGGAGAGCAGTCGTAATTTTTGTTGATTTGTAACCAAATTGACGGTTGATCTTTTTGGCACAAAACACACCTACTCTGATATGATACCCTTTTGTCAATACAGTTCATAGGTTTTCAGCACTGTATAGAAGCTTAACAATAGGCAGCTATGGTTATTTTTACATTCGAATTAACGTAAAAGTTGACGTGAAATAAAACACACTTTTTGAGTTGATGATGTTGCTAATCAAACTTACCTGGATGCTGGTATCTCTACTGAGAATGCATTCATTTTATTTACCTCTTTCAATTGCTGAATTAGAAATTAATCACCATTTGAGAAAGTGTATACAGTTAGACCTGCAACATCAAGTGTGCGTGTTTTGTGTGTGTGTGTGTGTATGTACAGCACGATGGTGTATTAAATCATTCGTGTGTGTATATGTGTATAAATATCAAGTAAAATTAATCTACAGAGAAAGAGAGAAGAGCAGCGAGACATAAGGCAGCAGCAACTGAATAGGCAATGCACCCAGCTCCTCAACTACCTTTAATTTCATCGCACTTTTTGGTTTGTGTAATGACAAGGAAAAGTAACGTAAATTGGGAGACAGAGAACAATCGTTGGTAAATTGGTAGGCCTAGGTAGTATGCAAGCATAAGAGAAATAGTTGTGTCTTTGAAGCACAGCACCTAGTTTCCGTGTTACGGCCTTATAGCTTAGTTTTGCCAAATCACGTCAAGGAAGAAGGTGGAACAGCGTACCTCCTAAAGAATCATCGCTAAAGAAATGGCCAGGAAAAAGGACGATTACACTCTGCGTATGATGATAGGGAAACGTTTCCAACTGATGGTACAGGTGTGTGCTTGGCAAAGTGATGCTAAATATTTTTCCTGCCCTTCAAATTTGATGGCAAACGCAGTTGCTGAATTGACTTTGCTAATCCAGCACACCTAAAACAGCCGATTCTAGGAACGAAAGTGTTATGCTTATTTAATGTCGCAACGTTTTCAATTTAAGCTGTACTAAAATACTTCACATCAGTACACCCTCCAGTATAGGATATAATTGTAATCGTGTGTTGTGCGGTGGCGTGTGTGGTCGAGATGGGAAGCGGTTTTCGATATCGAGTCGCTTTGTATCGCGATGTGCACGTGTGTGATTCTATTTGTCATTGTATTCTCCTTTATGTTACCTTTTATTTTGCTTTCAAACAATTCTTCAACAAATTTCTCGTGTGAAATGTGTAATGCGGTGGGGCAGCCAACAAATCCAATCGTGTCTTTCTCGTCGGTTTCCTTCATCATCTTCTTCTCGTGTTTGCCTGCCGGTAGTGTATTGTTGTTCGCTTGTGTGTAAACAAATGTAAACCAATATCAGCTCACGAAAAGTGTAGGGGGATAAAACAAACAAAAATATTAAGAGATAGATAGATAGAGGGAGAGGGAGAGAGAGAGAGAGTTGATTAGAAAGAAAACAAGAAAAAAGTATCAGAAAAGTGTTTGAGAGAAAGTAACCGAGAGAAAAAGGAAGGAAGGATGGAAGAAACAATGACGATATGCTGTCGCATCACAGACTATTTCGCCGTGTTTGCTCTAAATTGATTTACTCGTGCTATGTGCTCTACACCAGAACTTCCGATTGCGAAGAAGGTATGTTTTAACAACTGTAAATTCTTTTTTCTCATTATTAAAAAAATAGTATGCGTTTAACATAATATGTTGCCAGAAGGTCAGATAATTGTCAATAATAGACAAACATTACATTAACAGCAGGGTAATAGCAAAAAGAAAAAAAAAATGTTTTATCAGAAATGTAAATTTAATGTGTATTTTCCCCCGTTTAATTCATTTGCATCCATCTGATCATTATACTTCGATGCATACATTTTATTTATCCTAATGTTAACACACATATTCTTACCACCGGCCCTTATGAAAAACAGTCAATGAAAGAGTCCAGGAACAATTCTTTTCTTTTGCTGTGGCTTGTCATGTTAAACATAACGTGCCTCCCAATGGTCTTTTTTGGGTTTTATTTTAAGAATATTGTTAATCCTTTGGAAATATTACTCGGTTTTGACAAATCAATTAGCAAATGATACTGACTGTGCAATCGAGCAGTAATCAAACGTTCTGAGTAATTGATGCAGTATTAGTGCGAGCACTGTGTTTCAATTCTATGTATGAGACTTACTCTTGTTGGTTGTAAGTAATTTGATGCATTTAGGGAAACCCTTAAGCGTTCTGATGGGACGGGAAAACTGTGTGTACAGCAACATCTTTATTATGGCCACATCGTCCGAAGCGTAGTTTCATATTTTGTCTATTTATTAAAATGGAGTCCCATTTATTTAAATATTAAAAATGTAACAGTTGGAAATTTGTTTTGTGTAAATTACAAGAAAGTGCATAACAATCGAGCAAATAATCGTACAAAAAAGTTTTGTTTTAACGTACTATGCAGACAATGTGGCAACAGCGATGTATTTATTGCCATGTTATAACATTTTCGGTTTCATTGCTTTGATTCAATCATTACGAGGAGTCATATATGATCCGAAGACGATTTTGGAAAGCATTTTGTATCTTTCTATGTTCTTCTCTGAATCACAACCCGCGGAAGCATCGTGTAGGATTCATTTGGACCCGCATGCTATTCAGTTGTTTTCTTCCACACAACAAAGCTCATGTTAATGTGAGCCAGATAAATACTTAAATTGTACAAAAATATAAATTTGTTCATATGTTAATGAAGTGGTATGTGCAAAGGAAAAAGAGGATGGTAGATCAACCAACAATATAAGACAATCCATTGTTAGTTTTGCTCCCTTGGAGCTCCGTTTCTAGTGGAAAAGCACACACACACACTTTCAAACAGATATGTTTTAGCCGTTTAAACAATTCTGAAGCGTTTTGTGCTACGAGAAAATACATTTTTTATCTGCACGGGGGAATAATTGACATTATAATATTCCGTTTAATCTATTTTCCATTTTTCCTCAATCTGCTGCTAAACTATGTTGACGCGAAGATTATAAAATGTGTTGTGTGTTGTGAGAAGCAAGCTGCGGAAGACATAATGTTTCGGTAAACAGACAAACGCAGAGGACAAACGACGATTCGGCTAGTCGGCAATGCCAAAAACCCATTACACATTGTTTGCACGTGAGAAAAAGGCGAATTTGTTGATGCAAATAAAGCTATTTTTAATATATTCTTATAATATCCCATCGGAGGAGAGCTGGATGATGTGATCTTGTTCGTGAATTTTCATTTTTGCTTGCGTTCGTTTTATGCTACTCCCGAAGATGTGTTGTTTCTTTTTAACTTCTGTTGTTCATAAAAGAAGCCACCGTTAATCCATTCGCGTCAAATGCTCTGCTGATTTGACGGAAACAGTAGATTATTGATCGTTATTTCATGTTCCTTCATAGTATTGCGTATTGGCCTCTGTCTCTTGATTTGCGTTAGTACGTTTCCTACCGGTTTTTTTAAATATATGTCTGATGAAACGAGATTGGTGCCCTGGCATCATTGCTATGATGATGCTGCGTGTAAACTACATTACAATTTACACAATCCAACACTATACGATTACTATTAAGATCGTCTCATGGTGTGATGTGCGTAAATGGCACGAACAAGTTACGATGCGTATGTTTGCTTGCTTAAATCCAAAAGATCCAAGTGTAAACAAAATGAGCACACAACAAAAAAGGTACATAAAACCGAAAGTAATTTGGTCCGGGTGCGTAGTTAGAACAAAGAAATTGAGTTTGATTCTTCGATCCAGCAACAAAATACATATGAGAAAATATAGGAGAACGTTATCCTTTTTCATAAGCCAACTCCCATTTCCCATTGTATTTACAACTGACGCCGTTTGTAGTGTAGAGCATTTCCGAATAGTAGCAGTATAGGCAGTAGAACACACTGAAAAACATTCACGAAGGATAGGGGTAAAGGTTAGAAACCGAAGAAAGGCTAAACGTTAAGGTGGTTACCCATACAAATCACATTTCCCTTGTCTTACCACCAGGAGCATATACAAGTTTTCAGGAGAGTGCAACAAGTTTTCAGTGTACATTTTGTAATGTTTTGTTTTGTTCTATCTTCTCAACACATCCTCCCCTTTTGGTATCGGGGTTGCATGAAAGCAAGAAAAATGCACAGATATTGCTGTTGATTGTTGAACGAAAATGCATACGATCGCGCAAGTATAAAAATATGAACAAGATATAAACAACACACTAACGATGAAAAGATCACACTAGTACTAGACCTTAATGAACGTTTAAAGCATAAACTCCGATACAAATGTGTAATGTGAAGTGTTGCCGAACACACGCTAGGGTACGAGTTGTTGCCAGAAAAAGGGTGTAGCAGCATCATAGCAAAGAATGCAGAAGATATAAACAACAACTTGCACACGTTCAGAGACCCTTACCCATAGTTCTCAAAGCTGTAGCAATGGTGGTCTTCGATACGTGGAGGTACAGTCATAATTCACTCTTAAGCTTACGATAAGAAAACATATACAGCAAAAAAGGACGAAACACGGCATAAAACTAGTTGATGTACATGTTGCGTACATGCGTATGGAATTCTTTTCTTTCGTTCTTTTGATTGCGCTTGTGAGATGCTGTTAAAAATAAGCGTGAAAGCATCGTGCAGATACCGTGAACGTGTCGTAGTTTTCTCGACTTCAATCTACTGACCCGAGACCCGTACGTTACAAAAGTGGCACACGCAACATAAAAAGAAGTATAGCTGTAGAGCATAAAGTCATTACCGTGTGCGATAATATCGGATCGAGTGAAATGATCCATTGATAAAAAAAAATTATGCTAACAAAAAAGAAATAATGAAAAATTAAAAAAAAACAACAATAATTGGTAGCAAAACAGATTTTGCACAGGACGAATCGGCAAACATGCTATAAATTGATTAGATCAAGCTGAATCATCTCGGTGTGTAAAACGCATACTAGTTAACGCGGAGGGGAAAGTTCAGTCAATCTCATACGGTGTCGCAGGGGAGGAGTAGTCAGCGATGATGAGTCGAAACGTTGTCAGAATTTTTCTAATCATCATCATCAGCAGCAGCAGCAGCAGCAGCAGCAACAACAATAAAACATTCTACCTACAAATCAACAAAACTGGCACTAGTAAAATGTAGGGATAAAATTTGCTTCATGTTGTGTTATATTTTTCGTTTTAACGTCAGCGCATTGCCACCGTTGTTCAGCAAGTTTTGACCCTAGGTGTGAGGTGGTCAGAGGTCGAGTGTGTCGATACGATTAGCAGGACAGCGTAACAAAAAACACAGCTGGCAAACACGCGGATGTAAAGAGAAGAAGGTTGAACTATATAATAAGCGAAACAAAAACAACGTAAAAACAAAACAAAAAAAGGAACAACACACACAACTAAAACTAAATGGAAAATCAAGCATTATAATCTTAAAACTTGACCTATAAAAAAGAAAAGAATATATATATATAAGTAATAAAAATGGAAATGTAAAAATGCTACTCAAAAATCTTTTCACTTGATGTGCGAATGATGAGTTCGTTTTGTGCTGCAAGAATTGTTGTAAAGCTTGACGACGAACTCTTCTAGCGTTTTTTGCAACGCCTTCTATGAATGGTATGGGTTTGTCTGACTTTCGCTATTCGAGACTAGTCGTTTCTTCTTCTCCTTTATCCCTCTATCTCTCTATTTCTCCCCTACACTTCCCCTCACTTCGCCCTTGTTTGATACGAAACGATTTGTTGGCTGTTCTGGTTCTGGGTTATCCCTTCGCATGCAATTTTAGTTCGGGTTCGCCTCATTCGCGGTGCATCATCAGACGAGAAATTTGTTGAAGAATGGTCCTGCTTTCCGTGTTTATCGTCTGCGATGTGTGGGAAACACGGTGTTCATTGAATCCCACGCGTGAGACACGCGTTGACGAGACAGGTATTTATATTAACACGGAAGCACACGGAAGCATAAACGATTACAGAATTGTCCATAATCGTTTGGTGAGCTATCCGGCGGATAGTGGAGGAGGATAGTGCATGATCAAGATCTTACCACGAATCTCGAACACTTTTATTATTGCAGAAACTGGAGGCCGACCGCCACGTAAGAAAAAGAAGGATTCATCTTCGCCAGTGCGTGCGGCGGGAACTAACGTGGCACCGAATACTGTAAGTAGCAGCATCGTGTTGACTTAACAATTAAGTAAGGGGCGGCCTGCCTCCATGAGTGCTACGTTGTTTCTTATGTTTGGGATGTGTCAATGTCGTTTTAAATTAAAGGCATGCGTTTAAGGAATATTTTGTATTTTATTTGGTATCGTTTTTCCGAGTTTCAATGATTAACAGATTCGTTTTGAAATGTGTATGCGTGTTGATAGTATTATTCAATTGTATAACTTATTTACACCCAACGTCAATGGAAAAATGCTTTGTCGATAATTTAATTAATTAACGTGTTAACAGTGTTTCGGTCTACTGTACACATTGTGTAAGCATTTGTTAAAATGTATTGTGAAGTTTTGTAACTACATTGTGAGTTGTTAAATCCTATAAATTAGATATTGTTTACATATCATATCAAAAGTTGTGCAGATGAAATCTTCGTACATAGTTTCGCAAACAAAACAAGTTTAAGCGTTTCATCAATAGACATTGTTTGGATTCCACTCAACAAAACACAATAACAGTAGACCCGGGAATAGGAAACTACATAGCATGTAATATTGACTTTCATTTCTTACGCGCTTCATATACCCTCCCCCATTTCCACAGTCCTCCGCTCCAGCCATCGCATCAACACTCTCGGCCACGGCAGCGGTATCGCAGATGCTACCGAATGCCGGTGCCAGTAACACAAATACCACTTCCAACACCAACACCACCACCACCACCACCACCACCGCCACTACCACCACCAATACCACGAACAACAACGCCAACATCATCACACCTCTGCTGAACGCCGCCACGCAGCAGCAGTCACAGCAACTTCCGGCAGCCGGCGGTACCCTCAACCCTTCGGCGCAAATGCAGCAGCGTCAACAGTCGTCAAACAGCAGCCAGCAGTCAGTCATACCGCCATCACTGTCAACGCAGTCCATATCTTCGCTAGCATCGTCGACTTCATCCTCCGCTACTACCATCGCTGCGTCATCGTTGAGCATGGCGGCGGGTGGCGGCATCATGAATACGGCTAGCAACGGTACGGCCGTTTCATCGAGCTACGGTGGAAGTGGGCTGGCTGGGCTACTACAAACGGTCACAACGGCCGGTGGGGGAGGAGGAGGAGGACTGGGAATCGATTCCGTGCCGTCATTGCTGCAAATTCCGGCACTGTCACAAAACCAAGCGTTGCCCAGTGTCGGTACCGCGGGGACCACGACGTTACCGAACCCCTCCGCGATGATGATGTCAACGGTCGGTGTGAATAGTAGTAGTAGTAACGGAAGCGGCGTCGGCGGCGTTAGTGGCGGAGTGAACAGAAACAGTGGCAATCCCAACCAGCCGCCGGGCAGTAGTAGTAACAGCAACCAAATCTCTCTACCACTTCCCATACCATCACCAAACACCACCACCACCACCACTACCAGCACGTTGCTACCTGTGAATAATAATAACAATGCTTTGACCACTACCACCACCGCCACCACCAGTACTAGTAATAATCAGAGCAATAGTGCTATCTTGAATAACTCCATCACTGTTACGCAGCACCAGCAGCAGACAGCAGCAGCAGCAGCAAGCGCGAACGGGATCGGTTCGTTGGTTCCGGTATCAGGTCATCCACCGTCGTCCGGTTCTTCCGCGAGCCAGATTACCGGCAATGTGGGCGGTACGAACGTGAACGGCAACAGCGGTGGCAGTGGGGACGGTGCGTTAAACGCGAGCAATGGGCTGATAAACAGCATGCTGGGTTTACCGGCCAACTCTCAGCTGGCAAGCTTGGCGGCAATGACGAATCTGGCCAGTATGGCCGGTGGTTTGTCGCAATCTCTGCAGTTATCGCAAAGTCAGCTAGTGAATAAACAGCAGCCGCAGCAGCAGCAGCAGCAGCAGCAGCAACTACACAACATCAACCAGGTGCAGCAGCAGCAGCAGCAACAGCAACAACAGCAGCTTCAACATGCACAACAACAGCTTAACCAACAATTCCGCACCGGTAGTGGTGTTGGCGCCACCGGTAATGGGCACGCCGGGCTCGGTGGTTTTATCGATCCGCTCGAGCACACGCTGAACTCGTTCGAACAATCGATCAAGGCGGAACCGCTCGGTTTGAACCTGCTGAACGATATGTCGGCCTCGCTGAAGCAAGACCTCACGGCCAGCATGCAGCAGGGTTTGCTGACGGCCAACATGGACCTTTGCATGGCGCACCTGCAGAACCAACTGCATTCGAGCAACAACGGGTTCGTGAACGAATTCAACGGCAATGGACCACTGAATGGTGGTGCGAGCGGTGGCAGTGCGGCTGCGGCGGCGATGGGCATGGGCCAGATGATGATGAATAGCATGGCTACGTCGGCCGTTGCCGCCGCCGCCGCCAGCACGGCACTCATTGGCGGTGGTATGCCTTCGATCTTCGATCCACTGCAAACGTTTATGCGTTCCGGCGGGGTTGGAGGGACCGGTACCGGTGGCTACCATCAGGCGAATGCGGCACCCACCGGGATGGGTGGCCTGGTAGCGGGTGCGGGTAGTAACAGCAATGGTGCCGGTATCGGTGGCAACACAAACGTAGCCGCCGGTGGTGTGATGATGCACGATCGATCCATCGATTTAACGCAGGCTACGAACGCGAACAACAGTTCTCACGTCGGTGGCGGCGGCGGCGGCGGCGGTATGATTCCGACCGGCAACGGGGGAGGCGGTTTGATGAGCATCAAAAAAGAGGAACCGGGTGTCGTTGGTGGCGGTGGTGGTGGTGGAGGAGGCAAGTTTATGCTGACACCGAAACCGATCGAGGATCTGCTGATGAACCCGAACGAAAAGAAGATGGGCGGTACGCCACCGCCACCGGATGTGAAAGGGGGTAACATGGCGTTCAACAGCAGCAAGTGCCAGGAGACGAAGAGTGCGTGGTCATCGTTGGCCGCGGCCGTCTCGCCCCAGAACACGCCGACGTCGAACAAACCGAAACCGTCGATGGACTCGTTCCAGGCGTTCCGGAACAAGGCGAAGGAGAAGTTTGACCGCATGCAGCAGCAGGAGTTGAAGCGTTCGCAGAAGGAGCAGGCGGAGAAGGAGCTGAAGCGTCAGCAGGAGCAGCAGAAGATAAAGCAGGAGGAGATCAACAATGGACGGTAAGGGTCGGGGAGTTTGTTGGGAATGTGCGTTTACGACAAGTGCGCATGTATGTGACGCCTTCATGCCTAACTGCTTTACAGGCGCCGTAAGCTTCGAATCGATTTGAGAAATGATAAAATGAAAAGAAAAATCTGATAATTATAGATTTTTCCATGCTCATGTTCGAGGCATTTTGGATTAATTTTTGTGTGCAATTTGTTCCGGTTGAAAACGACACGAGTTTATTTTAATGATTCGAAGTCTTACTCGCTTATTTAGATGAGTTTTAAAGGCTTTTGAAAGCTCTATGATGATTGCTTTCGGGAAGCTTAACATATGCTGTAATGCACATAATATTTGAAATCATTTTTTGAATCTATATTTAACATTGTTGTATGCATGTGTTTCCGCGTCCGCTTTGCAGAAAATTGACAATCGAACCCGTCCCGCCGCGAGTGGTGGAGGAAATAAAATCATCGCCCCAGGGTAGCCCTTCACCAGGCACGCCCAGCACTACACCTCACGCCCTGGACCGTTCGGCAGCGAAACGGGCGGAACTGCGTCGCCTCGAGCAGGAACGACGAAGAAGAGAAGCGGTAAGTGTAAGAATATATGAAAAACGGTTTTGCTGTAATCGCAGGAGCCATTGGTGTGTGCGTGTTTCGTGATGTATTACTGACGCTACAATATCATAATTTCTGTTTTCTTTTCCTTCCTTTGCTCCCGTTGGCACAATCACACAGTTGGCGGGTCAGATAGATATGAACATGCAAAGCGATTTGATGGCGGCCTTTGAAGAATCGCTTTAAATTCACAGCAATACGAGGTCCCGTGCGATGTTCGGCGCATGCCTCCCCTTCGGTATCGAGGCGCAAACCTTCGTTTAACCATTCGGTGGGTTCATCCGGGTGTTGATTGCGTGTGTACTACGCAGTACTACCCCCAAATCATCCGGTAGCTAATTCGGATTCATCAACCATTTAGCGTTTGTTACCAAAAGAAAAGGCGCGCACACCGCACGCGCAAAACCACCGAATCAACGTTTGAAGGGAGGGTGGGTACGTGTAGAAGGAATTTTCCTGTAACGGCCGGTTGGATGTAAATAGATGCAGATTTACAATGGTGGTGCATCAGGAGGAGGTGCACCTTCTGTTTCCTCGGTTGCTAGCCTCGGTAGGTAGCACCGTGGGACGGAAGAATTGAAATTTTAGTCGTAAATAACTCATCATTCACCACAATGTAAGGTCCACGGTACATGTGTCCGTCGAAGGGATTTAGCCGGTTTTTTGCGACTCAATACCGCGTACAGGATTTGAAACGTACTCACACGGATATGTGTGACTCGAGCGAAGATAGCATGAAGGGTAAACTAAACCCACATGCGGCACCCGTAGAAACATTATAACCGAAAACAATCAAACGATCCAAACGCAAGCATTGGATAATGGATAAGTAATGTTAAGTAAGTAAATACATAAAAAAGTCCAGTCCTTTCGCACGTTTGGAGGATGAGCAACAATAAAAAGAAAGATTAATTGTAGACCAGCAGATACCAAGTGGGTAAATATGTATAGTATAGGACGTAGGTGAAACAAATGATGTCTGCGAGAAAACAAGGACGACGTCGTGAAGCATGTGCTCTTTAGTACGTAGGAACACTTTATCAGTTGTGATATATAAATTAAAATCAAGAAAAAAAGTAAACACACATTGATTGAAATGTTACTGACACTTATATAGGTATGTTATAACAAATGTAACAGAAACCGGACAACCACATAGTACGCGTAAATGTATATGTACGTTTGGTTGGTATGTGTCATGGAAACGGATAGAAGGTGTAGATATAATTTTACTCGTGAAAAAAAAAACGTTTGTACACGAACGGACGTTTCAATGTTTCCATAAGAAGAAGGAGTAGTCAGAGATATAAAGGAAGGCGGAGGAGTTAGGAGAGAGGGACGAGGAGAAGAGGGTGGGGAATAAGTTTTTCAAATAAACGATGAAAACATAACTTTCTGACTGTGTCGCATCACGACGATCAATAATGAATGTAACATATTTATGTATAAAAAATATACTCGCTATTTGACTCTACACACCCCTTGTTCCTCCTCTTCCTTCGCTCCTTCGTCGTGCGTGGTTCACTCAGGCAAAATCGCCAGTCGCCAGGGGTGAGCAACACCCCGTGAAATGTGGCGGTTGGAGACACACTATGCTATCGTGGGATTAATGGTGTTAGCAGTTGACTGTAAAAATTAAGCCAAATCGAAGCCGAATGTAGCTTTGTCTGTGGCTAGAAGAAAAATCGTATAGCATCCGCAGCATGTGCGTCGGCTCACGTTTTTCGTTGCATTGACTAGGTATTAAATTCGTGCTACCATCATCATCACCATCATGAAAACAAACTAAATTTGACTTTTTTCCCCCGGAATTTGTTGATTCTAAAAGAAAAATAAAAAATAATGGGAAGAAGAGGTGGGGGGGGGAAGGGATGCAAAGTACACCATCCAACAGGTTTTTGCGCCCGTTCTTCACTCGAAAAGCGAAAGACAAAAATGTGGCAAATTTGAAGAGAAACTAAACACTGTACCATTTACTCGCGCAATATTATAGGTCAATTGTTGTGAACCACAGACGTGGGGCTAGCGCGTGTTATGTGCAAGGGAAGCATGCCTATGCCAACGAAATTTACATAACAAATACAGAGATACACAAGCAAGTAAACGGTTCCCGCAAGACGAGAGTATCAAATATAAGAAATAAACAATTCGTTTGCGTTTGTTTTTCTTTTTCGTACACTTTGCGAGTTTATTACATTATTCTTCTATTTTTATCAGTCATATAACGTTCTGTAGTTAGTTGAATATTAGCTTATATAAAACATTTCTTTTTATATAAGCTGTCAAACATAAACGTTTAAAGCAAACGGTATGGGTTACATTGTGGTGGTTTCGTGGGAACGCAGGCGTAAAGCAAATCGATTCCCGTTTAAAGGGTGCCGTAGAGATGTGTGCGCTTGGGAGGCAAGGGTTTTTGGTTCTTTAAATTTTTCAATTCTACTGTTCTTTATGCAACGAGCGATTGCGACACTCGCATATTTTATTACAATCTTCATCGAAATGATTGATGGTTTGATGCTATTCTTTGGCGGGTTTTCACTTGGTACCAGCATGCATGAACCGTTGAAATGTTAAGTGCACCAAATACCAACTGTAAATGTTCATTAGTAAACGTATTCAGGTAAATTTTATTGCGGTAAGGCTACTACTGCAGTTGCTGCAAATCCTTATAGTGTTTAGAAAGTTGTGTATATAGGAGCAAGCTTTGGTGGGCGATCGAGTACTTCGCGTATGTTGGTACACAAAATGGTGTACATTGGCCAAGCAATAGAGAATAAATTTGGTGTAAGAAACACTCCGCTCGCCAGTGTACATTAGCATTAGTTTCACACAGCTTCAAACGGTTTGGTGTTTTTCTTTCTTTACTTTAATTTCATATTATCTTCACGGACAACACGTTTTTGGTTGTAAGGCGTGTCATGGCGCATTATCCTTATTATCTAGTGTCAAAAAAGAGTATTAATAGTCTTGTAAGAACACAACACGAACGAACAGCTACAGCGGAGCATAGAGATGGAATTGCGATCGCACGTAATCGGTGGTATTTGGGCGGTGGAACGACTTTCGAATACATATTGTAACTACCGTTGTAGTGTACTATAGGAATTAGCAAGTAAGCTATAAGCCGACAAATTAAAAACTGTTCAAATAGCGGAAAGGGTACAGTTATGACAAGTAGACACAATGCACAACGAGTTGCTGACGCTGTGGACGGATAAATTCGTGGGACTTTTTCGAAATGCGTTCATTTGATAGAAAATTATCGTAACGACAACTCATACCACAAAATATATATGTATAATGAGCGATAATATGAATAAGAAACAAACAGCAAATAATTTTCTATACTTGATGGTTAACGATGTGTACGTTTCATGGCATAAAATGACGAAACAATCGGATGGTGAGGTGTAACGACGTACTGTTCACTTCTGCAAATCGACGCAGTCGAACGAAATACTATTCTATAAGATAAAAAAATACTGGAGTAAGCAAAACTGTACACGATACTGTCCTTTGAAATACACGAGAAAAACAATAAATTTGAGAACGTTTTTTTGATGTTTTATTGTCGTAGTGTTCTAGGTTTTTCCCCAGTGATGGTTTTTGATGCATTAACTTTGTTATTTCATTAACCCATTGTAATAGTCATATTCACAGAAGTCGAAGAAATGAACCAAATTCTTTTAAACTTTTTGAACTATTATGAAGGTATTAGATGGATTACATTATGAGATTTGTATTAAGTTGAGCATTATTTAAAAAATAACATTTTAACTGACACTCACAAACATGTTTAAGAAACTGCGGCGCAAAAATGATGCACTTTTTCTAGTGATTCTTTTAAAACGATGCTATTCATGGATCATGCTAGTATCGCGTTAGAAGCGTGGATGAAGGCCAGTTGTAATGTATAGGATGAATTAATCATTGTGTCCGTAAGTTTTGTTTACACTTTTTTAACAATAAAATTTTGCGTTTGTAATAAAGGCAAATTTTTTTTTGTGCTATTTCGACATATATGAACTCATATGGACGTGATGAATATTTAAAAATATTTCATGAATCTTTCAAAGTGCTGTGAAACTTTTCAAACCGGTCTTAGAATATTGGATAATCGGGATTGCACTGTGCGTGGATGTTAATGGAAGAATCGAATCGGAGATAATAAACCAGTCTTGTTTATATTTTGTTACTCGTGTTTTAACCGGCTTTAATGGGAAAGATTCGCGGTTATGGCGTTGTGCGAATACTGAAATTTAACATAATTTGTTCGTATTAGTGACTGTAATTCTGTTGAAATGAGTTTCGAAACCGATGAAGATCTCGATCTGGAGCTTGCTTCTTCTGCAGAACAGGCGGAACAGAAAGCTAAAGCTGTGGAAGAAGCCGCGGAAGAAAAGGCCCTCACGGAACAGGTGGATGCAGAAGAGTTTTTAGCATCGGAAGGTGTTCCTCTGCTCGAGTATGAAAAGCAGATGTTCTTCGATCTGCTGCATACGGATGCGTTGGTTGTTTGTGCAAAGTGCGTATGGGTGTTTTATCACATGTAGAGGAATGCTTTGTTTATTCGACGATTCTGATTCGCTCTCTTTTTGCAGAGGTATAAGCTACGAACGGGCAATGCTCAACCTGCTCAAAATCTTCTGCGATAACTCCACGTTGGTGCTGGTGGTAAACTGCTCCGAATCCGAGGAACGATACTACCGGATGAATCTGGAACACAGCGAGCATATACACGATTCGGCTAAAACGGCTGCGGAACGGGAACGGACCTACCTGCAGGGAGGTATTCAATTCATCACCACACGCATTCTAGTGGTGGATTTGTTGAAAAATCGAATTCCGATCGAGCTCATCACGGGCATGTTCGTTGTAAGAGCGCACGAAATCGTCGAATCTTGCCAGGAAGCGTTCGCCCTGCGACTATACCGGCAGCGCAACAAAGTTGGCTTCGTAAAGGCATTCTCGCGGAACGTCGAAGCGTTCACGTACGGGTACGGTCATGTGGAGAAGGTGATGCGTAATTTGTTTGTAAAGGAACTGTTCATATGGCCCCGGTTCCACATGACCATCCAGCGGTCACTGAGACCGTACGAACCAGGGGTAGTGGAAATACAGATTCCCATGACGCACAACATGATACTGCTGCAAACGAACCTGCTGGATTTGATGAATTACCTGGTGAAGAGCATCAAAAACCTGAACCGCTTCGTCGAGCTGCAGGAGGTGACGGTGGAGAACTGCGTTACGAAGAAGTTTCACAAAATTTTGCAAGCCCAGCTGGATACGATCTGGCATCAGCTAAGCTCACAGACAAAGTTGATTGTGGCCGACTTGAAGGTGTTGCGCAGTTTGATGATGTATGTGATTTGTATTGGTTATGATGATAAATGAGCAACATAATTAGATATATTTATTTAATAGTTCCTGCCTGTATGGAGATTCCGTGTCGTTTTATGCGCTTCTTAAGCGCTACCGCACAACCGAGTACGCACTGAATAATTCCGGTTGGACAATAATGGAGGCGGCCGAAAAAGTGTTCACCATTGCGAAGGAGCGTGTTTTTAACAAAGAAAATGGTAATTATTGTGTTGTATGTAAACCATAAAATCACAACTGTTAATAACATCATATGACAAATTTAAAACATTTAATTTAGTTTCAACCACTTCAAACCTTCTTCATTTCGTTCTTCAGAATTCGAACCAGAACTCTGCCCGAAATGGAAAGCTCTGTCCGACGTGCTGCGAGTCGATATTCCGAACGACGTAAAACAAACGGCCGCAAAGATTCGCAACAAAGAGCAACGTCAGAAGTATTTGCAGCAGCAGGTGAAGATACTCATCCTCTGTCAGGACTCGCGCGCCTGCTACCAGCTAAATCAATTCCTCACGCAAGGCCCGGAGCGCTATCTGTTCTATCAGGCGCTCAAAAATGATGTTTCCGTTGCGAAACTGTCGGAACAGTTTCAACACTTCAACACCGAGCAGGACGGGGGTGCCTTCAAGATACAAGAGTTTGAACCGGTATCGCATGCACCGAAACCATCCACTTCGGCAGCACCTTCTTCCTCTCGTCCCGCAGAGAAAGAAGCTCCGGTAAAGGGTGGCTTTCTTCGGGAACGAATTGCCAAAAAGCGCAAGGAGACGGCGGAACAAATAGCGGCACAAAAGCGTAAGGAAATCGAGCAGCAGGACGAAGATCACATGGAGGGCGATGAGTTGGAGGAGAGTGGGGCGAAAAAATCGGATATGGAAAAGGATCTGGCGGCGGTACGAACGGAGGAGCAGGAACATCATCAATACTTTCGCGATTCGTACGTACTCACGATGTCGCAGCGACCGCTCGGAGAAACGGATCCAAGTCTCAGCCAACCGGAGTTTGATGCGAGTATGATGAGCAGCTGCGCGTTCGAATCGTTTGCGGAAATGGAAAACATGGATATCACCGGCGTGGTGAAGGATACGAACCGACCGCTGGTGTTCATACAGACGTTCAAGAGCGAATCGAACGGATTGGGCGCGTTGGATCGCGCGTTGGAGCAGATTAAGCCACGCTACATCGTTATGTATCACGCGAACGTGACCGCGATTCGGCAGATTGAGGTGTACGAAGCACGCCAACAGCGTCAGGAGATAGCCCGCGTTCGGGTGTTTGCCATCATTCACTCGAAAACGGTCGAAGAGCAATCGTACCTGACGTCGCTGCGGCGTGAAAAGCAAGCGTTCGAGCTGCTGATCGAAACGAAGCGGGTAAGGTTGAAATGCGTGCTCTTATGTTGCATTATGATTTCGGTGTACAATGGTTCCATTCACAGACGATGGTTGTGCCGGAGTATCAAGACGGCAAGTCGGAAGATACGATAATGATGCTGCAGAAGAAGCAGGAGATTTCGAGTAGACAGGCAGGCGGGCAGGATGTGAAGGACCCGTCGGAAATCGTAACGCCGCGTGTGATTGTCGATATGCGCGAGTTTCGCTCGGATCTGCCCTGTCTCATTCACAGAAGAGGCATAGACGTGGTGCCGCTAACCATTACGGTACGGTGAGGAACTTGCTCGACAAAGACCGTGCTTAATCGTTTCGCAAACCATTTCGTTCACAGATAGGTGATTACATCATCACACCGGAGATCTGCGTAGAGCGAAAGTCCATATCGGATCTGATCGGTTCGCTCAACTCCGGCCGCCTTTACAACCAATGCGTGCAGATGACGCGCTACTACGCCAAACCGATCCTGCTGATCGAGTTCGATCAGAACAAACCGTTCCACTTTCAGCGCTACTTCATGGTGTCGAATGCGGGCGGTTCGTCTTCGGGCACCGGTACCGGTTCGTCCAATGAAGACATTATGGCCAAATTGCAGTTGCTGACGATTCACTTCCCGAAGTTGCGACTCGTCTGGTCACCAAGCCCGTACTCGACCGCTCAGCTGTTCGAGGAGCTGAAGCAGGGTAAAGCCGAACCCGATCCGGATGTGGCGGTGAAGGTGGGATCGGATGAAACGCCCAACGATGACCACGGTGACACGGTGGACGCGCTGGCGAATGTGGAGGTGCAAGAGTTTCTGCTCAAACTGCCCGGCATCACGACACGCAACGTCGGTCGGATCATGCGCCAGTGTCGCAGTTTGCGTGAATTGACGCAGAAGACGGAAGCGCAGCTGGAAGAACTGGTGGGTGGACCGGCGGGAGCAAAGCAACTGTGGGACATACTACACAACGTACACAAACCGGCCCAAGCGGATCCGAGCGAAAAACCGTACGGGGGAAAGTTTAAGCGCGGTGGAAAACGGTTCTAAGTGTGATCTGGAGTTAAGTATTCGGTTATCAAAGGTTGCTGAGACTAAAGTCGGTGGTATGTTGAATTTCGTTAGCGTAATTTATTTATCATATCATTTTCGAAGTTGTTCTAAAAACAGGTTGAGTGTTCTCCAAGGCAATGGCTTTAATCGAAAATCATTCAAATACCAATAAAGAAGTAATATTTGAAGTAAAACCAGAACAGAGTGAGATAGTAAAGTGCTCAAAAGGTCCACCAATTCTACAATTCGCTTGATGATGCGTTTGCTATTGGTTTGTACGGCAAATCGAAAAATGAATATTTTTGGGAAGTTCTTTTAGACAAGTTTTAAAATAAAATAATAAAATACAACTGTGGCCGCTGTGTCACCAAGTTAAGGTTACAGCTATATTTTTTATCAACGGTTATTATTGCTTGGTCAACTACTTAACACAATATCAGCAGCCTGTTGGCACTGTGCAATTTTTTTAATCAAACGCACGGTTTATAGATTGCTCGGTTACAAATATTTCTATCAAACCTTTCAGTACATTCATATCGAATTCGTTTAACATCATTTTAAAGTTCTTATCGAAGACTTTTTTCAAGGGACTTTGCAGGAAACAGGTAATAGCAAGTCGACAGTATTTTACTCCACTTGTTCGCCGTATAGTTCCTCGAAAGATTGCTGAGTTTTTTCTTCTAATAAAGATCACACAGAATGAACCAAATCTTTCCCCGTACGCATGGTCATATCATCGATTTTCCGGCACACCGTTCCCGAAAATCTCCCATGCTCCGGAAGCGATCTCGACCACCTTTTCCCATCATACCTCCGTGTGTCGCATTGGCAGACACACCGACACAGGGGGATGCGTCCGTCGCTAAAAAAACGTATAAAAATACTGCCGGAAATGGGAAAATTGAACCAAATTGTACTGTGCCACCTCTCCGTGGTCGCAGGGGCGTTGGAATTCCTGCACGGGTCACGGCACGATGATGACGTAGATTCAAAACCTCTTGTAGTAGGGGAAACCGGGGATCGAATGAAATGAGGTGAACCCTCATCCATTTCCGTTCGCGCGTCGGAATTCATCTACCGTGCGCCAGTTAACGGGAGGGTAGGGAAATGGGGATGATACTCAGATTAATTTTCACACCAACCACACGGCCACGCAGAGAGTATCCTGTTGGCGCCGGAGGTATAGTGAAACCCCTCGCACGGCTGGAGGCTGGAGTTGAATTTGTTTATTCAAAAACAATCCACATATGATTATCGGAGGGAGGTTGGCATCGGGGCACTGACTGGGCTGTACACTGGCAGGCACACTTCCCCTACTGTTCTATTTTGCTCATGCTCCTGCTGCTGCTTCTGCTGCGGGTCAAAGCACTTTCACCAACATAACGCGCGCGCAGTGATGCTCCAGGGACAATGAAAAGCCAGAGGGAAAGGCAGTATAAAAATTTGATTATTTACATTTTTATTCATTTTAGGAATACACCCCGACCCGGGATCGGGGCTGCTGAACGTGGACGAAGGTGGGCTACTTTTTAAGTGGAACACGTGGAGGATAGCAGGAATTTTTCTGGCAGAGAAAATTATCGCACAAACTGCACCCGGAACTAGAGCGTTCCAGAACGCAAACAATACCACCGCGGTTTTGGTTCCCTGTTGTTTCGACTCCAGACTCCTGTTTGTTTTGTTTGGCGAGAGCGGCGGACGCAATCGGTCGGAACGGAGATTGGAAGAAAGCGTGTGTAGGGCCGCTTGTACGGGGAAGTGAAATCTTTCCAACAGCTTTCTCCGCCGACCGATACATCCGGATACGATGTGATAGATGGGAGCCAGCGATGCGTACGCCAGGGGGGAAAAGACCGGAACAATCTTTCAAACAACACCTTCCCCCTCCCCGATTCTTCGTTCGGTTTGGTTTCCTTGCGTCGGATGCTGGGGCCACGTGTGCGTGTGCGTATGTGCTGCCAAAGGACGCACATTGCAAGGATAGTTGGGGGCGGATCCCGGACCGCTGGGTGAAATATTGTTCTATTGTTGTTTGATTGTGTTTTCTTGCGCCATGGTGCGCGCCCTGGTAAATCGAATTCCTACCCTGAAATCTGCGTTACGCGTTACTGCCGGCATAAGGGCCGATGGCATTTGCGATGACTCATAACAGAGTGAATGCTTCTGCGCTGCGAATGTGTTTTGAGATAGCCTTTTCGCGTGCCATGCGGTACGAAATGTCCACAGGAAACAGATTGATGAGGCTATTTGTTGCGTTTGCAGCTGTTGAAGTTGGAGCGAAATATTTTACATTTTACTTATTTTCTCTTCTCGGCAGTGGCCAGTAGTCACTCTTATTATCTAGTAAATAAAGCACCACTCAAGATTTTTTTATGTTCCTTGAGTTAATGGAAGGAATTATTTTATTCTGAACATATTCTATTTTCATCTATTTTATCTACTTAAAGTTATGTTGTTTTCTTTTATTTTTTATGTTGTTTTTAGTTTTATTTTATTTTATTATTTATATACTTTATTCTCAGATTTTCTCACAAGTTCATTTGAAATAGTTTTGTCTTATTTCAACCGTATTTACGGCTGTATGTAGCCGATTTGTCAGTGCCTACTTGCACTGACAGACATTATCTGAGAGATAGAAATATTTCAAATGTGTTTATAAGATTTTCTTCTAAGCCCTTTCGGGAATGTACCAATCTGCCCGGAATTGCTTGAAACCATACACGAAAGAAATTGTGTGTGTGTGTTTTTTCCGGTAGCCTTCGGGTTTCTGCCAAGACCACGGCAGGGTGCTGCCGTCCAGCCCGATTAGTCACTCCGGGACCAATTTGTTTTAATTTATGCACGAGCTCTTCTTGGTATTAATCAAATTAACACCACTTTGAAGAGCTACCACCGTCGTGCCCGGGCTAGCGCTGCCACTAGCGTCTGGGATGTAATGGTTTAATTTGTTTCTCTGTCGCATCCATGTCGTCAGGACTACGCAGTCCTGGAGGCGGGCTGAGTGTTGGATGGTATTGTACTAGAAGCGTTTACAGAGATTTAAAAAATAAATGGAAATAATTGTTAAGGAAGTATTCTTTTTTATTATATTGTTTTAGATTTTGAAACATGAAACATTTGTTTCCCACTTAACGTTCTATTATCTAATTTTGCGGTTAAAGAGGGAAAAGTAGATTAATGTGAGAGGTGTACCGGTATTATGTTTTAAATTAAACTTTTTATTTATGATTCTTTTCTTGCTTGTTATTGCAAGGACGATTAATTAATTTGTTAATTTACCTTCACCGACGTCATATGACTTTTATCTTTGGTTGTTTAAGAACACGTATGGTTGTTAATCTTTTAACTATTTAATATGTAATGAAATATGTATAGATTGTTTGAACAAATCGTTATGGTTTGGATGTTTTATGGGGGATTTGTTTAGGGAAAATGAGTCTTTTTTATGTATTTCTAATTTCTTGTTATGCCCACCGACTTTCGACTCGTCAGCAATAGAAGGGATATAATCGATTGCAAAAGAATACGAAGCGCACATTACCACTTCTGCCGTAGTTGTTTCATTAACTGCTTCACAAGTACACGTTTACTATCTACGCCTGGGAAATTACCATAAGTTCGCTTACAGAACGCTCGCTCGCTTTCCTTTCCCGATAGATTTATGACGGATTAGCGTCGTCCAGCACATTGTACGGCTTTTGTTTCACCGATCGTCTTCAATTTTCTTACCTTCCGGGTAAGACACCCACGGGTCAGTACGTTTAAAGCACACGTTTTAAACTACCTTCACCGCGGGATGTGCCACTGCCCTCACGGGTATAATCAGCGGTGCTGAGCGTCCCGCCAGCCAGCTTGGGGTGTGATTTAGGAGGCTTAAAAAAAAACAAGAGAATGCGAGTGTCGCTGGCTGGTTTTCTAGCTCCCTGTTGTCTACCATCTAGGCCCATTAAGCGAAATCAGCATCCATTCCACCGCCGATGCGCCGGGGTGCGAATGGTCATGAATATTAAACCGATTCTTACGGCTAGCTAATGCTGCCGGTGTCGGCACAGGAGCAATGGGGATGGCTGTAATTAACCCAGATCAGTCCCGGTCGGTCGCAAAACCCATTGTCCGGCGTCGTGTTATCGGAGGCGTTCGTTTTTCTTGTTTTTTTCGCTTTCTTCGCCCCGTCCGCACGCCTTTTAGTTGTCGTTTTTAATTTTCGCAAGCGTGCAGTTAAATTCCATTTAATTAAACGTATATTTCTCGAACCGGTGGGATACTTTTATTTTACAGGAGGCAATGCGGCGGAGGGCAACGGTTGCTTTGGTGTTGCCAGAATCGATATGGTAATAGGAGAGAGTATCAAAAGGAGCAGCGGGAACCATTCTTAAGCTAAGGATGCCTTGAAAGCCCTCGATTTGAAAATTGGACTGCCTCGATTTGAAACTTTCCACTGGGCACAGACAAAGGTGAAACTTTTTTCGTCCGCCCAAAATCCACCGATCTGCTTGGTTCACAACTTCGAATGTAATTTAGCCTGCAATTACGAACACGATAGTGGCAAATAATTACATGCTTTTAATGTATTGCCATGCAGCTCAGTGCAGTGCAGTGGAGTTGCTAAGTTTTTAACAAATTAATTAAGTTCTTTGCCGCTCGTTGCAGGAAAGCAGGAAAACAAGCTTGTTGTAAAGGCTATTACATCGGGAAATTACATAGTCCTATGTAATACATTGAGGCTATTACATTGAGTGCCAATAGAAAAGCATTTCCTGCCGCTTCTTGCAGATAGGAACGGGTCAATTAAATTCTGATCATCTAGCAAGCCGGTTTTGCAAACAGCATGCACTCCGTTGTGGCTTATCCAAGCTGGTTTGCATTCCTGCTGCTTGAAATGCACTCTGCCTGATTGCAGCTCGTCAGTGCAAACAATAACACCAGGACGCAGTGAGCCGTAACGACAAACAATTCCCTTTTCCCGCACAGGTCGGGCAATAGTGGCTGGTTGATATTCATATCCGCAAGATGCGTTTTTCTCATGCTCCAAACTCCGGCTCCAGTAAGATGCCCTTTTGTGAGGAAGGATATCTCCATTTTAGCATCGTTCCTTTCTTGCCACAAGAGCACACGTGCACAGAGACACACACACACACACTCACAGTGCAAGGAATTCAGTTACGTACGGTTCCCGCTCCTGACTCAGCAGGAGTTAACGCAATCAAATTTGCATGTCATTTTTCAACGACTCCTTGTGAAGAATGTCACCATCACGTGCTGCTCGCCCAGAGACCAGAGTGTGAATGTATGCCCAGAGACAGTGTTGTTTTTATTTCCTTTTTGTTTTTTGTTGTTATTTCTGGGAAAAAACGTAAGTGTAAATGGCACCATTCGCCAGTCCCATGGCCGTATGGCGATCATTTTCACACCTTCCTTACCTTCCTTCCCCAAAGCGCGTTAGCAGGGAGATCGTCCGAGAGACCAAAACTGCCAGTATGTGCTAAATTTGCATACAAACGTACTGGTGGTGCGTGGCCGGTGCAAGTATGTATGTTCTCTCACACCCTCACCTAGCTCCCGGAGCGTTTGATAGTGCCTTTACGTTGGTTCGGTCGAAGGGTTTTTCTTCGTTTGTTCTAGAGCTGGGTGATGGTTGCTGGCTTTAGTATGCCCGCCGCAGCCTGTCTTACGTATCCGTATGCTATCTCGTTCCGATGCTACACGACAGCGAAAATCTAGTTATGAACCATCGGGTAGGAACGGCGATGATGGACGGCTTCTGAGGAATCCAGCTCAGCCTCAGAAGTAGGACGTTTACCAGGACCGGCAACCGGGAACGTTCCAGGGCGTCTCTGGAGTTTCTTAAAGAAGCTGCCATTGTCGGCCGGGCGAATCCCACGAATGCAACTGCGAGCTTCACCTGCATTCTTCCGCCCAAACGGTGGGCGCTTTCACCGTAGTCAATTATTTGTCATAATAAGAGATGTCCCGGGCACACCACATTGGAAAATGATGATCCCGGTGGCCCGGTTGCTTCGGGAGTGAATTAAAAAGCCCGGGTGGCAGAAATTCTCCAACCGTGTAAGACGGTGTATGGAATTAAAATATTTCCCCCAAAACCCCTGAAAGGGGAAGCGAAATTCATGAAGTCTCCTCACGTTTCGAGCGGTGCTGGATTCCGATATTGACAGGGCATCTAGCACCGGTACCGGCTTTCCGGCCGGGTTGTTGTTCTAGTGGTTGGCTCTCGCTCTCGACTCACCCCCGACGTGCTCCGGTATCGATGCTAGGGAATGGATGAATATAAATGATAATTTCATTTCCCGTGTTTCCCTCCAGACCGTTCGTCCGAGTGCGAAGGGGTCAAAGGGCGATGGAGGACAGCACGTTTGCAGCATGCAGCCGAGGGATGGGAAGGATTATGGAATTTTTGCACCATGGTGGCTTCTGATTTCCGGGCTGGCTTCCCTGGCCGACGCTCACTGAGTGATCTGTATTCCATTTTGGCAGTATGGGGCAGTAAGGGGTGAGTGACGTACGATGCTTCGTTGTAATTTTCATGTTTCATCCAATCGCGATTGGAATTTATGATTTTTAACTCACTGGAGGAATTGTGCGTTTTCATGAAGAATGACGATTGTTGCACTATCGGAAGAAGCTAGGCGAAAACGTTTTTGTAGCATACAAGAATAAATGATTCAACTTAAGCCGAGTAGTTGTAGGTAGAAATAGAGGAAATTTAATTAACCTCGGCTGAAAAATCTAAAAATAATGTAACTTAAATAATAATTGTCCGATTGTAATTTTTTCTAACAAAACTCAAACTGCTCTTTGAAATCCTGTCTTATTGATGTCTATCGCAAATGATTCTTAATAATTCAGTAATATAAATGTGTCAAAAATGTTTGAATGTCTATTTCGCGATATCGAGAGATGATTATATAAGTGTTTTACTGGAGCAAGCTGGTATAAGAAATGGCTGCTCGCTACTACGACTATCGTTCATGAATATATTTATTTGTTTATAAAATTCAATGGAATATATTATCAGTTAATGACAACAGTTGGACTCGATTGATTATAGCAATGCTCCTATCTTACCGTTTTTTGCCCTTGCCATGCTCTGTTTTTGCTTGGGGATGATCCACATTCCACATTGAGTAAAATGTACGAATAAGGTCATACGATAGTTTTCGCGCATAGCATATCTATTACCAGGTGGATTCTGTATGTGATAGGGGGAAAATGAAGGCCACTGAAAAGGCAGCATGTTCGACGTGTTTCATTGAATTCGGGTAGTTCGGTGATCCGTAAAATTATAAACACCAGCATTATTTCTATGCTGCTGTTTTTACTATTTCTAAAATTAAAGCACTATGATGGATGACTGTATGGTTTTATAATATTGGTAGAAATATTTAGTTACTGTATCTGACTAACTGGAACTACACAATAGGAAAATACAATAGATTTCGTCTAGCTTCGCCTAATAGGTTACACTTCACACTCACCATACAGTATAAGCTGATGGCATTATCAAATATTTCGTAATGATTTTAATGAAAATAAATGTATCAGCTTTCGCCAGGAGGATTAAATTATTTTAATATCATTCTGAATTGTTTGGGAAGCAGATTAATACCTTCTAACATTATGCGAAGCAATAGTTTATCAGATTTCGACAACTAAGCAACCAGTGCTTTCACATCGCTACGTGAAAATTTCCAGAAAAATCAAAACTATTCGAAAATTTTAGTGTGGTTTTCAAATACTTATATCTCTCTTTAAAATTCTCCTTGTATTTCTAATATTTCTCCTTATTTCTCCAAATATGTTTTATTTTCATATTTTAAGTTGTCGATACTTGCACAATGTTTTCCTTTAGGTATATTTTGTTTGAAACACTCAAGAATGCGGCCAAACGTAATAGAGATGTAATCAATTGTTTGACATTTTCCAGAAGAATTCACATTATGCTAAATTTCTTATTTTTCACAAAAAAATAGATTTCTTATTTTTGAAAAAATAGTCAAAAGAATGAAATGGTTGTGCTTTGGAAGGGAAAATCTGTTTTAAAAATATATGTGTTGATTCCGGAACATGATGACGCAAGACTTCCCAAAAGTCTATAAAATTTCTCCAAAAATCAAATATCAAAAGTCAAAATATCTACAGTTTCTACAGTTCCGAAGCAACGTGATCAGCACGAAACAACGATCCTTAACGACGATACTTTTCTTTTGTACCGAGCGTAACAACCGATAACAAAATAAAGCTACCGTAATTTGACAAGAAAATAAAACAATTTCTTCTTTATGATATTACCCGTGCAGCGGTCATGTTTATTCATGTGTACTGCTTAATTTTTTGCGCACTATCCTATTCTGTTCCATCGGTTCTAATGTACACGGCCTTCCCTATCCCCTGCGAGGCGGGCGATATCCGACATCCAATTTTCCTCCCATCCCACCCCGTGGCCGTATCGCCTGCTGGCGCGTGTGATCAAATTTTACAAATAATAAACAATAAATCTCATTTTTCGTCACTTCACGGTTGATTTCGTGTTTCGTGTTTTCTTACCGTTCCAGCTGAGATTGAGGAAATTTGTTCTTTTTTCGTCCCTCCGATCTCGCCTGGGCCGAAGCTTATCGACCGGTGGTTTATTACATACAACCACGCAATTTCCTCGGCTTCATACAGAGCAGCCGACGGGTGGATTCCGGTTCCGATTGTTTTCGAGGGAAACCAATCCGGTCCGTTTTTCTTTGGCTGCACCCGCGCCAATCGGATGCTGCATTTATCGCTTTTACCAAGCGTCGGCTATACTTATATTCGTAACAATTCACCAACGCACCGCACGGCACCGTGACGGATTTGGGTGAAAATATTATCATTTCCAACCCGGAAGCGAAAGGGACATACGGTCCCTGGGATATTGCCGGGTTCTTCGGCATTCGATCGATGGATTGGCCGAGGGGATGCGTAAATGAAACTGTCCCTTGTGACCAGCCAAAAATTAATACGCCAATCGAAACGCGCTTAGCGGAGCGGAACGGGTCAAACTTCTCGAGCGCGGGTGTTTCGCGAGAAGATGTGTCTTTGTTGCGTTGATAACGCGATGCAAGCGACACATGTGACCGATGTGATCGTTGATGGTAGCGTGTTGGACACGGTACACGGATTGCTGGTCACGGACAATACGCAGGGCGTATTGTGTGCCATCTGTTGGTACCACAAAAACAGCGGGAAATAGTAATAAGCAGGACAATTCTGCACTTGATACAATGCACTTTGATACATTGAACATAAAATTAAGAGGAAATTTCTGTGTTTCTAGAAGCTTTCAAAAGATATCCTTTGTTTTCAGTTTTACCCAAAATATCTGCTCCCGTTTTATTTTTTCAATAAAAAAATGTCATGTTTTGCGATTCTTTATTGAGTTTTATTGCCAGTTTTTGTAACAAAATTATTTTTTTAACAATTTTTCTTCCAAATTTATATTCTTATATTTCATATTCCATATTTTTCCAAACACTAAGTCAGGTCTTACTAACTAAGTTAATTGAAGTTTTAAAATGTTCAACAATCCTTACGTAATTATTAAAACTCTTACCTAACAATAGGAATAATTTAAAAAAATGTATTGAATGTTATTTGCATAAGCTTTTATTTGTTTAAGTTTGATAGTGAACGTGAATCATGCGAAAGTGAAGGTGAAATTTGGGTTTATGGATAACGTGATCAGAATATTTGATTTTTTATCAACAAAATTGTTACATGTTACATTTTTGTGTTACATTCTTCAAGTATTTTATGTCGCATATTATTGCAACATTATTGTTCAACTTTTTTCCCGTTTTATTCCAATAATTTGACTTTGTTCATAACCGAAAAGACTGATTGATAATTGGAATGACTGGAATGAAAAAAATGCAAGAAAATGGGTTTTATTCTACTTCAAAGTTTAAAACATTTTTAATTACTGAAATTTTATTAGTGAAATTTTATAGTAAAAATGAAATATTTATATCAAATTTTATTTTGTTTGTGGTATTTGGGCAAATTAAATTCAGTATTGTTTGGTGTGAATTCATTTTTGAAAATTGATCGTGTGAGCCAATCAGAAGGAATTGGCAATAACATTACAAAGTGATTTGGAATAGCGAGGACTCTTTACATCTTTACCGTGCCAATAGTCTTTATGAAATCATAAAATTATTTCCCCTCATTCCCTGTCCAACTTTAAGCTCAAAGATTAGCATTACTTCGATAGTAGAACGGATAATTTGTTGCTACGGCGCAAGAAAACTCCAATTAATAAAAAGCATCCTTTGTGGCTGGGTACGTAGGGAATACCGAACCAGATGCAATCAAGCATAAGCGATACCTAGTCTTATATTAAGCTGCAATTAAACGTAACGTTACCCTCCACACATTTGCGTAGCGTTAGAGTAGTGTTTCGCATTGCGTTTCGGATTGCAGTACCGCATCACCTTCCGAAGGTTTCCTAACCGTTGGTCGACTCATCGACTGCAGTAGCATCGAGCGGTTTATAGAAGGAAGCAGAAGTTAAAATCAACCATCCGGATGGAGGAGAAGATTGATTGAATCCTATTAGGAGTATTAGATTTTTTTGCCTATGCTGCTGCTGTGAGTCTATTCCAAGACTCGTTCGACCTTACCGTCTCCCTTATCGTTATCGTTCATCACAAATTCAATCAATAATTGCAAAAAGCCTAACCCAGAGGCCAGGGCAGGGGCAGGGGCGTTTAAGGCGGGAGAAGATTAAACGAAGCAACGATTTCCACGGCATGAGTTTTCTGGCTCCCTCCACGGTGAGTGTTTGTTGTGTCTGGTATCGAGCTGTGTTTTTTGTTCCTTGTTGGTTTTATCTAAACTTTATCCACCGGTGGCTGAGAGAGGTTTTTTTCCCCCGTTTAATTGGATCGTTCAATCATGTTTTCCGTGAGTTTTACACGCACTTCAGCGGACTGGCGACTCAGGGCTGTTCGCACAAATCGAGCCTCGAGGTAAACAAGCTGCTCTTCGAAACATCTCCCAACCAAGCGTGTTTCCATATTCGCAAACATACGTTTATCGTCTTGGGTTTTGTTAAATTTTTGCTATTGTTTAGCAGCCTCTCTAAAGTGTGGTGCTTTTTTTCATACTTCCTTCCAAAATCTTCCTCGCACAATTTCACGAACGCTACAAGGGCCGACCACTGTTCGGTTGTTCTTACGTTCGCACCGGCTTATGTGTGCTACCGGTTGGTTTACTGTTCTGTCGATTTCGGATAACTCTCCGCGTCCCAGCACCCCCGGGGCCCGAAATCGGATTTGAACATTATCGGATTATTGCTTCTCTCCACACATATTACCGGGTAGTGAAGCAGTGCGTTCCGGTTTCTTCTTTCCTGCGGAAGCTCGACTCGACCACCGGAGGCTTAATATTCCTTGTTCGGTTGATGGAGCGTATAATAATGGAGATGAATTATTAAAAATAATACCCACCCAACGGTGCGGGACCGGTGGTGCATCTTTACTGATACAGAGCGCATTTTTATTTCCCCGCCATTTGCCAACGGTTCGCGAGCCGGATAGATGGGTGGGAATGTCTGCAATCTGTGGATCGGGTGCAATTAAAATATGTTTGTCAAAGGTGAGTGGGAAAATTTTAAACACGTAGCGTGCAGTTCACCCAACATTTCCGCCGGTGGCATGGACGATGAATAATTTATGAATGTGCTCTTTGATTTAGTAGGTCCGATGGCATAAATCGTATCAATTGCCATGCACGAGGAGGAGGAGGAGTACAGAGAATGTTGTGCTCATGAACGTCGTGATTGGCGAACTGCAGATGTAAATTTTTAAATTAGTAATAAATCGACATTAAAAATTTCTAGTAATGTTTGACCTCAAGCATTAGAGGCGTGAGCAGAGCTACCAATAAAGATCCGCTAGCTTTTCATAATTCCCCCCCCTCCAAAAAAAAAAAGGAAAATATAATTACCCTCACTTAACCTTAGGCTGTCCCTTTTAAACCGGTGACAAATGTTAAACGTCTCCATCGACACAATCATCGTTGTTTAATTAACAGCGCAGCGAACATTATCGGCAAGTCTCGTTACATCGGGGGCGCACCACACAAAAGTCGTTATTGGTGTCGATTCGATTGGTTTCGGTAAACACGCCGGCCACTGAGAGTAATCGATTAATGAAGCCATTATTTATTTCCGGCACCCTTTTGCTGAAGTCGCACGGTTAACGTCCTACCGCGCTGTTAACCTTTGGTGTAACGCTGCTGGCGCCGTACAGTGGAAAAGGGTCACTGGAGGTGATATCGGGGAAAATATGAGATGCTACAGATTCCTTTCCCCATTCTACCCGAAACGGTTTCGAGCCGGTTTTCCCTGGGCGACCTCCTCCGGGGGACCGGACTCGCTAGTAATGTTTAATTAATAATGAAATATTTCTGTAATTAAAGCAACCCATGCGCTTCCGTTGCCATCGTCACCCGCACACCGCACCATTTGTTGGGTTTTTCGTGGTTGTTGGAAGGAAGAACAAATCCCAACGCAACACGGTCACTGAGACTCGCAAATAATAACTATCGTAAGTATTTGCTAACGGATTGATTCTGTTGAATTTTGAACGTCACAGTTTAAACGTTAAACAATAAAGCGAGCATCCCGAATTGATACATTGAGCGTGTAATCGTGTGCAATTATTTACAAAAGACGCTAATGATTCGGTTTGATGGCACAGAAACCGAGTTTACTATTTGTTCTCGTGCAGCAAATGACACGGTTAATGTCATTTGCAAACATTTACTTCGCCTATCATTGGAAGTGGATTCTGTTCGGGAAACTCCAAGCGAGCTCTACATTAAATCCACTGATAACTGATGTTGAATATTTGAATTGCCACAGACCAGTAGCTGCAATGGGTCACCTACTGACATAGATTACTGAGGATGCGATGCGTTACAAGCACAATCCCTTTCAAAGATTCTGTTGGCAATGAAGTCAACGGAGAACGATGAAATGTAAAATTTTCCAAGCCAATTAAATTGGATCTTAATGTATAATATTATTAATTATTTATTATTTCATACAATTTCCGGATGATTTCTAATTTTATACACAAGGAAAGGCCAATTTAATTTGTTCACAACATGTGTTGTTCATTATTACTCTTAGCTTTGTTTAGAAGAAAGCAGGATAAAGAGAATTTGTGGTATTTGATATCCTATAAATTTCTCATTGAATGATGTGGGAAAACAAATTTTCCAACAGTGATTAACAGTTTTAATTTCAGCTTTCATCCCACACTTTCTCGAATCTGATTTGCTCTGTTTCAAATATTTTCCCTCCTATCCAAAACTGTAATTTCGCAAATACAGGTTTCTTTGATTATTTGTTCAACGAATCCGATTGGATTACTTGGATTGATGGAATTGAATAGGTTGGCTTGAATTCGAACATTTAACCAGTTTGTCATCGAGACTTTCCCTGTAAGTGCCCAGTAAGTTTTGGGAATAGATGAAAACCTCTGTAAATGTGTGGGAATTTAAGGAAAATTTCATAGTGAAATTAGCTTATAATTGTCCAGAAAATTGAAAATGAAATTGGATTTTATGATGTTAGAGTGCAATTTTCGAAAGTTTTTATGAACATTTTAGGCGAAAAAAACAAAATAACTTTCTTTTGATCAACATGTGTTTTTTTATTTTTTCAGCATATTGGATCTTATTCCATTGCGTTTAAACTACAATTACAGTTGGTTCATGTTTAATGAATTTAAATTCCAATAATTAGATAACCAATGAGAACTGTAACACTGTATATTAATTTTATTGATAATAATATTGTAATATTGTTGGTCTTATGAAAAAAGTAACATTAATCTGAACCACAACATTACTTATTTCTTTCCAATACCATCCCTACTTCATGCACAGAGTGTGTTAGCCGAAGGGCCCAGAAACAAGCCTGAAAAGTAGCATGGCTTCGCACCCATTTAATAGCCAATAGCTCTGAACCAACATCAAACACATCTCGTTGGCGCCAGCCTGCCGCCAACAGAAGAAGAAGATGATGATGATGATGGCGTTGACCGAAAGTCAACCACCAGTTGCGGCCGACTGTCGCCTCGAAGGACTCCACCGAGGACTTCACACAAACACACCCAATTCTCGAACCACGGCACGATGATTAATGCCGCGGTTGGTGGCAAGGTTTCGGAAAACCGAACGAAAAGCAACAAATAAAAAGACAATCAACAGTTTCGACAGTTTTGGCGCTTTCGGGCGTGACCTTCGTCCTGCTGCATAGGATAGCATAGGGTGCGTTGTGTGGAGACGGTTTATGTTGAATGTTTGAACGTTTTTTTTTTGGATGGTCCTGACAACCAAAGCACATTACGCATTACCGAGCGAAAAATGAAAAATTCATCCTAACCTTGAGCTAAAGGAACGATGGACGTCTTGGGAACTCGGCGTCAGACTGACGTGCGCCAGTGAGAGCATTTTCAGTTGTTTTTGTTCCACCAGAAAAACGCCGCTGCGGGGATGCTTTGGGGGTTTCCATCAATTCGGTGAGTCATGAAGTCTTTTTGCGAATGCGGTTTTTTGCAGACGAAAGAATGGAATACGATTACGAATACGAATGAAGTTTTTGTCTTTCAGCTGTATGAATCACCCGTAATTTTTATCCTCTTCTGTATGGTTCTATTTTAGAAATACTTGTTTTTGTATGATAAACTTATATGGAAGTTATAAGTAAAGCAAATCCATTATTATCTATTAAAATATAAATTGAAAGTAAAGTCGTAACACTTTTAATCCAAGGTAAGCTTATGGTTGTTCAAAAAACAAAACTGGATGAATGTTGTTTTGGCAGCCTTTCCGACCACCTAAAATCCCACTGTTAATTCATTTACTCACGGTCCACAGTATTTAATGGACGCCGTTCATTTTCTGCCATGCCGGATTAAAGTAATGGGTGCAAAACGTACTATTTCAACTATAATGGAACGCCGTTAGCGGTCATAATCACTAACCATTTATGCACCTGCACTCTGTTGTTCATTCTGCAAACAAAACACCGGCTCATGCAGGCTTCAGGCTGGTGTGGAAAGCAAAACAGGCACATCAAACAATCCCACCCGGAAGCATCGCTCAATCCACTGTTCGATAAAAACAAAATAGAAACATAGAGGCTTGCATTGTAAATACAACAAGCCCCGCGCTGGGGAAGAAAAACTAAGCGGACGGTTGTGGGGTGCGGACGAAGGGAAAGTAAAAGCGAAATCAACCTCGCCTGCTTGGATGCGTGTTTGCGCCTGCCCGTGTGATTTGTTGCATTTGAATTTTGTTTGCACAGCCCACGTTCGGTATTCAACTATTTCCAAACTCGAGTGTCCCTTCGAGCGAGGGAATGTGGCTCCGAAAATACGAATCCCCGGCCAAAAACAAGAAGCAGAAAAAAAAATTGTTTCAAAATTTTCCTATGTTTGTCCGGTTGGCATTTTGTGGCTAAAGCTTTCCCGCGTAGCAGTTTTCCAGTGACCGGCGGGAAAACAGTTGTGGTATCATTGTTTTTGGAAGGAGGAAGGGAGGGAGGGGGGAGACGATTGTTTTTGTTTGCGGGTGCACGGAGGAAGGGCGACCGTTGCATCCGTAAAGTGCAATGTTTTAATTTAGCATTTCTCGCTCGCTCGTATCATTCGCTAGTAGCGGAATCAACATTAAAAGCAATAGTTTTTGGCAACGATTGGCCAGTTTGCAAAGTGCCTTCGGCATGTTGCATGTTTGCTCTCTCTCTCACACTGTCACCGCCTCAGGATCGTCTCTCTTTTCTCCCTCGGTCGGGAGAGATAGCAGTAAGGATGCCAAAGCGGCAAATATCCTTACCGTTGGGGATGTGACGGGTAAACATTTTCCTGTCCGTTTGGTGCTGAAAAAGCGTGATTAAATTTAAAGTGGAGCTCCAAATGTTAACGGATTACAAGCGATTCCACGGTTCGATGGTGCCCGAAAGAGTAGAAAAGCAGTGATCAAAGGATTCGTATTTATTGTGTATATTGTATATTGTGTCGAATATAACATTTTATTCGACGTGGTGTAGGTATATTGAAATAGTTAGTATTTTAATATATTTACACGCGATCGTATTTTTGATGCAATTAAGTTGACAGAATCAGCACAATTTTTTAAACCCATTTGAATGATTTTGTGTACCGCAGCCGGGATGGGTTTCCATAAAATTTGGATTCAATGGACTAGAACTATTGACAACGGTAATGGTAAAAAAATCAAGCTGAAGGAAAACATATGATAACAGTTAAGATATGTAAATTAAAAAATCTAGATTTATTTCATAAACAGCGACAACGATTCGGACAATCAAACTTTCTTAATTGATTTGTGAGCACGTGTAGTACAATAATATATGTTTATTTGATTGTTTCTAAATTCATATTGTTAAACAATCAAATTTAGAATTGGTCAAGTTCGCTGATTAACGTATTCTATCTCATAGCAATTTTTTAATATTGGTTTTATGCAGGGCCTACTTAAAAGTATAAATTAACTTCTCACCGGATACCTTTAACAGCAAGTTCTACATATTTTCTAACTAATTTCTGTAGATGAAACGGAAAAACAGTTTTCTAGAAACAGTTTAAAGAATGTGTTTTAGAATAAAAAAGACTTACTGTAAAGGTCTACAATTTCAAGATGGCTAAAGATTCATTCATCGACATTTTTCCTAGTAGCAAACGATAATAATCATCCTGTCTCGGAACAGAGAGAGAGAGAGAGAGAGAGAGAGAGAGAGAGAGAGAGAGAGAGAGAGAGAACGCCGTTTGCAGATGCTATCTCACAGAAGGAAGTAAAGTTAACCGTTGGCTGGATCCTCGTAAAAGCAACTGCAAAGCTAAGCTCACTATACCTTTAGCTGCATCTTTTGCTTGCGTAGCCACTGGCGAAGAAACTTAAATAAAAAAAAAACGAGTAAGAAGAAAGGATTACCCATATTACTTTCAGTGAATCTGCGTGCTGCAGCAACACAATCTGCTAAGTGACGACACCAGACGACGGTGGTGCCAACGGCGATCGAGCTCACACTGTTTAGCATAGCAAAAATGAACCTCGGCAGCGTTGCATCCCGGTAGAAAGAAAATTTTTATGATTCAGCTGGCTCGCACAGAGCCGAGAAGTCGTCTTAAATTTGTGCACGGTTTACGAGATTCTTTTTCCGTGCTCATCCCGTGCACCCAAAGCGTTCGGTCCGAAGTTTCGCAGAAGTTTTTCCGCCACAAGTCGATAATCGACATAGACGTCCGTTTGGGATTTGACGAAAGTTGGCTAAGTGGTGAAAGGTGATTTTTCTTTGTTCGTACCCTCTCCTTATTGTCGCCACTGTTTTTGCCAAATTGCAACAAATCCTCACCAGCGTACGGCGACCGTGAATGTCGTTATACTAACTATTTAATGTATTTAACGACTAAAGGGTCTTACAAAAGTAACTTAACGACTAGAGGAAGAGAAAGTTTTTTTTAAATTAGTTTGTAAAAAAGTATGCACCTTTTTCGCTAGCACCACTGCGGCTTCCTTTTTGAGAAGTGTTTCGGTGCACTTACTTGCGAGGAATCGAATCGACTCGTTGCTTGCAATGTAAAAAGTTTCCCAGTTCTTATCATTTAGAGGGTGGAGGCACACCTGAATCGGGGTGGTTTTCCGATCGAGTTTTGCATACTGGATATTTATTTCCTTTGCAAAATGGTAGTCATTGATAGGGTACATTCACTTGTTTCTAGTCTGTCCTGTTTTAAGACTAAACCCGCAACAAGTTCGGAAGATAGGTGACCATTTTAAATTACAAATTTTGTCATCTTCCTCTTCAATTTGGTTTTGTTTTGTGTGTTGGTTCTGCATTGGGGCATTTTTTCGACCACTAAAGTTTGTTGAATCCGGAGTGATGATGTTTGAGAGTCAGTTGATAGATTTTTTCTCCGAATGCAATATTTCAACCAAGCGCAAGCGTTGCAACAGTTTTCCCTGGCGCAACAAGCAACTCCTATCGACCGAGTGAGATCATGAAAGCCTTGTTTTTTCTGTTCGAAAGTCCAATGGAATCTAGCAAATTGAATAACTAAAAGGCTTATGAATAATGCAAAAATGGCCAATTATGATAAAAAAATCAACCCACATGAGTGGTGGAAACCCCTCCATGTTTATGTATTCCTTTGAATTTGGCATCATTCATCCATCCGTGCTACACGTGTTGCCTAATCAAGAGACCATTTGTGCATAAGTGAATAATTTCACGAAGGAGGCGGCTGGTCCATATTATTAACGGCACGCCCGTGCTGGAGGTAGCACGATGTTTTTTTCCGATTGAATGCACTAATCAGCGCGATTGTTGTTGTGATTTTGGTAGACTTTGGGTAAGGAAGAGCAAGCGAGTAAGGGGTTGAACAATATTGAATGTTAGAAAATAAATAGCTATCCACTTCGTGCAGCCTGGCATCGTAAAGTCTAGTTTTTTAATACGCAATTGACAAGAAAAACATCTATCACACGATCGTTTACAACAAATTATCCACCAGATTCCACCTCATAGCAGCCACATTTACCACAACGATACATGTTGCTCACCGTCGGAGAGAGATTGCCTCCTTCATAGCCAAACGAATGCGCGTCGAGAGGATGCGGTAACTAAAAATATATGCCTCCCATTTGCGTCATACACTCGCTGACTGCACGTGCCGGTTTTGAGGAAATTTGTTTTCGGAAAATTATTGCTACTTAATTTATGATCCCTACCGAACCGATTGGACACAATTTGAACTGAGAGTTTTCGGGTGGCCAAAGCGGGTGGGTCAAAAATTAGGCTGCAACTACTAATAATCGAGGTGGCGTGTTTCGTTCCGACGTCAACAAAGACGAGCCTTCGTGGGAAGGTTGCAGACAGCGCTTGGCTTGGAGGAGCATATTTTGTGTACATTATCACCCTCTCGCCCTGAAGGTGCGTGCGTACACCTAACCTCAAGCTTCGTAGACCACCCCGTTTTTCGGGGACCCGGGTTAATTAAATCGTTTCCCCGCTCGAAACAGCCACGTTGCCTCTGCAGCCACGGAACTGCCTGTTTGATTAGGCAACGTACCTAATTAGTGTTGCCTCGTGATGGCTCCGGTGCTGGTCGGACGTACGCGGCGCACCGAATCTGTATCAGTTTTCGAACGGCAAACAAACCAATCACGGGCGACTGCGACGGTTGGAAGGATTCGCCCTCGGATCGCCTATCGATAGCGAGGGTTTTGTGGACCAGGTTTGGAAGTAATTAATTAATAAAATTTTGAACTCAACTACTTGGAAACTACGAAACCGGGAGGGAGGGCAAACGGGAGGCAGATTTTGTTTACCAATCAAACTGGGACGCGTGGAAGGACGACCTTATCAGGATGGGGTTCCCTTATGCGAGCGTTTGCGTCATCGTCATCATCTCTTCGGGCGCGCTCGATTTTATGCCCTATTTCAAATTAATTGACCCTAAGGGCAAACACTGTGGGCTCGAGCAAATGGGTAGCCATGCAAAAGGCGTTCGGTTTTGCTCTCGGGCAATGAATTTTACGAAGGATCGTGTATGAAAAAATTTGAACCACCGTTTATGATACCGCCCCGACACCGAATGCTGCCATGCCACCCACCTGCACCATTTGTGATTGTGATCTTAAGTATTATTTCTTTGTTTACACTACTCGGTACGAGAGTAATGTGATTTTATTCGATCCCTTTCTCAGTCGAAGGAGGCGGTAGAGAACAAAAAAAAAAAAACAAAGCGGCACATAAACGGATAATCCACCGTTCGCGTAGCACGTTCGCAGCAAGCCATGCCTGGTTTACAAACCAGAACCCGAGCTGTTCCGGGACTCTTTACGTTTGGATGATAGCACTTCCTCGTGGCGGACATTCCACGCAAGACCCTCCAAGGCTACCCTTCTTGCAGTTATAGTTGATTCCCTTCTCCTAAGCCTCCTTGGAATGGCCGCAAGCCGGTGTGTCGTCCATGTCGACATTAGTTGCTCGCCCGGCGAACGGGGTTTGGATGTTTGCTCAGGCGCAAAAGCGTGTGCAGAGAGGGCGAATAAAAAAAATATATATAAACCATTGACGAGCTCCAGTTGAGGAAAAGCTGAGATAATGCACATCTGTTGTTGCCACACCGTGCCGTAGCACTTGTACCCAATGAGCCATGGCTTATGGTGTGCGATCCGCTCCAGTAAGTTTGACTGCGTGGGCGAAGGGCGAAGGGCGAAGTAAAGTTGAAGGTAGGACGGTGGGATAAACGCTGGATGCGAAAACCGATCGCTTTTCTTACCGACCATTCTTGCCGGTGGTGATTCACCCAACACGTTCGGGGATCAATTTCTGCTCGGAAAACGATATTTGATGCTACGGTAAACAGTCTAAGGTGTCCGCCAACGATCTGTTACCACATTGCTCTGAGCTGTTTCTAGAAATGAAGGATTATCACCGTTTTGTAACTTTCACCGTCGGAAAAGATGCTGCCGTGATGATGATGATGTTTCTACCGGGTGTTTTTTTCGTTTGTTTCTAACGAACAGGATGTCCACGTTCGTCTTTCAAATAACAAATTTATATGTTTCTCCCTTACACGGCACACAGAGCGAGACGAACCGCTTCCGAAACGAACTTTCAAAGCTCTTCGCAAGGAAGATTCGCAAAATTTCACAAAAAGTTTTAATGATAACATCGCACTCACGACCCATATTATATCCACCCATTAGCGAGTGTGTAATCTACCTTGTGCTTGAGCGAAACGCGAAAGCATACGAGAGTCTGGGATGCTGTCGTACGTCATCTTGGCGGTGTTTGAGCTTGAGCAAAGTAGACAGCGGCTAAATGAGCAGAAAAATGTCGGCATCCTTCAATTTTACCACGACAGGACGCTCGATACCATGTCCTAGCTTGGCGTGGATTTAAGATGATACCTGAAGGTATAAAACGTACGAAAGAATGGTTAACACTAACTGTCGGATTTTGTGTCAGTGGATACTTTGGCAGCTTTGGTTCATGTTCGACTTAATTATAGCTGAACACTTAACCACCTGCATTTATAGCAATGTGTATCGATCAGTAAAGAAATCCTGCTAAATTTTGAATTGATTAATATGTGTTGTCGCAAGATCAAACCCGAACTAATCTATACTATTCCATCGGTGTATTTATTATACCTGTGAAATATATTCACGATATGTTCTTGTGATATTGGAGTTTCGAATTCACGAACTATCTTTCGCGCCTTTCTGTTTGCAACTGTTTATTCAATAGTTAATTCGAGTACAATTCATAATTCGTGTAGCTATCTATTTCTAGCAGTTGGCGTCAAGGATGTTTATGCCTGTGGTTGAATTCTTAGTAGTTATCGATGTTATTCCCATTAATTCTAACAATACCTGATACGATAAACACAAATAAAGCTAATACCTGAAAAAATGGATTTTTTTTTCAAATTGTGTTGAGTAATCGTGGAAACTTTTCACGAATCGATGAAAAACACTGCAATCTTTTACGCGAAAATAATAGAAACCCATAGCTATCGTTATGTCAATTGTCACCTAATGCAACCTTCGCCGATGTACGACCAAGTTGCTCTAGTTAGTATTGAGGCCTAGATCTAGTAGCGATGCCGAGCGCATCGAAGAAGCATTTCTTTCAAACAGTTTCATGTTGCACTTCACTTCTGTTTCCCACACAAACACACACTAACGAGTATGGTTACGCTGCATTGCAACGTGATGTGCTATCTTGCCGGCGTAAAAAGGACGATCTACAGCGACTGCATCGCCCGTTGATACCCCGTTGACAGTGGATTTTAACCGATATTAAACGTAATCCTCCGTACACCGCAAGGATGGCCGGGAACGGTAAAACTGCGAAATGTGTAACGCTCCTGGTTTTCTCCCCGATCCCTGGCTGGTCGCGTTTGTTAAGGTGACGAACATGAAACGACAGGATGAGCGGCTGCCGGCTGTCGGCGGCTGTTCGTTCATAATGCGATTCGCAAAGAATAAATCACGTTTTTCAATTACGTTTCCTGCTTGTTTGCGTTGGTAATATCACAAAAGTTGGGCATCATAAGGAGACAGATAAGATTAGGATAGGAAAGGGTGCTCACATTTTAAGGCAAACATATTATGCGGAAGCTAAGATTGCGCTACCTTTGTACGTTTGTCAATCTTTCTTTGTCTTTCTCCTATCGTTAGAGTTATAGTTAGCCAACGGGACGCATCCCCGTAAGCAGGTATCTGTTTGTTATCATAATTATTCCATTTGACCCGTCACAATATTGATCCTCCGGAAACATTATCGGCTTTTCCCCACGCGTTTTCCGAAATTTGCTTCACCCGGTTTTGGAGGTTGGAACACGCAACCAACCGCTGCCGCCCTCGGCCGTTGCAAAACCGACGGTTGCGACCTACTAAAATGGCGCTGATTTCAATTTAGATAGTGCACCGGAGCACCATAACTGCTGATTTATATTGGGCACAGATCGTATCGTCGCGTGCTAGTGTTTTCTGGCGCGTTTACGACGATAGGACGCTAGTTTGACGAAGGAAATGCTCGAAAAGGGTGCATCTCACTTAGTCGCTGCTGCAGCTATGATTGATTCGGTGGGTTTTTTTTCTTGTATGTTTACGTTTGCGCTTGTAAAATCGGTTCAACTTTCCGCCGAAACATCGCGATCATTTATTGGTCCGGGAAGCGTACGCACTGAAATCAAAATGTATATAAATTTTTTTGTGCGCGTGTAACAAAACGCAAAAAGAGCATCAAATTGAATTTACCACCGCTCGAAAGGAACACCGGAAAATTGGCAAAATGATGCCAAACTTCGTGCCCGATGTTTATCAACTTCAACAAAGCGCCGACGTAAGAATGGCTAACGAACGCAGTCTCGTCGAACCGGCGAAAGAGGTAAAACCGAGGAAAGTTTCGGCTAAAAATACACCAAGGACCAGAGCGTTTGGTTCAATTGTTCAAAATTTGGCCGTTTTTTTTTTTTGGTTCGTTGCCGTTTGTTCACTCGCCGGCTAAACGTTGGCTTTCTCGTCAGCCGCGATTTGACTCTTTCGGAAACTGTTTGTTTGGGGGGGAAAATTTCTTTCACAACAAAAACCTTTGCCTCCCTTGTATGTCGGGTGAATAAAAATGGGAATGTTGAAGGCTCGGATTTTTGTTGTTGTTGTTGTTCAAAAGAACCGTTTCTAATCTGTTTTTCTTTTCGGTTCCGGGCGCTCATTCAATGGCCAATTTTTGCTTTGCTTCATTTCGTTTCCTCCGCTATCGGAAAGCAATTGGCGGTGGTTATCAATTGCCTCTACGATTGGTTTGGGTGGGGTGGGTTGGGGTGGCTGATGCTGCGTGGAAGAATGTTTGCTTTCCTTTCCGACCGTTGTCATCGGAGCCATTCGTTCCTTTCGCAAACTGCCGATAGCCGGCGGGTGGGGCATTAGAAAATAGGGGGTTTCCTTTTTGGCCACCGTTGTTTGCATTGGACGCATGTCCGGCGGAACGGTGTGTGTTTGAGGAGCAAAACCAGTAGAAAAAAAAACATAATTCTATTTTTCTTACAATCCTGGGATTGCTCATTATTGGGAAACGGAGACCTCGCCACAGACCAAACGCAACACGAGCACGCTGCTTACTTGCGGGAAGGTACAAAACAAATTTCGGCTCGGGGAAAACTGCCAAACCAATCGACCCGTGAATGATGGATGATGATATTTTAAGATGCTGTTCGCCAGACGAAAAGGGTATGTTTTCTGGTGACATTATTTGAATTATTTGTCCAGCTACACAAATAACAACAGACTATTTTTGCGAATGCTGCCAAAACTGGCGAAAGAAGGCAGACGGTTTTGGACGGGAATGTGTTTTAATGCGTTCTAACTCAATTGATGTCACGGTTTTTTGGGGATTTGTTTTCTTCCTAAACGAAATTCGCAACCACAACACATGCAAATTTCGCTTTCGCTCCAATCTATGTCAGCGTTTTCGACGCAGCGACGGGCTAGACGATTAATTCTTCTTCTGCCAAATCCCACACGAAGGATCCTGATGCGTACGCCATGTCGGATCAGAAGTGATTGGGTTTGGGGTTTCGACGCCACACGTGGGCTCAAACACGCTACAGATAGGGTAGGCCACAAACGGTGGGCGACGGTTTCGGGAAGTTCGACTGAAAAACGAATCGTCCGTGGGTCTTGAGGGAAAACTGTGATAAATGTGCGATGGCGAGGTGTGTTTTGGGACTGAGGGAGATAAGGAAGACGCTTACCTCCACCATCCACCCACCATCCAGCGGCTTCAAGCTTGTTGCGTGCGTTTTAGGGTTGAAAAACTCGTGTTCCTTTGTTTGGAATGTTTTGAAATGTGTGTTAGAAAGCATGTTGGTTAAATTATGATGCTGCTGCATGTAAACAGCGTATGCCGGGAATCGAGGTATAGTTTACAACGCGCAGATTTGCAACATTCGTTTGGAAATCCAAATTTTTTTTTTTGTTGTACGGCTGGAAAACCTCTCGGGAAAATGGTTTTTCATTGAAATTTATAAGATATTTCATCTGTTCACGTTCATACTATGTATAAAAGCGATACAAAAATGCGGTATTCTTAACACGGTTTACACGGTTTCAAATAATGACTAAACCAAACAGAAAGTGGCAAATTATATTGAAATATGAAAAATTCACTAGTAATTTATTGTATTAAAATTGCAATTGAATGAAATTTTTGAAATGTTTCATCCTTTTGATATTTTTCATGTCTATTATTAAAAAAATGTATGTAGATAATATTTAAAAGCTCGAATGTACATATTCAATTCTAAGCGCCTTGAGTGCTTAAGGGCACGATAATAAGTACGAGTGAGTGATTTAATTTGTCTAACGTATCAGCTGATAGTACAATGTTTAAGTTTACTAAGACTATACGTTGGAAGACTACACTTCAAAGTCTTCCAACGAGCATAATCTCGAAACTATCTTGGAAACAAATTTCTGCTAAGTTCTCAGACACATCTCAGCGCTGAGGACGCATGGATGCACTTTCGTTGTTGGCGTTCTTCACGCAGCCCAAATAGTTAGAGATGTTAGCCTCACTTCTGCCGTGAATTGTACAGAACGTTTCGTTGAAGAATAAAATCATTTCGCCTTAAGCGTTTGTCCCTGCTGTATGCTTCTTCCTCTCGGAGGGGAGGGTGTCGCTTCCGCAAGAGATATTTTAGCACTAAGTGGACTCTTCCTACTCGTACGACTCTATTGTTTCGTGCGGTACTGGCTTCAGTGCCGTTTCGGTTGGAAAGGAACAAACACCCGACATAGATGTCACCAACGACGACGATGGCGACTGCTGCTGCTGCTCCAATAGCCGTTTTCCAGTGGGCACGGTATTGGAAAACTGACATGCCAAAAGTGGAAACTTGACCATTTTCAAGTTCCATCCATGCAAACAAAGAATGCGCGTCCCCGGAAGTAGATCCGACGGCCGTGGCCGTGCCGCACTAAACGCTCTGCAATTCTGAAAATGAGCCTTCGGGGGACCGTGCCGGATACGAATGGAATGAAGGGAGTTAGAGAGAGAGAGAGAGAGAGAGAGAGCTAGAGAGAGCACGCAGCTGGCGGTACGAGTACGCAGCGCAAAGGACGATTCGGCGACCTGGCGCATTGCTTTGGGCAGTTGGACCGGATTTCCCGCGGATCCCCCAGCGACCGAGGGCTTGACGTACGTGAAGAAGTGTCCTTCTGGCAGCGAACAATTCGGACTGACTGCTGTTTTGTGGCTTCCCGTACCGAAATGCACCGTCCGAATGCGAGAGAGAGAGACCCGGGATTCGGAAGAGCAAAGAAAAAAAAGGCAGCAGAATGGAAGAAAAAAAAACTAAAAATGTCATTTGCTATGTGACATCGCACTCGCCGAAGAGTGAGGATGAGTTCTATAAGCGTAAGGATCATAATTAAAAGTGGTCGCCGTGCGTTGAGGATGTCTTCTTTCGGGCTATTGCTTTCTCTGAATCGAGTGGACCGAAGTGAATAACGTAGCCGGCTTGACGTGGGCCGCATTTCCGGAAGGCTTTGAATTTTCGTCTCCAACGAACATGAATCACCTGGAGCTTCTGGCGAAAGCGAAATGCAATCTTTTCATTGTTCGTTCGTGTTTCGGGCGGTTCGCGGAATACGGCTTCCATTGTAGTGCGTCTAACGCCATCAAAGTTAGCGGGCAGAAAAGCGTTCCGAGGGTGGATTGGAAATGCTATTTTTATAGGCACTATATTGTTCTAGGAACCATGTTAGGTGCTGTCCATCACGTTCATCGATCATGATGGAAAACGGATACCTTCGTTTGTCAGTCGCTATAAATACATTTATATTAACGTTTGAAGATGCCTCCTTCGTGGCGTGAAAGGAAGACAATGAGGCTGCCTCATCGAGCTCCGTTGAAGGACTTTTTTGGGGGGCCTCGACAATTTTCCTACTCCTTCGAGCTACCGTGCCCAAGAAACACTTCCCACGCAGCACGCTAGGTGACACTGATAGACATTCCTTTGTCCTCCTTCGTCGCACCAGCGGCAGGCCGTTGCTGCAACGCACGCAGCCATCACCATCATCATTTGCATACTCCATTTTGCAGCTATGAAATTCCCAAGCCCAAGCCGACTCTTTGGGGTTTGGAGTTTCCAGCTTTTGCCGGTCGGTTTGGCATTCGCTGCTCAATTACTTGCAGCCGTGTCGATGATGTAGGGCGACGAGCGTTTCAACAATAAACCTTCTTCACCGTTTTCATCTGCTCTCTTTGCCGAACTGGAAACCCGTGCCGCCCTTCGGGCTCGTATCGGGCATAAAGTGGCATGCGAGCGAATGGGAGAAACCGAGGACATAAAGTGCAAAATTAAGTGAAAAGTGTGCAAATTGATGGTTGGTTATGAAGCGTCTTCATAGTTTTATTTCCCTAGTATGTTTTTTTTTCTACGTTACGGCCGTTGAATCCCCCCGCAGAGAGAGAGAGAGAGACCGTACCGAGTCGTGTTTTAGCTGCTCGGTTGCTTAAAAACGTGCCTACGTGCAGGCGCAGTCTTATGGCGGTTATGCAGCTGTAAACTAAATTATGCGTTCCCTTTATGGACCCTTTTTAGAGATAAGCGCGTGACACAACACCCGAAACACGTTTTGGGTGGAGGAATAGTAGGATTTCGCTATTCCGAATCCTGCTGTTGGACACGCGCAGTACGTTGTGGGCGAGATGTTAAGCATCCCCAAGAGTTAGGAAGATTGTGAGGTAGCCGGTCTTGAGATGACTATGAGCACGTCGGTTTAATTTTATAAGATTGCTAATATCTTTTTCCGTATCTATTAGACTACAAGTTTCAAACTAACGGCTGTACATATGTCAGCAATATTCTTCCAATCCTAGCGCTATCGCTATTATAGTCAAAATTGGACTTAAACTTGGTGGTAGTCGATAAGTTTTAAAAGGCGATGTTGCTAGCCTTAAGCCATGCTGCTGGAAATAAATGGTATGTAAATAATTGGCAATTTTCACGTTTAGACGTAATATTCATGTGGATTATTAAATGATCTGTACATTTTTGAATATAAAAGCCGTATTTATTGAGGGTTGACTCATTAATATACCAACTATAAGGCAGAATACGATACTATGGACCAATGAAACTGTTATCCAAACCAAATTGCCTACCATGCAATTCATAGTTGGCTATGAAAAAGGCGGTATATTAAATATTGATTGATAATTTGTTAAATTAATGATCCTTATTTCTAAATTAAAAACGGTACAAACTGATTTGTAGATCTAAACAAATTAATCTAACTGATTATTCGGATTACAATCATACGTTTTTTCTCAGTTTTGTAATGTTTTGTTTTTGAATTTTTTTAATATTTTTTATTTTATAAATTCTATAAAAATGTTTGAAAAGTCGATAAAATCCCTACAGACTTATACATATACTTTTCAGATTTTCTGTGGGATAAACACTGATTTTCGTTTCCAAATCCTCTTCAATCACCCCAAATATCGCTCATTTGCTCGCTTCCTCTCAGCTTCAATATCAATTTGAAATTTCTACGCCAACAGCACTCTTCTAAATGCAAATGCCGTGTCGATCTCATTACATAAGGACTAATGTGCAATTTCCAGCAGTGATACCATTTCATCGATCGGAATTACAGCTCATCGAACGGGACGCACAATTTCCCCGGAGGGTTCCGTATTTTATTTTTCCTTTCCTCCCGCTTTCTGGGCTTAAAATGTGCGTACGGAAGATTTTTTTTTCGGTCCCGACCGTCCGTTGTGTAGAAAGTTTCTTCCCCGAAACTGACCCCGAAGACTCCTGTTGCATGCCCGCATCTTTCCGTTTTCCCCTTTCACTGCCAAACCGGTGGTAACCAAAAGTACAGCTGCATACGCCCTATCTTGGTGGTTCCTGTGGACGCCGCTCACATATAATCTAATGTTCATGTTTCCGTAAATCAAATATTGACTGAGCTCTTTATCTTGTAGAATAAAATATGTGCCTCACCGGGTGCAGGACCGGCGTTCGTTCGGGAGAAGCGGGGTTTTTCCTGTGCCCATCTCGTTCGAGTGGTGAGCGAATGTCATCATCTTTGACAACACTCGTACAGCCCGTAAATAGGGGCACCGAGTCCGGTTCCGAGAAAATATCACATCTCCACGGTGTCCTTGTATGCTGCTGCATCACCACACGCACACAGTTCGAGACGTGTCAGGCAAATGTGGAAATGTAGATCAATAGCGTACGGTACGGTATGCAAAAGTTGCGGCCCTGTGGCCAATTCACTGTGCGGAGGAGAAAGTGTTACCAGCTCGATCAACTCGATGCTGTTGCATTCCTGTGCGGACGGGTTTCGAGAGTTTCCATCGAAGGCTACCCATCCATCAAAGCCACAAAATTGTCTCGTTTTAAAGCGCACGGACACGGGCGGGTACGGACGAGCTCACCATTCGCCGGTCATCCTAATCAATCTTCCAAGGGGAAGCTCACGTTCACGGTGCTCTTGAGCTCTATTTAACTTTGCCCAGTTCCATGGAGAAGGAAAACGAGATCGGCCCAGAATGTTTGCCCTTCTGGGTCAAAAGTGATGCCTGGCTAAGCGGTCACCAATGCCACCAATGTCCGTGTAGCAAGGGTCAGCCTGCTGCATCGGCGATGATTTGTTTGACTTTTACAAAGTGAGTTTGGTTCAGTTTAGCGAGCCCTCAGCTTTTATCTTTGGCCCACACGTTGGCGGGGTTGAGCAAAACACAGGGAGAGAAAATAGACGTGTACAATGTCGCCTCTAACTTTTGATTTCGCTCGCTGTTACTGCCCACACAAAAGGGCATGACTCACTTGTTTAATTGACAGGATCGCAAACAGTTCACTTCGCTAGGGGATCGTAGTAGCATATGAACTATTGTTGTCAGTTGGTTGGAAATTTCGAACTGGGCCGCCACACGCTGTCATAACTCATCACGTATTCTATCATAGCAAGCTACTCCTCACTTTCCCTGTCCCCACCCCCTTCCCAGCCATGCCCCACGTCCTGAGCCCGTCGTTAGTTTTCCAACTGTCAAAGTGAATCAATGCCCGCGGTCTCGAAGATAGAACGGATCGAGTTATGAGTTACCGATTCCGAAGGGACGCGGTGAAGGATAAATCTGCCCGTAGATTAAGTGATTGGGTTTATGTTTTATGGCACCAATTGTGTTACCATTACCCTACGCCTACAAATATGTATCTATGGCGATTCGGTGTTTTGCAGCAAATTGCATTAGGGAGATGGTTTAGTAAAAGTTTTCACTGATTTTCGCTCTAAAAGGCGCCCGGCACGGTTCGCATGTGTCCGAGTGAACGATATTCCTCATCGCACACGGGCCGATAGATTTATGGAGCAAACATAGCGCAACACAAAAAAGGACCCCGAAAGGGTACAACGGCGGTAGAATAATCATTAATATTCATTTGTTGGCGGGACATTCCTCTCGAGGGGGGAAAGCGAAGGGTACGCCGAGAAAGGGGAGAGGGAGGGTAGAAAATACAAAACGAAATAATTTGGCTTCTCGTTCTGATGCGCGCCGGGGGTACGCATCGGAAAAACAAAACGTGTCATGAATGGTAAGATAAATTTAGGGTTTCCTCGGCGTGCTTTTCACAAACTCCGAGCGTTAGGGGATCGACAAAAAAAAGCCAGGAAAAATAGAATAAATGAATGTCTTCAAAATAGTAGGATAACGAAGGACGTCATCACCGTGCCTATTCCAAAGCAGTGGTAGGCAAAATTGCAAATACAACAGCCACCAGGATGCGTATCCGTCTTGCAATGGACCATACGAAAACGGTAGATTACGACGTTGGCCCAACATTCAGTAGCCTGTCAAAGCAATGTCAAAAAGGAGAGCAAGAAAGTGAAAGTTTTCCCCAGCTTAAATCACGGCCCGTTGGAGTGTCCGACGTACCTGACACTTTTTGGGATAAGCAACCTGCCCGGAAGTGGATTCGGAAGGATTCTAGGACGGTTGGGAAAGAAGAAACCCGTCACGCATCGCTGAACGGAACTTAATTCCAGTATCACGCACGGGATGTGGGACACCAAAAAAAAAAAAGGATCGCAATGTATCATCCACCATCCAAGCAGGCTTCGGTTCGGACGACTTATTGCGCGCGGAGTTGTGCATTTTTGCCCAGTGTTGCTTTGTTTTTTCTTTCCACGCAAAACCGCACGCCGTCAAGGTGCATACGGATTGGGTTTCAAGTCGATTGAATATTCATAGAAAAATCCGGCCCCGGTACGCTCGGTGGCTCGTGTGTGGTGAGCAAAATTCGTTACATTCGCACACACCGTGACCGGAGCGGTTTGGGCACGTATAGGTTCATCATTTTCGAAGGCAAATTGGCAAAAGTTGAACCGAAAGCTGGACCCTCCGTAGCAATTACGATAATTGAAGCATGGTCGCCCTGGTCGGCGAGCTGCGCCATCCTCAGTAAATAAAGCCCGTGGATACTGTGTGGAGAACAAGCTCTGCGTCTCTTTCGTTGTTTGTGCGTGTGTCATTTAATTCGTTTTGTTCGAAACTAGATTCTACGTGGCTGCTGGGAGCTGCTTTTCTCTTAGTGTTGAAAACAAGCTGCTCAGCGCTGCGGGTGTTCTCAGTCAGTCATGTTGGTTTTTTTTTTGTTTGTTGCTTCAACCCTCCATGTTGACAACTCCGACCTGAGCCTGTCCAGCGTGGAATGAAGCCCGCGTCTCGTTGCGTTGGCGATGATGCAGAACCCTAAAATGACTTTGTTTATTAGGAAAACTTTTCCCGTCAACTTTCGTTTATGTCACTTGCTTCCGTGGAGGAACTTTTTATTTGCCACACCGCCGTCGCAGCTGTTGGGTTTGAGCCTCGTGCCGGAACCCGCGACAAGGGTCGCACACGGAACGAATACCGCAAATGGCGCATGGGGTGCCCGGTATGCTCGAAGCGCGAAACATTCTTTCGGCCACTGATCCGGCGAGAAAATTCGGAAAGTTTAATAAGATCAATTTAGGCACACTGCCTACGTGATTGTATCGTCGTCTCCGTGTGCCTATGATTGTGTGTGTGAACTAACTCCACAGCGTGCTTGGATGGTGTAGCACGAGATGACGTTCGGTGCAGGATCACTGATTACATATGCGTCGTTGAGGTGTCAAAGTTACGCACGGTTGAAGTGGCGACTTTGGGTGATAATAAGCGGAGAAGCTTGTTTTGCAACTTTTTTTTCCTGTTGAAAATGTTTCGCTCTCGCAGTGATTCGCAGTAGAAGTTGCCATTTCCTTATTGCGGTTTGATTTCATGTCACAGATGGCGGCGTTGCAAACTCCATGCTAGAGGATTAACGTAGATTACGGATGTTCACAATCCTTACTCGAAAAAGTACCTCAATCTTGCAATATTGTTCATGTGATGGACGAATTTCTTTCTGTTAAGTACACATGACTCTGAATTTTCAATTTAAATTACCTTTTTGTTATAAAAATTGTAATTAATTTTACAACTATTTCATTTTAGAAAGAGAAATTGGTTTCTTAACATTCTAAAGATAATTATCGATTTTTCATGTGCATTTTTGAAAATATAATTAAACTTGTGCAAAAATCCGTGTTCTGCCATTTATTCAAGTTATTTTTCCCCTAATTAAATGAAAAATGTACCAATCAATCTCAAAGATTTTTCACACAACATTGAACTAGTTAATTCAGATCAAATACAATCTTATAATTGAAAACGTGATACGTTAAACAGAGAGGTAAATGATAGCCATGAAAGAAAAACGTGAGCATTGATGGTTGATTAATAAAAAGAGCCTTTGTCTTATTTTTTTTACATTTTTTTAATTCGTCAGAAAATATACTGAGCTGCTTAGTTATGAACCCAAGTTTTAGATATCTTTGCAGGTGGCAGTAAGCGCGATAAGTAAGTTTAGTGAAAAACGAACGTAAAGTTTCATGCATAGTAATTATGTCCAAAAACAACGATAAATGAAACGCGTTTAAAATACTCCTCGCAAAAGAGGTTGTTTTTCTGGTCGTTCTGTTCTTACGCAATGCTCATTGTCGTATTGGCTTTTTATCATTTTTTCGAGAACTGAATTCTGTTGTAGTCTGCAGTTGTGTAATCTAGCGTCGATTACATCACTTAAAAAAGATGATTTTCCAATCGGCGAACCATTTCCATGATGAGTTTCATCCTGGCGCAGGATGGACAGGAGTCTGCAAGACTTTCTCTCGCCCAGTAACGCTTTAGATCTCTTCCAGTAGAAGACGGTACAACTAGTGGCAAGTCGGGCGCTTGTTTTCGCCCTTCCCACCAGCGGAAGCTACGAACATCGCATTCAGCGTACGAAACAAATTGCTCTCTGGTGAGTTGCCGCTTTTGCCCGGGAAGCGTTCGCGTCCTTCGGCCTGCGCCTGCTCCTTCCACTTGCCCACGTTGATGTTGTGGCGCGTTATGTTTGTTATGTTTTCTTCGCCACGGCGGCTTCCGCTTCGGCTAAGGCTTCCGCTTCTTCGTTCGCTTCGTTGTGCGTATAGCGTGTGCCCTTCTGGCTCGATGGATGTTGTGTATTGTTTTCCGTTAGTCAGCAACTTTTACTCTCAGCAACTCGGCAAAAAACGAGCCCGGTTAGGAAAGGATTGTGACGCAAATGTATGCTTCAGGGATGGGTGAAGGGTTTTTGTGGCAAATGTAAGGAGGCAAGGGAACGGTTCACGAAGAGGGTAACAATACACTTGAGGCTTTTTTCGGGAAGGAAATTAAGAGTTTGTAAGCTTATCTCGCATCAGATCTTTTACGGTTGCTTTCACCGGGCCGGTGCGTGTGAAGTATGGCGTGAATTGAACATTTATGAGCTTAAGCTGGCATCAAAATAATGCGATGCTAACAAATCAATCTTTGCTGTATGTCAAAACAGGGAGGTGACTCATGTTTCTGCATGGCAGTAATATACGTGGTTTACAAATCATCTTGTTGGTCCACAATTTTATCTATAAACCCATAAGCAATAAAACATAAGACAGAGGAAGGTATATTAATACGAAAAGTGGTACATTTGTTTAGAAATACAAAAAATAAAGAAAAAGGATATAAATTATTCTTCAATAAAATTGGTCACAGGAATGAGCGAGATTACAAAACATAGATTTTGCAAATATATTTTACCTTCAGTAACGAGTATAAAAATATTAATTTATATATAATATTTCCATGTTTATCATCAAGTAGGCCATAAAAAATTCATTGGTTCAGATTATATCGGAAATACTTGATTGTGTCGTATATTTGAAAGCTTCCGGAATATCCACTATCGCATTGAAAAATGTATAAATTTCGTCCAAATCATTATCGTTTTTGGACCTAACGTACTTTTTAGCCTTTCGCAAACTTCATACATTCAATATCAGCCAGTATGTTCTATTACAATTTTTTTTTTCATCAAAATATTATAATAAATCCATGTGCTTCGTATGAAAGAGCTGCCCTGCATGATGATTTATCTGCATTCGAAAATAACACACATCGCTATCTATGTACCATTGTTCCCGGTAGATCGACTCGCTTCTGTACGCAGATCACGCGTACGAGAGCTGCACGGTTGCTATGGGTAACACACCGCAGCCCAACCTCCGTTGCTATTAATTTATGGCTTAATTTTTCGACCTTTTTGTCCCTTTCGTTTAGGGAACTGGACCGTGACTGTTTCAAACTTCCGTTTCGTAGGGACGCAGGGAAAATGGACGCTTTCGCTGGGGAGGCAGAGAGAACCTGAAACTACTGTATCTTCCGCACTGCTGGTCGGTTTTTGGTCGTCTCTGGTCAACCATATTTTTCAATCAGTCATCTTCCACCGGGTGATGCTGCGCTTCCGTACGGAGCAGCTACTGGCTCCTGCAATTGTTAGCTGCAAACGTGGGTGTCCACTTTCGATAGGCCCATAAAATCAGAGCGCCTTGGGTGGGTCAGGTAACGAGAGTCACTTATTTATGTGCGGTCTCCTGTGGTCTCCTTCGGTTCTAATGATGTTCGCTAGCATATTTCAGTTGCCCGCCCGCCTTTTTCGGAAATCTGCGCTGCGGCTGATAAACATTAGCTGATGGTTGCGACGACGAAGAAAACAACACGATAAAAAAATTTAGCACCATCGACAATCGGACCCCCTGGAACCCAGGGGTTAGAATGTTTGAAAACAATTTCCTTTTACTTTTGCAACTTATAAAATAGCCTATTTTTCTTCCCAATTCTGGCTACACGAGCGATGAAGGGAACCCGATTTTTACCCTGGTGCCGATGGAAAGACGGAAGCTGGCGAGAATGTGGCACTTATTACATGATCCAAACATAAAAAGCAACATTCATCATCGAAGTTAAATTTAAGGGTAGGTAAAGATACAGTTTCGCTGGAGGTTTCAAAGCCAGTTTTGCGCAACAGACAAAGTTTTTAGTAAAGAACGAGAGTCGGGCCATATTTAACAGCTCGACCCATTCGCACATCGATAATTTAATAAAGTCCCTCCGTGATTCATGCCGATTAGGTGAGCGGAACCGTTTAGGATAATTTCCCATCCAAAAACAGTGCAAAACACGGCTTTACACGAACGAAGGCACGCTGCTCGTTCGCGTTGCATTTCCCATCCATGTGGTTGCGAGATTTGGGCGGAAAATTGGTGGAAAATTAAGTGCACCTTAAACTTTCGACTCAGAAAGGGCGAATGAGGAAATAGAGGGAGGCAAAAAGGATGTTTTGCAAACTGCCGGATGGCAACATTGGCGGCAATTGAGCATTTAGCGAATGATCATAATTCATATTAATGTTGCATGCGTTGAAAATTGAAATGGGCATTCGCTTACTCGCGGTTGAAATTTATGAACTGTTGGTAAAACTGATAAATTGCAACGGTGTGTGGTAGTATGAGAGAGTGGCAGCATGAGTGAAACATGTTTTCTGTATCGGAAACATGTTTGGGCTGTTGTAACCACAATTTTTCACTAATGTTCAAGAGAAACAATTTTAAAGGTTGCAGAAACAATTTGTTCACTCATTGTCTTTATTCTCTGCTTGTAAAAAGGCTATATTCAATTTGTTCATTTTACACATCATTTTATCAAAATTATTACAAACTATTTTGTTTCGAGACATTTTAGAGGACACAAATTTGAATGAGTTCTTTATAAAACTGGAATAGCAATTCACCCTGTCCACGAATTAAGAAACAAATATGTGTATGTAGTTTAGCACACTATTCTTTTCACTAAAAACATATATTTTCCATGTTAGCTGGCACAGCAATCGTTGCTACTAATTTGCAGCCAAAAGCCAATAAAACACTTGTCCCGCGTGGATTGAGTTTCCAGCCTACTTCTAGATAATCAAATTACCCAGTTATCGGCCTCTGTCTGACTGATTTAAAAATAATGCTCGATGAATTCGTCAATATCGAGCACCACCTGGCACTGAACACCTGTTCCCGGTTGTCTTTATCTCTACGAGTCTCGTGCGGTCGCCAGCAGCACTCGACAACACACCTGTTCGCACATAAATCACATTATGAAGCGTGAGATATAAAAAAAGCCTACTAGATTATGGCCCCTTCCACGAGGGGTTATCGTACCGCTGAGTGGCTGCACGAAATGTGTCACCGCGATCGGTCGCGAATCTGGAAGTATAAAAGCCATCGGGCGGATCCGATTTCGACATCAATCAAACGCTCGCCAGTGTTTCGAAGCGCACGCAGCCAACGGCACAGTAGCCAGATCGAATTAACGCATTAAAAAAACGCATAGTGAAATCAATCCCACCAAACATGCTGCGAGCACTGTTTCTGATTGCGTTGATTCCGGCGCTGGCGTACGGAAATGTGGCCCGAGTCTGCACGGGAAACCGCCCGTTCCCGACCAGTGTCGATGTGGTGGGCTGCACCAGCCCGCCCTGTGATTTGGTGCGTGGACAGGATGTGATTGCGTTCATCGATTTCACCACCGGTAAGGCTCGCAGCTCCACCAGTGTATTGGGCCTCGAAATTGGTTGGAAAACTAACCTTGTGTTTCACTGTTTTTAACCACACAGATCGCGCCGTATCGTCCATGACGACCATTGCCACGGCAACGGCGCTCGGCGTCGTAACGAACTATCCGCTGGGATCGAACTCCGTCACCTGTAACTTCCTGCAGGGTTCCAGCTGTCCGCTGTCGGCGAACGAAGACGTCACCTACCGTCTGACCATGCCGATCCTGTCGATCTATCCGCTGGTCAGCCTCAGCATCGAGATTAACGTCGTCGATGAGAACCAGAGCTCCGTGGCGTGCTTCGTGGTGGACGCACAGGTTGTTGTTGCATCGAAGTAAGCGTGTAATTTTGGATTTACTGTCGCAGAGTGTTATGTAAGATTAAGCAAATAAAAAAGCTGTTATGAACCAAACCAAATTAGGAGTTTTTTCATCATAAAACGTGTTCAAAACACATCTTCAGTGGAAAGCTTACTCAATAAATATTTTGACTCCGAAATCTTAGGACTTCTACCAACAAAAAAAAAAAAAATTAAAAGGAAAAATAATTTGATGATTTGGTCTCCTCTTAAATTTTGCATATGATATTTAAATTTTATCTTTAACAATGTGACCATTTTATCAATGACGAAATACAAATATCTCCTATATATATAATGATAATTATCGATTTTTTATTTTATCTGCTCTGTACGCTCTCGAGTGCAACGCTAACATTTATATTGATAAAATATGCGTTAAAAGTGTAATATCAGATGCGATAAATAATATTCCTACGAAATGATTCAGCGTTTTAGGCATGTTTGGTTTTCTTGTTTGTAATACCTACTCATTTGGCTGGTGAAAATAAATATTTGAAATATATTTCAACACGAAATTCTAAATAAATCCTTTGTATTGGGCTCATTGTTACAAGGATTTTTCTATGCAAAGTTTCGTTTCAAACATTTGGAATAATTTTACATGTTATAGCAACACATTCATTTTGAATTCATTGCTTCTGAAATAAAGAGTTGTCCGGTTTTTAAATAAAATAATAAATAAATCATGCGGGGCAGTTCTGTTAGACAAGTGAATGCTAATATGTTGTTCAATATGTGTTTAGCATAGCTATTATGTTTTGTTTTATTATTATGGTGAATGCAATCCCTATACATGTCCGAAAGCCTGCTGGAACTTTTTGACCTCTTTTGTTCCTTTTGTCTAATTATACACTTCCACCAGTAGAGTTCGCGCGTCTCGCCAGTGTGCCAAAAAGCAGCTCGATTGTCGAAAATGCTAGCTCATGCTTCAGCCCCGTTGGCGAAACATCCAGCATAAATTCTATAAAACTATGCAACGATGCTTTCACTACATGCTGCACTTCGTTTCACCACTCGCCAGCAAAGGCAGGTCGCTAACCCTGACCCACGGGAAAAGTGGAAAGTGATCGAACGATGGTTCAGCTGTAATAGAACGCTATCCAGAACGCTGACGTGATTAACCACTGTTTGACTTACCCGTCCGCAGGCAACCATACGGAATGCATCCCGGTAAAACACCCGGTAATTAAGACACGGCATTAAACGGCTGTCCATGTCTGCACGTCAGCGAAGAACGTTCACACGACCGGGGTTGGAGCATTTCCTTCGACGGGAGCAATAATAGCATCGTGGAGATATAATCCAGAGGAAAGCGAAAACAGAAGAGAGGCAGGGCAAAAAAAAAAGTTGCACATCATATTCCGTAGTTCATGCGGCCCGACGACGAAACGATCGAGACGAGAAAGCGATTATCGTAAATATTTCATACGCTAATAAACATGCACATACGGCTCGCTTTAATCCGCTCGATGGTTCGATGGTTTCAGGGCGTTCTTTGTTGTATCGGACCGAGCCTGCAGAGAGCCGGAGAATAGATGTGCAGGAAGCTAGCGCATCGCTTCACCGATAGTGCAGCCGCCGTGCGGACACATGTGCGTTTCCGTGAGTTGTTCGACGGTGGTTCCATCGTGGTTTCGGCTCGTATTTCATTATTAGCAGCGATATAATTTATCGCTTCTCGACCGTCATCGAGCGCCCGGTTGGGCTAGACGTTCGAGCCGAGTTTTGTAGACTTTTAGTCGAAACTCTACGATGGTATCGTCTCTTCGGGATGGGTGGCTGGGAGGTGCTATCACTCCGGCTCCGGCTTTAACTCGATTATCCACTGAATATATGAGCGTTGCCAAGCGCGATAGCGATGTTTGAGAATGATCTCATTTAACATAAATAATAATCCCAAGTGAAGCGTTTCCTAGGCTCATTACGTGCGAGCCCATATCCCAATCTAGGGTTGGAGGGCGTCCACACACCGCCCACGCCACACCCCTCTTGTGTGGGAGGTTTAGTTGCGATGCGATGCGCTTTGAAATTGGACTGAAAAACGACGAATGACCACGCGATTGTTGCCATCTGCCGGTTGGTGGCCATCTCAATCTCACTCTCATTAGAAAGCGATTGCATTTTGGAAAGCCATTAACGCACATGGGCTTTGTTGCGTCAAGGTTCGTCGTCCGGACGGTGCAGTTTATAATCGATAAGCTTAGTAACAATTGATAGAGCACCGTATTGGGATGGGCAGGGTAATCCAATCGAAAGTTTTAACTGTTATGTGTCGGACACATGCTAGCATACTGCCAGGTGGAACCAACAGGAATGAGAACATCTGGAGAGAAACACTCGATACCGTGTGATGTTTTATTTACAAAATACCGCTCGCCCGCTGCACGTTTGTAGCCGAGACCTTGGGCGCAGTTTATTGTCGAAATCAATCACAACCCTCCGAAGGCTGCGAGTATTTGTAGGATCTATTTCAATAACAAACCGAAACGAGTTGCTTTGGTTGAAGGTTAGTCATTAGTGATGGGCGCTTTGGGATGAACTAAGAGGAACACAAGTATTTTCGTGGTGTTTTCACCCAAGATGTTTACATTTTAGCAAAATGACAGATAGTGAAAAAAAAACCTGAAGATAAAATGTCATCTTGACAGTTTAGTCAGCTTTTTTTTACCAAAATTAAATGGCTAGTTTTAACGAAAGAATTGAAAAAAAAGATTCAATTTGTAATTCATGTAAATGTTCCACACTTTGGATGAACATTTCCGAAAGAATCTATTTAATATTCGGAACTTCCTTGATCTGCTCGACAGGCAACCATTTGAAGACTTATGAAGAAATGAGCAGATAAAAATATCCTTAATGAAAAAAGTATAATGAATATTGGTTGATTTCAAGCATCCAGTTTAGATTGCTAAGCAATTGTGCCCATCACTATCACAAAACACGTATCCTTTGGTCGGTGTTATTATTCTACACACGTATCAATCCCTTTCAGCCAAGAAGCAATCGGTTACGCTTCTTCCAGCCTACATTCTGCAGCTGTAAAAGTATTGAACCAGTATGTGAGTCCATTTTTTCCGCCGGACAGGTCCTACTATCCAGATTGATCTTCCGTTTGCGAAACCATCTCATCCTTCCGGCGGATGTTGCTTTGAAAGAAGCTACAAAATTAGCTATCGCTGCGTGAGCCCGAAAGAAACCGCTTCAAAAGTATCCATCGTCTAAGCACCCCCTCTAAGCACGGGTATCTAAAGAACAGTCAGCTTTCCTTACCCATTGTCTCACATCCCAAATGGTGGTGTCTAAATTTAACAGACGCAGCGAACCACGCACACCAGCTTCGCTGAAAGCAATTTGTCTTTATCATAGAAAGTCTTCTCGCTGCGCCGGGAGGCAGGAAAAAAGGGGCACTCTTTGGAAAGGTTCCCGGATTCTATCTTACCTTGTTGCTTTGGGGAGAGCAAACAAAAACAAGACGAGCAGGCCACGGGGATGCCGTAAAATCAAGCCGATTGATACCACTACTGCCAACTGGCGGTTGGAGCTGAAGGATGGGTTGGGCTGCTGCGATGAAGTTGGCCAAGTGTAAGCCTCTGTTTTCTGATTAAATTTCGTTCAGCGAAATTTCAAATCCAAACAAACCCGTTTTGCCTTCCCCCTTGCGCAGGCAAACCAATTCGCCAAAAATGCTCATTCGAACGGGGTCTCTCGTTGGGTGGCCAGGTTTTGAGTGGCTCTTAATGGTTAGTTGATTGGTTGTTCCGTTCAATTAAATTCGTATTCCGGTGAGTTCCGGCACTGGAGAAGTGGAGGTGAAGCTGCGCCGGTATGCTTTTGCGGGGAGTGAACGGAAATGGGAAAATCTTTGCGGACTCCCTGCTTCCCCCCACCCTCCCCCCGCTTCTGTTTGTTCTGGTGGGAGCAGATTTCGGTTTCGTTTGATTGCAGGTGATAGCAAACCGTCCGTACCTGTCAGCAGCATGCTCCGGACGGGTGGGCTGTGCTGATTATTCGCCGACCGGCGAAGGATTTGGGGTGGCAGAAAGTGAATTAGTTTGTTAGGCACATTTTATTTATTTCCACTTTGGCGCACGCAGCCCTCGGAGCGATTAATGTGATGCCGTCGGAAACGGATCGCTCATTAAAGGCCAATCAGGCCTGGTGGTGCTTTGGTTCTGCGCTGGAGTTTTGATTGAGTGCGAAAGGGATTGAGCTGACGAGTCGTTTTACCGAGCCGGCAAACGTTTGATGTCTCTTTCGCGAACGTAATGGTGATTTATTTGGTTCGGTTAAACATTCCGCCAAACACGAGCAGCTCTTATCGCCTGGAAAAGATACAGCAAGAAATTGGTCAAAACAAGCTGGTTTTTGGTCATTACAAACAAACATTTCAACAAAATAAAAAACTAACTGCAGGAACTAACTTATTTTCGAGAGGTTTCTCCTGTTCGCTGCTAATCGGCTTTCGGCAAAAGTTTTCCCTCCAGTCGGCGACAAAACCGGGCGCGCCGGAAAGGAAATGGAAATTTATCACCGGCTGAGCTTCGGATCCGGACCAGTACACGGTGTAAGAAAGTTTGCTAGAACAAAAATAAAAAATATATAGCGTATACCTGTTTCCAAGTTGTACAACTACAAATAAATGGCGCCTGGTGGAAGATTTACGTTCATGCAGTCGAATTTTCGGACAGGAACGTTTTCGAGTTTGAAACTTTAAATTTATTGATGGTTCGGTAAAAGGATTCTCTTTTCTGTTACAAGAGGCACAATGGAGTTCATTGAAAAAGCGAGGAATATTCCATGTGAAACGTTTTATTTTATAGCTCAGAGCGCAATTAATTTAGATTTTTTAAAAATCCTAATGGTTAAATACGTTTTTCAGAACCACTATCTAAGTTGTGAAGATATTATAATGAGTTTGACTCGTTTTTCGTAGGTAAACATGTTGAGTAAAGATTTTTATTGCATATTTCATCAGATAAATAGTTTTGTATTTCATGAGCTTCTGGTACGATTTTCAATTAATATATTACATCTCTTAAGACTACTTTTCAAATTAAAGAGTTATTGATTATGTTTTGTATAGAATTGAGAATGATTTTAGTTTGTTAGGCTAATTTACAGTTGTAAGAAACGAAGCAGAACTGACTGGAAAAAAGATTTAAATTAAATGCAACCAAAACTTACAACAAACAGACAACAGACTTCTTCAAATGTTTCAAACAATTTCGTATCGTATTGTGACTTGCATAAAATTATCAAAAAAGTGAAAACCTACCCACGCTTCGTCCACGCTTGTGGAGTTATAAAATTGGTACTCAAAATAAACATAATAAATATGCTACACAGCCTATATCGTACGGATTGCCTCCGGGCTGCAAACGAACCCAATCAAATCCGGTCGTACTCTTTGCCCGGAAAATCCGACGATTACAGGTTACCGCCGATTTACCGCCTAACCGGGTCAAATTATTTAAGCAAATTCGGCCCAAAAAATGTAGGCCGAAGTTTAAGCCCGTAGCCCGCGGCAAACTCGGGCACTCGGCAAGCCCGAGCCCGAGTCAGATGGAAAACTGTTCCCGCAGGGTGACGGTACTTGAAACGCCATCACCTTAAACGGTTTTGGAGCGTTTGCTGCCAACCGACGTACCCTTCGTTTTCTTCGGTGGTGGATGTGCATTTAGCAGGAAAGAAATCGGGATGCTTTGCTCTCGGATCGCCGCTAGCAAAGTGGGTTCCCTGCTCGGTACGGATTGAAAAATGCACCCGATTCTTCCCGTTTACAAGCAAGAAATGTAATGCCACCGTACGGTAGCGTTTTATGACGGTTTTTACTGTGTGCAGATAACCCATTGAACACAGCGCCCGGCCTTGATTTGTGCGTAGCATCGATGTTACCGGAGCCGGCGAAGGCACATCATGCGGGCAGGATGTGGATCTTATTATGCAGCTTTAAATCGTTTAACCTGCGGGGCAGCAAACGGAGCAGCGGTTTGCCAGCGCCAACTCCACTAACAGCCACCTTCCTGACGAAATGTTTATGAATCTTCTTCGGCAAGATATGCCGAACGCTGAATTCACGCAGGGATGGTGGAAAACAATCTTGCCAGTTTCTGTATGTGTGTGTGTGTGTGTGTGTGTGTGTGTTTGTGTGTGCTGGCGCCCTTTCAGTTTTGTTTTCTGCCTCGGGGCACCCTAGAAGAACTCGAAAGAGTGGAACGGAGCGCGAAAGATTGTGTAGATCCGACAAATGATACAAAAAAAAAAATAGAAAAAGAAAACACCACAAGAAGCAACAATCGGTCTGGAAGGGAGATAGAAGGAGGACACGCATTTTCCATCCACGCACTGGGTTATCCTTGGGCATCCCATCGAACGGCCAAACCATGCCCAACGACGGCCGGAGTTATGGAGCGTAAAGAAATGAAAAGTTTCGACAAACTTTCATCAGCCACAGGCATTCGGTTCGGCCCCGACAGGATGCCGACATACCGATGAGGTATGCGAGGTAGTTTGGTGGGAAATAAATTTGGCCTGCCCCGGCTTGGTTTGGCTTCTGGGTTTTGGCGTACGCTGAACTCAGTAGCGAATCATACCGCGAGGAGTTGTTAACTTTCAAGAAAATAACGGAACAACAACGGAATAGTTGCGAAATTGGCAAAAATTGTTCTTGTTAGGAACCGAATTTTGTTTTTTCTGAGATACCTTCGCAACAGCTTTCGGGGCTTATCCCGCTGCAGTTTCAATCGTTTCGATTCAATCCCACGAATGGTTACAGGAAAAAAACTGCGTTTAGCCGATTGACAGCTATATGAAGGGGTTGCAATTTATCGAACGATATCGATCGATCGCTGGTGAATGCTGCTTACTCACGATTTACCTATGGTAAGATTACATACAGCCCAATCACTTCCCAACCTGTGCCCCCAAAGAACGTAGAATTTTCCCGATCCCGATCTCTAGACACACGCTGGCATGTGTGTTTTGTGAGCCCTGCAATCGAGCGAAGATTTTTGGCTTTGAGCAATTGCCAATCGATGTATCCAATAAAAGTAAATCACCTTTTATTTATCTTACCCACGGCATCGGTCCAACTGGAGCACCTGCATCGAGCCCGTTGCTCGAGTGCTCTTTAAAAGCCCTGTGTTACATGTATGCCCTCCCCAGGGTACCGTGAGATCCATGAGGTGAGGCCCTTGTTAGGTTGTTGATGGTTCGTTTTTTCTTTACTGTTTTTTTGGGTCGATCTAGCCAACAGTTTCGGCGTGTTACGGAGATTGAATTTTATTTCACTACGATTGGTAGCATCTTCAAACCGAGTGCGAGGCGCTGTTTTTGGCCTTGGGATGAGTGAGATCCTTGGGAGGAGGCTAGGATGCATTACTCAGACGCCGTAAAACATTATGGTTGAGTTAGGTAGGTTTTATGTGGTCTTGAAATCGAATTCAGGTGACAGAAAAGAATGTGCTAGGTGTTCTTAGTGGAATGCTTAACACAGAAACATGGTTTGGCAGACAAGGCCAGCAATCGACTCGACATGGAAGTGAATATTGGGTTGAATGGTTAGAGTTTGATACAATGGAAAGGCATAATCAAGGCTTCTATGTAGAATGTTTTTAATTTTTCCCATTTTGATTTTATTTTCATTGTTTTTTTATATTATTTTAATTTCAGAATCAGTCTATACTACATTTCTGACTTAAATCTGACAATATTAAACTAGTTTTTAGTTACTAGTAATATATCAAAATAATCTATTTGAAGTAATGAGTTATTATTTGAAAAAAAAGAGAATTTAATTACATTTAGCTTGTTGATTATGACTTTCTGTTGTGTTTTCGGCTAAAAGGGTGTGTGAATTTCAAATAAATCAATCGAAAATGAAAGGCCATGAAAATATCAGTAGGTTCTAAAGATTTCATGTAAGTCAGTTGCTTTTCATGTAAACCACGTGTAAATATCATTATGTATTATGAGTTATGAAATTAAGTAAGTACAAATATTTTCATAACCTATAATGTCCAAACATTTGTTCGTCCCTTGCGGAGTGTCCGTAAATACTCCTTTTTAATCATTCAGAGACGTTTGTTAAAATTGATAATAATTGATGCGATATCGACTGATTTTACTCCTTTTTCGGCGACTTTTTGTTTGGGTTTAAATAGTCATACATATTCGATTGGTTTTATTTGATTTTCAACATTCCAATGTTTGCTGAGATCTAGATTTAATATGTTTGTTTTTAAGAATATTTTAGGTTATATTTGAAAGTGTTTTAATTTCAAAGTTTACGGGAAAGGGTGAGGGAAATAAAATAAAAATTTGATCCTTTTAAAATTATATTACTCACACTTTGCGTTTCGTTTCGCTGAAAGGCACATCACAAAAGAAAACAAAAAACTATAATTACAATTAATCTTTGATTTCATAAAAAAGGATTCGGATTCAGTTTCTTGAAACAACTTTGTTGCTTAAAAATACCATAAGTTTTATTTGAATTCCAAATTCATGTAAATTTGCTTGAAACTATTGTTCGATGACAACTTTCCTCGATGAAAGTTAAAATAAATTGAGCTCAATACTTTTTCTCTATTTTCCCATCATCATCCTGCTGCTCCTCGCTCACCCATAACCTCCAACCCACAAAGGAGATTTTATTTATTTCAGCACCGTCGATTAAGCTTCTCTCGATGCTTTTCTCCTCCTTTTTTCGACACTACCAGCTCCATTTCGTCCGATGCTCACGTCTTTCCACCGAAAAAAAAAAACAAACTCCAACGAGCAATCTCAGTCACCGTGTCAGCAAGGCGCGCTATCACGTGCTAAATGAAAAGTTAAATTGATTCCGCTTCGATTCCGTCCCTCGCGAACATTGGTCGTTTCCTTGTGGTGTTGAAATCGTCCCATGACGATCGATTTTTAAAAAGGCCGTTTCTTCCCCGTTTTTGGCTGGCTCTTAATTTCCACAAAGAGCTTCCATTACCAGGGGTGTACAAAATATGCGACAAAAACTCGCTTGCTGGAAGGTCTCGTTTTTTGCCCATATCTTTTATAAAATAATTTACGACAAACCTGGTGCTCATTCGCATCGATTTTAAAATTGAACCGATCTCGCGCTCACTTGGCATGTTCAACTTTCCCTCCGTACGGAGATCGAGAATGTTACGAAAAATCCGGTGAGAAAAGTTTTCCCTTGGCAGTAGGCCAATTCGGTGCGATTTGCAGTGCAATCAAGTGCAATCGAGTGAGCCGGATCGGTTCGGTTCGGAACCTTTCCGACCAAGCTGTCCGTGGCTAATTGAGCTCGAGAAGTAATAGAGTTTAATTAGCACTTGATCCTGGAGCTCGGTCGCATGGAAAGCTGGTTCGGAAAGCGGCAAAGTTTGCAAGAAAATCTTCCCCGAGAGCCCTAACGAATCACCACGGTCGCTAGGTCGCTTCATCAGGCCAGGCCACTTTCGAGTGGCCATTCACGAACCCACTCGACAAGGTGCAAAATGTTACCTCAAAACTGATGGCGCAATTGCCTTACTGAAGCCGTAATCGGATCGAAACCCGAAAGGAGGAAAAGCTTCGTCCGGAAAGCGTTGGGATTGCGGAAATGAAAGGAAACAAAACAAAAAATCCCAAACAATCCAGGCATGGCAGCGTGTGCCTACCGTGAGCTGGACTACACCATGGGCCACGGGACGGGTTGGTCCATAAAAGGTGTTAAAAGGTTTCTGACAAAATGCACTCCACTGGCGGGTGTTGCGTGTGGCCTGCTGAAGAGCACTTCTTCCGAGAGGAAGAACCGTTTAGCTAATCCTTAACACCGGCAATGCGAGAAAGCAAACACGGAACCGGTTCAAACCAGCACCGTTCCGGCGTTATCGGAGAAAACGCTGCTAGCGGTGGTAATGGTGAAACAAAAAAAAAAAAAGAATGATGCATCTAAATGTGCATCAATCGAAGCCTTCACGTACGGTACTGGTACGCGTACAGCAATGCGCCCGAAGTGCCAATTATCGAGCCTCGTTCGATCTTTGTTGCTCGTTTTTTTTTCGTTTTTTTTGCTCGAGATATTCAGCCCGCGCGGGTGATAGTGTCTGCGATTTCATGCTTATTTGCATAAATCCCACGGAAAGGCATGCAGGTTAACGCGTCCTATCGCAGTGGCACGGTTGCGCGTACGAGTTCACACGCATTTTCGCATGGCCCGAACCGGGACCTAGTGCTTTGGCCTTCGTTATCGGTCGACCGGTGGAGGAAGTTTGTTTGTTTCAGCATACCAGCCGCAGCGGATGGAGTGTGAAACTATGTCCTGTGCTGGAGCGTGTTGGATCCGACACGGGTATGTGAGTGTTTTTCAATCGATGCAATGCATTGCTGCAACGGGTATCGGGTACTGATTGGATGCACCAGTTGGAAGTGCTTGTGCAGACGTTGTAATGCTGCAATATGTGTGAATGAACCCCGCTACTAGTAAACATGTTTCGCAGTTTCACGCCAGAATAAAACATTAAGTCGTCATAATAAACAACAACAACTCTTAACAAACAAGCTACAGGCATGACCATAATCAGACCGAACAACCAAACGCCGCTCTTCACCATACCTTCACCATCCACAGCACTGCCTCCGATGAGTGCCATATCGCGTTAGCCAAACACACCGGGATCAGTTATGAGAGCGCGAAATTAATGGAAACCGGGGAAACCTATCCTTTCCTTTGCACGCATTGTCCCCAAACTTCGTCGCAATTGCACCATCGAAGCGCTTTGCAGACGTGCAGTTGATGAGCTTCCGTGCCCGCGAAACGACCAGCAGGAAAGCGCCTGAGGTTAATTTGTGGGTTCCGTCAAGATAAGGGTGCTTCTCGGATAATACCGGTTTAGGCCGGTGAAGCGCCCGGTATGAGCAAGATGAAAGGGATGAAAAGGATTACGATGGTTGGGAGGTTGTGTGGGGTCGACGCTTTGACGATACGCTTGTCGCTACGTGGGTTGATTACAGGTGCTTTGCTGTTGAAAGAACTGTAAACAATGGCTCTCGATGTAAGAGGGTTTTGAGCTACAATGCATTTGGTATCATTTTTAAAAATCTATGACATTATTGTTCAGAACTTGTTTCCAATTTTGCTACCTTGTTTTATTTAATTTTTATATTTTAATCACTATATATTTCCTTTACCTCTTTTAATGACAGTCCCTTCAAGTATTTTGGTTCATTATTAGAAAAATATGATATTGATTTATGGTGGATTTATTTACTTTTTATATTATTGCTGCCTAAAATTTCATACACGCATATTTTCATAGTTTTTCTCAAATGCTAAAAATATGTTTTTCATAAAGATTAAAAATAGCATAAACTTTTATGTTTAGTTTAAAGAAATTTAACCTCTTTTATATTTGAGATATATTCAGTTGGTACAGTAAAATATTAATAGCAAAAACTCAACGGAAACTTTTGATACATAACACAAACATTTGAACTCATAGTCATTTCAATTTATTCATCCGAAAAGGTGAAATAAGTTCTAAAATATCATACTAACTAAAATTACTATAAATATAGTTTTTATTCTTAAAATAAAGTTGCATTGCCAATTGTTAAAAATTTGTGAACTTTGTGCTTGTGGAAACAGTTTGAGCGAACAAGAAAAAAAAAACTTATTTTTTTAAATGTACAAATTGATAAAAAGAATTATTCAAATATCAAGCTAAAACTACTTGTTACCTCGTCTTTCTATTTTATACTGAAACATAATTAGATTTACCGAGGGCTTCTCATTTTCATCGAATGAATGATATTTATAAGAAAACAAACCATCATTCAAAATCAATTGTACTGAAGAAGACTTTGATTACCATAACGTTTGAATGCATTGATAGTGCATCGTGTTTGTAAACATGTAACCTACCATGAGAAATTAATTCCTCCTATGCCATGTTTAGTGGATGAGACGCTAGACAACAAACACCTTATACCAATGGCGTTGCCTTAGGCATGATATGGAACAAGCAGCAAAACCCATCGAGCAATAAACAATAAACGAGGACAATGCCAGCGATGAACACTTGTACAAGATGTTTTGCCGGAGATAGCAATACATGATCCAGATTAGTGTTGAACTTAGAAGTTGACCCGAAACCTTTCGTTCAAGGTGAGTCGGTGGTCGATAGTGGTTTATGAAAGACCAGCTTCAGACTCTTGCTTACCTCCCACTCTAAAGATACGGGCTAGCACTGAAAGAATGATTTTCGATTCTATTTTTTGCATACTAATACATTTTTCGTTAAAAAGTTTCGTTCGTTAGTGTTGCCTGCGTTAGTGTCTGTAACATAGCTCGACCGATATCTTAGCCTGTCACTTCAAAGTGATGGTAAAATATTGAGTCTAGACGCAGGTCAACCACACACACACACACACACACACACTGGGCAAAATTATTTCGTTATAAAATTCTTCGCCTTTGCAACTAAGTCGCCAGGCACGTTCGTTAATGGTCAAACCATCAGCTCAAGTGACGATTGAAGGAGCCATGGTGGCGTCTGTGCAATTGAGGCACGATTGAGCACTGGATTGGACGAATTTTACGACCGCTCGGAGCGGCGAGTATGAACGATGGAGATTTTTCTTTTACGACCCTCGATCGATCGACGCGCTTCGTTGGCCTTCCCTGCGAGGGGATGGCAACCGACGGGCCATAATATGCGAATTACAGTAAATCCAATTCGAGACGCTTTATTACACCGTGCAAGAGCTTGCCGGAAAGGTGGCACAGGAATGGGGCGCGATCGAAAATCGTCCACCCTTGAGTGTCCTCACAATTGGAACGGCCCCGTAATGGGTGTTTGAAGCTGCAGCAGAGTAGCAACGGCGAGTAAATGATATTTTGTATAGGATTTTTTTAATATTTGCATCGCAAACTGGTTTGAATGTTACCGAAGCTAAATATTTCAAACTTATTGCCATTCAAAATCGACCTTACTGGTGAGCAGCGTGGATTTTTTCCGTCTCGGCGGGGGTAAAAGGCAAAAGATCAAAATGTCATATTTCCTGATGTTGGCCGAAGGGATCCACCAGGCAAAAACCATTGGATGTTGGGTGAGAAAAAGTTCAAAATGAGAAAAAGTTTTTCCATATTTTGCACACCCTCGTTTACTCGCGCTTGCCACACGGGGAAAACAAACAACGCAGCGCAGTGTCCGAAGGGATGCCTACCCGGTGCCCGGGACGTTTTGATTCGAGGATACGAATTTCCTTTGCAGCGTCCCCTGTGGAATATCAGATAATTAGGAATTTTGTCCGACACCCAGCGCCTGGCGACGGCCGGTTTGGGACATAAAATATTCGATGTCATTAATAATGTTGGCTTTGTTGCCCGAATCAATCATATTTCGTTATGACTGTTTGTAAGTGTTTGCGGCACGAGTGATGCTTGATAAATGGAATGGACACAAATGAAACGAAACTGCAGTCTTTGTTACAATTGATAGCTGAAATATTTATTGGTCTTGTTTGCTCTAGAGATTTCCTAAGAAAAATGTTCAGAAGGAGCTCTTTAATTTTATGAAATTTTTATCCAGTTTTTTTTCGATGTTTTGTCATTTATTTTTAGTAGGAATGTTTTTTTATTGTGTTATACGTTTTTTACTACATATACTTAATTACATTATTACTACCTATAAATTGTACATATAATATAACGATATAATCATAGACATAGTGACATCATTAATAAAAATGATGACTAAAATAAAATATTTTAAAGCAAAATTTTCGCATTTGTCAAATGAAAATGGAATCGTTTAAATTTTGTAAAAATCTAGACAAATTGAGAAAATGCCATCAAAAGATGGCAGATAATATTTCGTTGCTGTAAGAAATAATTTCTTATACTATAGCTCTTAAAAAGTACAGTTAGAGAAGTGAAACCTTAATCGGAAATATTCGGTTGCCGGGCTGTAAGGTTTTTCTCCTCATTACATTTCTATTTGCATACATCTAGGCTTTTTTTTTATAACTACCAGTTGCAGTGAAACATGTTTGTATAATGGATTGAAACATATTTTACAACTCGAGATTCATCGATGGTAGGGTGAATGAAATTTATGATAATATAAAAATTCAAATTCACAGAAAATGTTGTGGATACACCAAATTTATACGCACAAGAAATCAAATGGCTAAGAAGTTTGGTAGCTCGACGAACCCGTGCACCATAAATCGATCGTCCAGTAAACAACGGTTCTGTACACAATTTCATTCCAACGCGATACGTTCACCCACCCACCGATGGGAAGCATTTTCGCATTCAATTTAAAATATCCATAAATATGGAGCGGATGAGCGAATCCAAATTGAGCGTATCAAACGTTACGTGCATTATCCCTTTCCAACCTCGACCATCGAATGAGGTATAATGTTGACGTGTTTTTATTCCCCGTTCATTCATACAGCATCCTTTTGGCAACCCGAATCCGGTTCTCCAGAGTCGACAAGTTTTCGCGTCGCTTTCGGTGATGAATCATAAATGCGGTACGATCGTTTCTCGACCGGACACCGATAAACACGGCACGGACGTATCGCGCGTGCCGCTGAATGGTTGATGAATCGTCGAAAATCAACAGCATCAGCAACGCGCGACTATCGCATTATAGCGTTCCACTGCTGCTCTTTGACACACCGTGGTCAATATTTCCTTTCATCCATAATGCGGCTTGCAAATGGCACCGAAAATTGAACCGATAATATTGTGATTACCATTAGCACGCACTCGCCCCCGAGCCCCCGGGCTGGAGGTATCGTGTTCGTCCCGGAACGGTCGAGTTTCCTCACCCCCTCCGGCCGAGAGGGAATGGCAGACGAAAAAAGCTGGACACCAGGGGGCAGGGGTTTGGGATTTTCTATTTTTTTTTTCGCCCGTGTTTTGTGTCTCGTTCGGGTGGAAGGATATCCGCTACATTGTTAAGCCAACGGTAGCAGTCGACGATGATGATGATGGTGGTGATGATGAGGAACAGAAAAAGCGAAGGATAAAACGTTGAAAAAACAACAACCGTCAGGCATGTAGACGACACACCAGCGATGATTATGATGCAGTGTGACCATGGAGGTGTCTGCAGGTCGCCATAGCAACGGGAGCGCTAAGCTCACGGGTCTTATAATGAGACGCAGGGACACTGCGATAATGGCGGGTGGTGCGCGACTGCAGAAGCATAAATTTTACGCTTTTATGGCCAATCAATAGGCTGCCATCGATGCCCGTGTCCTGCCTGCCTGTCCGATATCGATCACGATGCCAGTCGTCGTATGGACCGCTGCCGGGACAACGCCTGCGACAAATGTGCCACACGGGCACACAGGGCTCACCGGGCGGTCCTGGGTTTCTGCGGGCCAAACCGTTTGCTTTTCTTTCTTTTCCTTCTATTTTCACGCTTTGTTCGAAACGAAAATAGTTTGTATGCGTGGCGTGCAACCGGCGCTGCATCACGGAAGATATCCCGAGACGACCGACGAGACGGCGTTTCGAAACGAACACTCGAAATCGCACAGCATGAAACCGGCCGGGCCGGATGTTTCCGATGAGGTGTGAGTTCCGACGACTCAGACGACCCAGGACGTTGTGGCACGCGCACGGAACAGGATCGTGTCGCTGCGTAAAGCGGTGACACGCATTGATTGTTCCCACTCTAAGGCTTCGTACGATCGAATCGATAAACCACAGATAGCACACACACACCCGCAGCACACCGTTGAATCCTTACGCGGCGTGGTTTGGCGTGCTGACAATGCCGGGTTCGGTTTTCACCACGGCACGATAATTACCTTGGCAGCTCACTCGGCCCGACTGAGAAGGCCAATCCGCACGCTGTTCGGTTTCGAAAATGCGAACGATCTTATCGCATTTCAGGCAGGACATTTCGGGACCGGCCCCCGGGGTTTCCGGTTTCGTGCACGGACGGATTCGGGACGGATTTTCGTTGCCCAGCGACCACACCGTCCCGAGGGGGTGTATCGGAAAGTTCCGCGAAAAGGTTGGCACGGGCCGGATAATCTGGAGCGAGCGAGAAAAATTACAGTACCGCCATTGTACACTAACCCACCCGAAGTCGAAGAAGAATACGAGAAACTACCGAGAAACCGAACGGAAATGAACAGTATTTCAAATTATACCACCCATTCAGCTAGAAAATGATAAACTTACCCAGCCGGGGGATTCGAGAAGGTTTCGCAATGCTCACTACGATGCCAAATTGTTTGTCAATAAATCCAGCGTCAAACCCCCTGGCTCTCGCTCGCTTTCTCTCTCTCAGACCGCTGGACGGTTGCCGTTGACGACGGCGAGGAAAATGTGCTTGCGGTGCAAAAATGATTGGTTCCGATTTTCGTCGTGCGTCAGTTAATTACGGACGCATTGGCACGATGGTGCCGCGGCTGGTGGTGGATGGATCGATTGTTTTGCGTAATGCGATACGGCAAAGGATGCGTTGGTGGGCTGGGTTGGTAATTTATGTTGATTATGTACCAGCACGCTGCCCGAACGGTACGGAAATCTTTTGTGCGGTTCAGAGCGGTAAGAGCTTATATCTAACGGCTGATTGAATGACGCGTTTATATCGTTTATTTTTTTCCCCGGTGCAGCCTTTTGCTTTCGTCAACCACCATCCACCAGGTATGGTTGCATAGAGAATATTTACACTGGTAGCTGGTATCGCGTAATTGGCTCGTTACTGGAACTTGGGTACTTGGGTACAGCGTGGTAGCGTTGCTTGCACCCGAGCAGACTTTGGCGGCAGTAACACGAACCAATAATGCTGGGGATAGAAAATTACGGTGAAAAGAAAAATGACTTCTGCTCCGGTTTTCATAACAAGCTACCACACTTACAGGTAGTGTAATTCTCACCAGATACCATGGACTCGGAGAAGATTTTACACCCGTTGGCACTGCGCAGGAGGAACTTAAACTAGAGTGAAAAGAGACTAAATAAGTGAATCGCTTTCCCCGGGGGCAACATAAAACATCACAACAACGGACGGCTTTGATCTTTCGATTTTCCCACCATCGCCGTTGGTGTTTGGGTTGATATTTTCCCTAACACATGCACATGCTGCTGGAGTGGGCAACGCGGGCGTTGATGATGGATTTATGTTGAGCGTTTACATCACCCATAACCGTGCGGATGATCTAGATCGCAGCACGGCCAGTCGAAATCCAGTGAAAGATGAAACCGTTTGCACCATGTGCGAACGATTGCTGAGAATGGTGGGGGAGTGCTTTGTAAGCAAAGGGGGTGTGAGTTGATTTTTTATACATATACTTTTCAAATCACATACAACCATATGTACGTGATAGTAAAGTTTCTATATTCAAACTTAAATGTTCCATAAGATCCACGAGATAATGATTTGATCGATTGTAGGTGGTCACTTTGTAAATTATTTATTTTATTTGCTTTTGGTAGTGTTCGTAATTGCTCGGAGTTGTTAATATCCAGGGTTTTTTTTTATGAAGCTACAATTTGGTATTTCTTTCAGTTTACTATTGACTATTTTTTAATAATGTACTATAATTTAATAAAAATTAGTTTGATATTGATTTGTTATGAAATGAAAATGTATATGTTTCTAACAGAATTCATATTTTAAATTAATTGAATCAGATTATTTTAAAATATTGTTTTCATAAATGTGACACAGATGATTCAAACTTATATAAAACTAATAATTCTAGATTTGTGCTGAGCTAACCTGAACAAAAATGAGTAAAAATCGAGTATAAGTGAGTCAACGACCATACCATGAAAACACCGGCTCTCGTTCGATTACCGAACTTAAGCAACATCGGGCATAGCTAGTATTTAGATGGGTGACCACTTGGGTTAACCATGTGTCGTTGGCGTCTTCCTTCTTTTTTGTTTTTATAAAAAAAGTGAAAAAGTGTATAATCGTAATTAATTGTAAAAATTGTTACAAGAAACACAAAACAAACTGTACTTAACGATAATGGATCGAACAGGCTCAACCTTGGCTCCACTTGCAATAAACGTCAATCAATCGCCTCGACTTTATCGTACGTTTTCCTTTTCCCACTAGCCGGCCTCTCCCCCTACACCCCTCCCACCCCTCAATTCGAGTGACGATCATCAACATTAACTTGATCGAAAGTGTCAAAATGTCTGTCACTTGCTGCTAACCGACATTCGGCAACATATGTTCGCGTTAGCTCGCATTCGCCGTGGACGCTCGCACGGATGCCACGGAGCAGCACCGTAATTTTCTCCAGATGTGTGTGCCAAATGCCAACAAGACATAAAACGAAACCCAAACGAGCACGGCTCGCATGCTGCAGCGAAGGCGATGACGATGATGATGTGTTTACTGCCACCGGGATGTCTCTTTCGGTCTGGGTCTGCGGCTCGATGTCACGCTTACGCACATTAGAGCAGCTTAGTTACAGGTCCTTCGAAAGCGTGCACGTTGCGTAACCGTAACCGGCCCGGCATGGGAATGAGAGCGTGCGTTTTTGCCCGGAGGATTCCTTAACAGCCCGTCCCAAAAATCTGGCGTAGGTTTGTGCTGGGTTGCCGCTCGAGTTGAGGTTTTGCGCTCGAGGATGATAATGTTTTGGGATAAGGTTTTAATCGTGCGACACACGGGGAATGGGGAAGCAATCCTTTCATCCGTTTGCTTTGCCCGTCGAGCGTGCCTCATGCGGTGGTGGTATTTAATTTGAAAACACCTTTGCGTAACCATCGTGCCATGTGTAGGAAATCAAGGATTTTAACACAAGCGAGAAAGCTTCGCTTCGGTATTAGAGCGTCGTTTCTTGGGACGAAATAACGGCTGGGCACGAGGTGAACAATCGCCATCATGCTCGGGATATCGTCGGAAAAGTTATGCAGATAATGATTCTGGGTGCTTTCTTTTCGTTTATTTTCTCCTCTCCAGCAGTCCACCATGGGGTGTATTGAATGTGTTGCAGCTATGTCGTTATTCCGCCCTTTCTCCGCACAATTTGCTTCGGCGACAAAATTGACGATGTACTCTGACCCACGGCTGGTCATTATTAACCGAACCTTGGCCTCTGATCTGACCTCGTGCGGTATACCACGTAGCTAATTACGGACGTTCGTGGCATAATGTCACTGGAACTACGGCTCAGCTCCTGGCCTGTGTAATGAGACTAACCCTTGAGCGTCCGACGATAGGATCTTTCGTATTCAACACTGTACACATCAATCACCGTACTCCGATCCGGCAAGGAAGGTTTCCATGGTAACGTAAGCAGTAGTCCACGCGGTCAGAAGAAAATTCTAATGCGATGCCAACCACCTTCAAGACGAGCACGTTCGTCTGTTGCCGGTGACCGACAAGCCGTCGAAGAAAAGATCAACATCGCATGCATTCTGACCACGTACGGGGTGTCTCCAGACCGCTCCAGAACGGCTGCTGCTCCTTGTCGCCATTTACCTTTTATGGTGTTGCATCGCACAGACGGAGGAGCAAAAAAGCGATGCCGGTGGCGTTTGTGTATTATTTGTCACCACATAAAATGACGTTCGTGACGTTGGCCGTTGGGGTTGTTGCTTCACTACCGTCCGCTGGGATATATCCTCCCCGTCCGAGCGGGAGGGCGCCTTCGGGAAACGGAACTCATCCCATCTTAAATCTCGGTGTGTTTTGTGGCCCCGTGGATTCTTGGCTGCAGCAAAAGGAACACGGGACGTGTCTTATCACCGATCTTGGGGCGTATATTCCCACTAACGACACTGTCGTCGTGTCGATGTCACATTTGCCTTTCCAGACTTTCGGCTTCAGTCGCAAGGGTTCTCTCTCTCCCTCTCTCACTCTCTTGGGAGAATTTCGGCCCTGATTGTGTTCTGCGGACCGGCCGGCGTCTTCCCGTGGCAGCGTCTGGAGCATTCCTTCTCGAATGCCTTCACAGTGCCCGATGTTTGATATGTCACATACGATTTATGAATCAGCCAAACGCCCTCGCCACACGTTTTGGTCACAAAGTTTCGGCGGTGCTTTGCCGGGTCCCATTGTTTCTTGTTAAACACAGGGTATATTCCCTTGGCGCATGACGTTTATGGCACCGGAGTAATAAGAGCGCCTGGACGCGCGTCAATCATTGGAAATTAGTTTTGTTTTCTGTCGGTACCTTGCACTAGGTTTCTCTTGCTTCTTCCTCGCACGGGCGATTTTAAACATACTCCGCGTGGAACAATGAGCTCAATACACGCGAATTGTTTAAATCGTTTAAATAATATCGTCCGTGTTGTTTTATACACTTAGCAGGGATTTCTCAAAATACACACAAACACGCAGTAGCGTTCGCATAATCCTTCGATAACATGCAGCATTACACATCGAAATTTAATTAAATCCATCTTTATTTGTCCGCTGACACAATGCGCTTAGCAAATCGGATTCCGACGACACCTGAACTAGGCCTACTACGTCCAGGTGGCAGGGCTTGTGTGTGAACAAATCAATTCAAACGCGTCCCGATTCCGATGCGATGTGTTGCACCAACCACCATTTCGCATTAGAGATATGGCAAAACGAAAAATCATAAGTCCCATTCTTTACTGTGGTGGTATTATTGGGGACGTACCACCTTTCAGGTGGTAAAGGTGATATGCCTATCGCGACTGCAGAATCCAAGTGGACTTATGGGTGGATTTGGAGCGTGCGGGGAGCTCCAACACGCCGCCAGCCATTCGATCTCGGATCCTGAATCCACAGCGTCACCATCAAAAATGGCCAGAGTGTTTATGATTATGGTTGACGCCAGTGGTTAGTGGGCGTGCGTGTGTGCGTGCGTGCGAAACGGGCCGCACGTCCGGTGGTGGTTGGTTATTTATTTATGAAATCACTGTAGGCACGTACGCACATAATACCTTTACCATTTACGGCCGGCGTTTTCAATCTCGCATCAGGCCGGGGGATGAGAACTTTCGGAGTGAGAATCCGCAGCATTGTTTCGCAGGGCCAAGGTTCCGAGAGTAAGCAACCCTCTCGCATCGATGGATTGCCCAGTCCCCCAGAACCCGGTATCCTAATTCACCAGTGCGGCAACTCACATATGCATTCGCCTTTGATGAGCGCAGCGTCAGAATTCGAATCCCCGGGTGCGATGCATTTGCGATGTGCGGCATTAAGGGCCGGTTGCCGATTGGCCACCGTCACGAACCGGCCCGAGGAATGTCACCGATCGATGGCGTTGGGCGTTGATTCAATAATGCATGCTTAACGTAAATTGTTTGACGAGCGGTCACTTTAATTTATGAATTTCCCAATTGCGTTGGGGTTGAGGTAATTTGTAGTGCGCTAGTTATGGCAGAAGCCATAAACTGGTGGTGGTGGGCTGATGTTGGGATTTAACATGAAAATCTAGGCACTTGGTGCGGCAATATTAATGAGCGACGCGTTCAATAATATATAAGCTGAGATATTTATTAAATAATCATACGGCAAAATGGTTCTGACGCAAGCGCAATCGGTTTTTACTGCAATACGTGTGGTAATGGGATGAAATTATTGGTTTGCTTACATGAAATTGGCTGCAATTTAATAAAAAAAAACAGGCGAATAAAGCATTGAATTCAAAAACGTTACTGAAAATTTTGAAAATTTGATTCTCTTTCATAGATGGTCATTAAGTCAGTCCTTTATTTAATTGCTTGATAATATTTGAATGGTTATTCTAAAGCTTCAATTTGGAAAAAAAACATAATACTTTATTAACGATGAATATCAAGACAAATCAAATTCGCTTAAAAATGCTTGTAATATTGAACGTACTCAAACAATGTACGATTATTTTTATAATTTCGATGTCGAAAGTGATTGTTTTGTGTATTTCGATTATAAGTTTGTTTGGATCTCTCATGCTGTTTAGTATTTTTGGTTATAAAGGTAATTATTGTAATAATTTTGTTATTTTTTTTAATATGTCTTATTCTAATTTAACATTCAATAATTGTTTGGGAAAATTATTAATGCATTATGAAATTTAATAAAATTATAATAATCAAAATCAGATATTTTCTACATAATCGATTTTATTTAAATAAAATGACCATTTCTATTTACAAACATATGAATAGTTAAAAAATGTAGGAACAATATTTTAAAAAATCATCATTCCTAAAACCGTACCAGTCAGATGATTGCATAGTAGTGTTACTTTTGAATATTGGATGTAAAATCAGAGGTAGTCAAATTTGAAAAGAAATAAAATATAATTAGCTAGATACTCAACAAAAATTATATAAAGAAATTCCAGCCATAAATACAGCTTAATTCTACTTGCTCAGTATTTAAACAAAGGTTGAACAAGTATCTAATAATAAAAAAATAATCGTGGATTATGGTTTGTTTGCATTTAATATTCAATACAACCTTTAGGTTTATATCTTATATATCTTATAGGTTTATATCTTTAGGTTTATATCTTACAATCAAACATTAAAAATTTAAACTATCATCGTGATGGAATCCAACAGAACCGATAGATTTATGCTTCGTGGCATAAATTTGTTCCAAAACTCAAATTACCAACTAGAACCAGCCACTCTTGCCTCCTAAATCAACCGAGAATCTGAGAGCAATGTTTCAATGTCAACAACGAAACAACACAGCTCAGCAGAAACGGCACCTTTCCTCGGTGTTACTTCTTATTTTCGGATGCCACGAAGACAGAACGCACCCCACCCCACCCGTCCGGCCCCACTCAGTTGTTAATTATCAGCCCAGTCCACTGCGTCATAAATTAGTGCAAGTAAGTGATTAATTCAATACAAAACTTCAATCCGAACGACCAACCGGGAAGCCGGATAAAAGTTGCCCGCTCCGAGCGGGTTTAGTTTCCTCCATTTCCTGCGTCTCGTAACGGCGAGTGAGCACGCGCGGAATACAGAGTAGGTGGAAGGTACGTCCCCACGCCCACCGGTTTATTAAATTCATTCAGAAAATTGACAGCGCACGGTTTTGTGCTTCGTTTAGCAAAGGTAATGTTGCTGGCGCTTGACACTGTAAAACAGACGATAGATAATTAGAAATTGTTAGCTGCAGTTGCACGAAGTGATTTCAGCACGAAGGAGAGTCTTTCCAAGCTCGGTTCGTGCCAGCAGGATTCAGTATTTAATTCACACACATACATATGCGGCAAAGGGAGTGAAAATAATGAACCATATCGGAACCCTCCACAAACAACCGTCCAGTTCCGGCAGGGATTGTGTGTCACCTTTCCGTTCACATCAACGTCCGTGGTGTTCGGGGTGTTGTTGCAAAAAAAAAAAACACTGATTTGTCGCGTCCGATGGGCCCGACAGAAGACCCGAGACAGCCGACCGGCCGCATTTCATTCTCGCAATTGAAGCCTAATGAAGGCGAATGTCCACGTGCGTCGCATATCAATTGTGGGCGTCGCTGATCGCTTTCCCTAACGAGTGTCCTTTCATTCAGAAAGGGAGACTCTACACTGCTGTGTAGTACACTGCGCAAAGCCTCGTTGGCCTTTGGTGGAACTAAACTGCACTAGGTTTCGTGCAGTAAAACTTGATTTCACGTTCGCGTTACATCCACACCGTGTGTCGGAACCGTACTTTGGGGCGAGAGTTTTAAAACTCGATTTTTTCACCTTTTGTTCACCTAGCCGATATACCTTATAACAATTCCCGGGGTTTCGCTTTCGGTAACCCACCGGCACCGGATTGGAAACCGCACGAACGGCTTCGATTTTATGGCACACTTCCTTCCGGAAAGGTTTCCTTCTTCGGAAGGAGAGGGGTGTCACCCGGAGCGGGTGGAAGGAACTTTTACGAACCGGTAAATGAAAAATGAGAATTCAATGAACCCACCATCTTCTAGTCCATAGCGTGCGATGCTGTTTCTTTTTTCGCTCTCGCAATGCTTTAGAAAGTGGAGACACTTTCTAGCAAAATGGAACGTGACCGGCATATAAAGACTTACGATCGAGGCAGGCGGGACGAGCCTGCTCGCGTATCCTTGCCGACGACGACAGTGTCAGATTTATTGTTACCCCATCCACCACTCGTTCATACACAAAATCTAAGCATCGAATAACAAGAAAAAAAACTAAAAGGGTTACATCGGAATTCTCTACCGACCGAAATGGACCACCGGCACCACCCAGGCTCTACCCTGCGGTGTTCCGGAGTGGGACTATTTTTATTGTTTCGTATTATTGTACGCGAAAGACAAAAGTGTCGACAACGGCAGGACACGACAAGCAACCCGCAGCCGCTGTCGGTTGTGGGGAAAGTGTAAAATACGGCTGTAAAATTGTCTCTCCCGCCGCCGGGTGACGAGCGCCGAAAGGATGCGGGACTCCGGACGGGGCTCGGAACGGAAGTGAGCCCTTGTCATATGAATGGTTCGGTTTTCTCTTTTGCTCCCGTGTTCCGGATTCCCGACTTCCGGGATGCACTTTCCTCCGTGGGAAGGCACGGGCGGCTTGCAATGGCTTACAACTTTTGCTTCCGGGGCGATGCTCGCTGGCCCCTTTCACTCCCCGAAAAAGGGAGGCCTCTCGCGTGTTGCTGCTTTTAACACTCCCGTCATTCGCAGTGAGTCCTGAAGACCCACACTTGTTTTTAGCACATTGTTTCATTCGAGCATTACCGACCCTAACGTGGCCGGGTGGGACTGAACGATGTAATGTGAGACGCTTTCCGCTGGTTGCGGGTGGAGAGAGGATCAACGAAGCGCAGGGTCTTCCGGTGTTGAATCCACTTGCGAACTAACTCAGTTGCATCCCGCTGGCTGGCTGAGAGGATCGGTGCATAATTGCATCACGTTTCTCTCGCGCGGTGGTGGTCGCGGCGAAGATGGTGATTTCATTTTGTACAGCTCTTCGTCGTTGAACGATATTTCGGTGAGACACTTCCTACTCATCCCTTGGGAGAATAAGCGGTGTGTATCGTGTAGGCAAAACTCATTTGTACTTTGTGATTGGAAACTTCCTCTGCTTCTCGGTTGTTTATGGAGTTTGGTTGTAGATGGGGATGGGCAATTGCATTACAATTTTTTGTGCAATTTCCATGGGTCTAAACCATGTAGGCAGGTTTTATTTATTGTACCTATATGGATTAAATAATGAAATATATCTATTTTTATGATGATGACAGGAACATTGAATTTAAAAATATTGCCCTGAAATCTAAGCATTATCACATGTACTGAAATCATAAAATAATTATATTCATATTCTATTGTAAAAAACATTTCATTTTTTTTTGCTTGAAATATTAATTATAGAAAAATTCAATGAAATATTTCACTACCATCATTGTTTCAAAAAGGAGAATTTTTCAAAATTATATGATTTATTTCGAACATCTAGTGCAATCGAATCAAAAATAGAATCACGATGGAAAAAGCACAATTATTTCAAAAGAATAAAAAGATATTTTAAATTCAAATGAAATGTACTCTCAAACGAAGCAGTGTAAATTAGTTTGGCAAATAAAAACAAACATGTTCTTAACGTTCACCAAAGGAACATGGTGTTACGAAACGACTCATGTCCAAAAATGTTATAACCTTAGTTCCTTAGAAGCGAAGATGTTTACCAAATATTTCATTTGGCACTCAAGCATTAAGGACAGCACAGTGTATTCTACGGAAAATTACACGGTATGCGGACAAACTTTGTTGATTCGGCAGTTCAGCAAAATCAAGATTTTCTGCGAATTTGTAAAGTACTTTGTAATAGTTTTAAGGCGGAGCAAGACTTTACCATTTAAAAACGCCATTCGCAGTTTACTGACACCGAATTCCCAAAAACATATCCACCGTGTGTGGTCTTACTTCGGATGCATAAACAAACCATGCATGACCATCGCCAGCATTTGAAAACGCAACCTAATGCTCTACTGTTTACCATTTTTTTACGATAAACAAAGGCCAGAATACATTATGCCAAATCTTACGAAAACGATTGCCGTCGAATGGACCGATGGAGAGAAAGGCAGACAATGGCAAGATTGCGTTCGAGACAGTGTCACAACACAAACGCTTGAAGTAGCCACGGCTGCTTTGATGCTTCCGGTGCGCGGTGTTGTTATGCTTTCTTTTCGACAAGAACCACTTACGAGCATAATTACCGATACTTGAAACACGCACACACCGCCACCCAAACGCCACCCGAACGACACATTCCTGTCCCGAAACCCGGTGCGTTTATTTCGAGCCGGACGGTAGTGAAAGTGCTCCGGTTTAGTGAAAGCATGCGCCCCACGTGTTTGGCCAGTGGTTGGATGAAAAAAGGAAAACAAATGACTCCGACGCCTGGGAGCCGACAAAAGAGAAACATTAGCAGCCGTATCATGGCCCACTACTGATTGACTGTGTGCGCGCACACACCCTGCACTAATGTCTCATTTATCTTTCCGGCCGTGGGGAAAGAAAAACATCGGGCGCGAAGAGTGGAAAATAACAAAACTGGAAATAGATTCCGCGCAGTCAGCGATCCGTGCTGGAATGAGCGCGAAGCGTCCAGCAAATGGGAGCAAGCTAGCAGGATAGCATAATAGCAGGCGGCGACATAAGTGCTGACTCGGAAATTGTAACCGAGCGCGGAAGAACCGTGGATGAATCATGCAAAGGACGACGGAAGCACGTGGATGTTGCGATTAGTGAGAAATGTATATATTTATCTTAGTCGTATGCCGCTAGCTCTAGCTTCCACAAACCGCGGCCTAGCAGTCGTGCGTTCGACCATGGGCCATGGGGATGACGTTTGTTTTAGGATAAGTGCTCCGGGAAGTACGTGCCGCCGGTGCAAATGGCATACCAATTAAGACATCTCGCACGTGTTGCAGCGGCCACAGACTCGTTCAGCTATTCGCGCCAGAAGAAACTACCGGCAGCTTCCGTAAGCGCTATAGATCGACTTTATTAATCGGTTGTTGTTACAACGGAATCGTTTTGGGTGAGGGACAAGCAGTTGTAAACTGTCGGTGGTGTTGAAGAACGTATAGACGGTTTGTATTTCAAACATTTTAATCACTTTTCTATTTTTGCTAAGGGTTTGACAGTGTAGAAATGGTTTTGCCGTCCTAAATATTTTTTATCTTTCTTTTTCAATTTTAGATAGATTGTAGATAACTCCCTTATAGATGCTAACTCTCTAATGCTTTATACTCATCATACTTCATTTTCAACTCTCTACGTTTTGCTCATCTTTGCATCTAAGACCTGTGACCATTTTGTTGACAACCCGTTAGCTGTTCAACCAAATTGTTTTTGATATATTTTTAATATCTTTTCTACGAATGAAATCATTACCAAGTTGGGTTTGTGCATATAAGTCGGGATTATTTTCAAAGAAATGTTTTTCTATAGCTCAGATTTTTGTTTGAGCTAACATATTCGAGAGCCCGTTTCTTCATATCCCCACTCCTAGCAGCCTAGTAATTCTGGTAGCATCTAAACATGAGTTTTAAAAACAAACATCTTTTTAACGCGAATTCATGTGTTATCTTTTGAGCGGAAATTAGAGCACTTCATTTGGTTTCGTAATTTACTGAATGAAGACACATGCTTTACTCAGTTTTCTTGTTGAGACTTATTCTTCTATTTCCAAACTTCTAGCTGATAATGAAAAACAAAAACAAGACCGCAAGACGAAAATTTGTACTGTACCGGATTTGAAATTACCGACTACCTTTTAAGCGCGAATGTCAGGAATGTGACGTCCTGACTTTTATTGACATTAATGGTTTAATATATCTGATCCAATCTCAGTTGCTATGGTGAATATGAAATAAAAAATCGATATAAAGATAGAAATTATAAAGTGCAGCAGATAAAAATGTCTTTTTTACATGTTTTATATTCTACAAAAGAAATAATTCTAGCTTTCTGAAATATCAAAAGCTATTTTCAAAACTCAAAAGTCAGAAGTTATTAGAATCGCTCTCTCTCTTAATCAATTCCCCACCGACACCCGATCGTAATTGTTCGAATTCCGCTTAAGAACACCAGAGAAACCAACATCACGCTCGTCTTGTTAAAACCATGCAGCGATCGTTCGGCAAATCAACTTTTGCAATCCTCACCGGAACTGCCAATCAGCAGTATCCTCCGCAGCATACGAGTACACACGCATCCCCGGAACTGGTTCGACTGTCACAAACGTCTTGTCCGCTCGTGTCAGAGCATCCTGCTTTTCTTTCCCGCAACTTTTCCAGCACCCGCAAACGGTGGCAACCGGAACGGCTTCCCGGCTTGACGGCGGTGACGTCCGTAACGCGCGCCAAACGTTCGCATGGCTCCAAGAAACACAGTGAACGGAGCACACTAGCCATCAACTAAACGCGGACGCTGACGGCAAGCGTGGAAACCAACACCCGTCCCCAGCCGGGACGCTAAGCATTCGTGAGAGGCTCCACGGAAGGAGCACCAGCAGGATAGATTCTACGGTGCTCCGAGAATGCTCCCGAGACACGTCCCACGTGCCACGGCAAGTGATGGGAATGTCAATTAGAGCTGTTTCTCCGATGGCGGGAAATTAAGTTATCAGTTTTCTTTGTGCCACGCCACACGATAAGCAAGTGGAGCAACTGAAGCGATATATCAACGGTGGGTGTAAGAACAAAGCAGCAGCACAAAATATATAAAAAAAACCACTCGCACTGGATTGCGGTGCTTCTGTTTGTCCCTCGGGAATGTCTTCCAATATGCCAACACCATTTCGACGTGCTGCAGCAGACCATCTGCGCTGATCGATACTGATGGGTCCATTTGTATCTACTCCAGCGCCCGGACCGGCTAACTAATCGCACCAAATCGTGCACCGATTGGGGATGATTTAACGTAAAAAGCGTCATGCAAATGGAGCAAAAACCTCGCGGTGGTAGGAAAACCGAAGCGAGCCAACTGTTGGTAACTGTTGCCCCTGTTTCTGTTTCGAAGAAACGCTGCTGTCCCATGATGGATGGACTTTTCCCGCTGCTACTCCGATGCCCGGAAGGCGATCCGATGTCCGTGGATGCGACCGTAACATAGCAGCAGCACGGGGAAAAAGCACCGTCTCCATCGCCGAGGCAATGAGAGATGTTGCGTCCATCCGAACGAACTGAATGGGACACGCGCTCAACCTTCCACGACCAGGACCGGAACGATTATCCATGTTCAGGAGCTGTCGCTTTTTATTCATTGTTCTTGCTTCATTGCATGGGATGAAACGCATCGCTCTAAGTGGACCGTTTTTTGGATCGACTCCATCGGGAGTCTACGTCTGTTGAAACGGTTCCGGAGCAACCATTACAGACATGGCAGCGTTGTTGGGGAGATTGGATTTTAGTAGGCCTCGACGGTAGGGGAAAACGCAATAAGCTGGTTCAAAGATGTCCTGCACAAAACTTATTGACTCTCGGATGTGGTGATTGTTGTCAATTTCGTCGGTTGAAAACGGTGAAACCGAATCGGCTTACTGTTACTGCTGGTGACGTCTGCTGACTGATAGAATATTCAATTCAAGTCACGCCAACTGAGCTTACCCGTGGAACAACCAGTTGCAGCCTAAGGGTACGATTCGTGTTCGGGTTTTGCTTGCATCGGAAGAACTTGTAAATTATAGAATAGTACATCGAGCGTTCACATTAGTAGCTAGAGTCGGTAATGGCTTTGAAATTGAAGTCACCAGATGTGGCTTTGTAAATTGCGGCTTATTGTGTTAACTTAGTACTGTTGATGAAAAGCATCTAATGTTTTCTAATATTATTATTTGGTATATTCGTTTCCTAATCGTACGTTGATCCCAATCGGAATATGATGTTGCTTCATGCGCTTACTACGATTAGAATCACTTTCCGAATTCAGTGATTCTAAATTCTCAAATAATGATTATAGAAGAATCGTTCCACTACTGACGGGTTAAGATTCTGGTCTGGGAAATAAAGAATTAACAATTAGAAAACGAACAGAATTTGCAAACGAAGTGAAACGGAATATAATTGTTCTGGGAGGCGTTCGAATGTCACAGTTAACATTTACAAAAGAAATGTTTGTAAACACCGATCGCTGTTATATTAGTGTTGGTTCGATATAACCATGATATTATTTTGTTTCTCTTATGGTATCTGATAACAGAAGAGAATTTTGAAAAAAATCTTTAAACGGGAGTTAAAAAGAACTCAACTTTTCTCTGCTCTCTCATAACTGTTTGATACTTCAGTATTGATGGTTTGGTATGCTTTATGCCCGATGTTATGTTCATCGGTGCGTTTTTCTTTTAAATAACTTGAGTTTAACATCTTCATCTTTAACAACTTTAACTTGACTCATAAAATGACATTAACTATAATATTAAACACATAAACAACGCTGTTCAGATGTGCTGTAACAAATGTTGCACCCAATCCCAGCAGGCGAATGCATTTTCAGGCTAATCCCATACTCTTGACTTTTAAAATCCCTTACCATTATACAAAAATGGCTCAAACGCTTTGCAGCCCATGTTGGTGTCATGCTGCGGTTCGTCCACTTTGGGAACCTTCACACACACACACACATACTAATCAGTGATAATTGCGTAGAACAAGGAAAGGAAAGCCGACTCGTACTTGTTCAACATGACATGTCCCCATACCTTCACCCAGCGTTGGAGTTGAAATTAGGGAAAATATTACTTAGAAATTAAAATCAGTTCTCGTCCCGGACCGGACTAGCATGGGCGTTAGTGTCCACCCTTGCCGAGGTTCTTCGAGGGAATGGATATTTGTGCGCTATGAATAGCAAATTTACTCTCTCTCTCTCACACACACACCATTTCTGACCCGTTGACAGAAAGACTTGCTTTATGAAAAGGATTATTTGTACAGAATGTGCAGACTGCTGGTGATAAAGTCGGGAGCACGAAAAAAAAAATATAAAAAATACCACCAGACTCAGTTATTAATGTTGCACAGTGAAACATCGTTGTGCAGCATGGCAGCAAGCGAATATACGTTTATTACATTCCACACCCTCGCCGCCGGGAGACGGGGAGCGTTGTTTTAAATTGAATGCTTTATTACCTTCTTGCTGAAACGGTTGCGTACCGTCCGTCGGAACCGTGCCGTCTCCGCAACATCCACGGATTAGGAGACCTTCGCAGCATTGACCTTTGGAGCGCGAGGAACAAAAGTGTGGCTAAAAACATTCTCATCTCACGTCGTGTCGGGCTCTATGTAATCCTTCTTGCCGGGATGAGGTCTTTGGTGCTAGTTTTTAATCTGCATGTCGGCTCCCCGACACCGATCCGATGCGACCCGCGTGGTGACGTGTGGTCACGAAAATGTAGCAAAAAAAGGGGAGGTAAACCCATCCGCACGGTTCGCTTCTTTGCCTCGGAGTATGCTATTGTCGTACGAAGCGACCGTAGCTCTGTGCCCGGGTCGGAACGGGGACTCATCCTTTCGCGAGTTTCGACATCCGGTGAAATTAACCTTCACTTTGTCCTAGCGATCCTAGAGGGAAGCGTGTGCACGATGCGGACCCTTTTTTTTGTTCGACGTTTTTTTCCAACTCTTAAAACAAACCCACACGAAGCAGGCGGCGACAAAAATGATGCAGTTGATTTCACATAAAACCCATAAATTTAGCACAAATGAATAGATCCAAATATGCAAGTGACAGCGAGATCGCTCCCTCGGGGGACCAAACGTCCGTACGTATGTGTCGGTGTGTGTGTGTGTGTCTGTGTGAGTGTTTCTGCTGATTCTGTGTCTGACCGATACCGCCGCCGATCCGGTCTGGCGCGAATCCGGTGAAGCAGAATGATAGGCAGAGCGTGCGTGGCAACATACATATAAAAAAATCCACACCGACAAAGTACACCATGAAAACTGGGGAAATGCAGAAGGTAATGGTAAAATAAAAAAGAACGCATCCAACAAAATGGCACCCAACACACAGGACGCGCGTCGAACCGTAAATGGGAGGTTTTTCTCGTCCAAACAAGCGCAAGTATCGGATCAAACGATTTGCCTGCTGGGTGGCCCTTCCGTTTCGATGTTTCACTTTCGTGATGCAAAGCTCGAGATTAGTGGAACGGATTTTGATTTTTCATCTTGTTTTTTCCCCCGGGTCATTACTCCGGGGGTGTTTGGTGCAGCTGCAAAACTGCACTTTAGTGTATATTTTGTACATAAAAAGAACGGTAAACTACACACTTCCCAAGGCAAGGATCACATGCCACGATAGGCATCGAACGATCGATCAACATCACAATCTAACCGACGCACGCCCATTTTGATGCGGCCAGTATTCTGGTTGAAATCCCGTGCCCGTCCCGTGGCCGACGTTGGATTACAACGCCTGGAAGCTGGAACATATTCACACGTTCCCCGAGGAGGAACGCTTTTAATTTACGCTCAGTCCCACCGCGCCGCACTGGCAGCAAGCCATGATTGATCGGTCGATTCTTTTTTCTGGTTGGATGGTTTCATCAGCACAGCAACATTAGAATGTTGGCGGTGATAATTAAGTTTCGGATTTTTGGGTTTCTTTCTTTCCGCGTACAAACGTACGTGACATTCGGACGGGACGAAAGGATCTTCTCCGATTAGCCATCGAGCATCGGGATGGAGTGTGTTCTGGTGCGTTACGAGCCATTGAATGGATTCAAATTTTTCACCCCATAGTGGATAGTGTCGTTGAAAAGGAAACATTTCAACAGAACAAGAAAAAAAAAGGATCCGAAAAGGGCATACGATGATCGATGGACTTTTTTTTGGTTTGCATAAAAAACAGCAAGTTCTTCTTTGTATGAATTGACAAATTTAATTGACAAATTTAAATATTAAACCATAAAATTCGGGCAGTTGCCTTCAAAATGCAGAGAAGGGAAGGTGAAAATTGTAAAAAAAAACGGTGAGCAGTGATATTATTCCCAGATCTCAAACGCTTCCAAATGCCTTTCAATCAGTGAGACCCTTTACAACTTAAACATACGTGTTTTACTGGCCAAATTTTAATGATAAATTGAAAAATGTTATGTTAAAAAAGCGTGAAAATGCTGCAAACTATGCCATTAGGTTTGGAATTGGATTAGAGATGTAAGCTTGCATTGAATTGGATAAAAACAACAGTGAAAGCTTTTATGTAGCTCCAGCAATTATTTGTGTAACATGATGATAAAAATGTTTGAAAAACTTACAATTATGTCTAGCTGAAACAGTATTTTCAGGTTCTCTGCAGGATGATTTGAGAATGATTAGAAGAAATTTCTTATTTTTACAATTTTCATAATAGCTTGTTTTATTAAACATAATAAATCAATATTTATTTATTAACCGATTATTTTTCTGTTTGATTAATCTTATCTTTAAAAAATACAAGCAATAGGGAAGAATCAGATTCTATTACAAAAAATTGATAAAAAAGTATAATTTTAAATCACGGTTTTTCATTGATTTATAAACTGTTTTAGCTCATTTTTTTCTCTCTTTCAACTTAATTTTTCAAAAAAAAAAATCTTAAATGGTCCTTTATAAGTTGGAGTAATAATAATGGTTTTAAAATAATAAAACGGTTGTGTTTCTTACTAAAAATATTTGATTTTAATAACTTACGGTTTATTATACTTGTATGAGTGCGTTTTCCTTAAATTCTGTATTCTCCAAATGTTTCGACAGTTGTAGTGGTGAAGGGTTTCTTTTTTCGTTTTAGCTGTCTAGGTTCATTTAAAATTAGAAGTTTATTTATATTACCTATCTTACAATTTCCTGCAATCTCACGCTACCAAATTTATCTGGACGATTCAAATTTCAAACTTTAAAACTTGTCTTGACTTGACTCATGGATTATCATTATTATTCTCCTGTTTTAAACACGACCGAAAACAATGTTTTCAGTAACTGCATTCTCCACTGAAAAGACTCTCAACACCACCGGCATTCTGAATTCCTAACACGCGTCAATTCTGCAAAAATACAAAAAAAACCTCTCCTCCCCTCTCTGGCAACCAACCGGGAGGTTAAATGCTTCAAAACATTCCTTTGGCGAGCCGATTCCGCCCCCAAAAACGGGAGAGTAAAAGCGACGAACCGAAACCGATGCGGGGACCGATGTGGGGACCAAACAGGCTCCAAACGATCGCTTAGCTGAAAAATATCAATCCATTCGCCCATCCCATCCGCGGTTTGCAAAAAGGGTTCCCGCTGGTTCGGTTCGGATAGGTTACATCCCCGCAGCCTGCGACAGTCGGCGGCACGTTGTCGGCAGTCGGGATGGATTGAACGTTGGATAGATTGGAACGGCTGGAATCCTGACAGCTTCGACCGGAGCAATTCATTTCGTTACACCGACCCTCGTGGAGAGCTGCTGCTGGGTTGTTGTCTTTTTTTTCCCCTTCTGGCGAACGAAATTTGGAAAGCGAACAGGAATCCGGCCTCCAACAACGGTACCACAACATCCACCGGAAGCCAACATTAGTTCCTATCATATACATAATTGAGCCTGGCGACTGGCGAGGCCCTTTCCTCTCGGCGCGTTTCGCGAATAACACCGGTAGCGATGGTTGATGGCTGTGGTTGAAATGTTTGCACCGTAGCTATATCCGTAGGCCGGCCGCTAATGTTACCTAGCTGTTGCGAATTGGAAGCGATTACAAAAATAAAGCAGCACGGCCTCCGAACTGACTCCAAACAATACCGCGCGCGTTTGGTGCACACGCACGATGGAAAGGGTTTCCCCGACCGAACCCCAATCGGAAGGGGGGTTCATTTTCAGCGTGGCGAGATAAATGCAGGAATGTGGTGTGGTACAAGCATGGACAACACGTGCCGGGAGGGTTCGAGTTTGCGATCGATGAACACGACAAAAAAAAAAACTCGAAACAATCCTCGTCGTCAAATACCATCACCCTGGTTCGTTTGTGTGCATGTGTGCTTGACGTTAGCGCATCCTGGCTTTGGTGGAGGAATTTTGTTGGAAAATAAATAGGATAGGAAATGAAATTCCTTCATTTGGGGCCGGATGAAACGTACAGTCGGAGTTTATTGAAATGTCGCTGCACTCGAACCCGTCCACAATAACGAACGCCGATCAAATAACTGGAAACTGGAGTTTTCGAAAAATTAATTTTAATTATAACTTTATCCGCGCGACGGACATTATTCACGGCGCGATCGATTAGACGCGAGGTTAAATTTATTAGCGCACGTTTTCGAGCACCGGATGGTGAAATATGCATCACACTCCACGGGGTAGGTTGACACGTTTGGGTAGTTTGTAATAAAAATTACCCACAAACTGCACCATTTTTCTCCATTAAACAGCCGTTTGCATGCGATTTTTTGTGTGTTTTACTCACACACTCTCTCTCTCTCTCGAATGTTGATAGGACCCGATTCTTCCGAACGATGTCCTTAAGCGGCAAGCGCATTTGGTTTCGCGATAGGAGTATGTGTGTGCGAAGATCAAATAATGATTACTCCCTCGATGCCTTTCAACCATTTTCCTTCCAGCACCAGTGGGCGGGAAATCATACCACGGTTTGCACACATCAGCACCGCCACACATTACGTATTCCGTTTTATGATGCTCCACCCCGACAACAACGCCGATGGTGGTCTACGTGCCACCGAGAAGGAGAAGATTCAACGCCGAAGTTGTGGAAACTGTGCGCCGATAAAAGATTGCACTTTTTATCGATGTGGTATTGGCAGAATAAAAAATACGAAAAGAAAAGCAGACCCGCTTCTCAAGGCCAACGCTTGAAAGCGGGCTGGATTCACACATCACCACGCCTAGGCGAACGGTTTTATGTTGGCTCAGTATGATGAATTGGTATCACGGACGCATTTTATCGCCTGTATCACGTCATCGACGGGTGAGGGAGATGGAGGAATCGTTGTCGTCGAACGGCTGGAAACCGCCATTAATTTGCAATCAGGTTAAGTAATAAAAATAGCGCTCAACAGGATGCACGGCTCGTATCCATTCATGCGAGCAAATACCGGCAGAGAGTGTGAAGATGAGATCATCACAAATGGAAGAGTGGAAGGAAAAGAAAAACACTAGGATTCCTTTTCCATTAGCTTCACATGCACGTGCATAAAATGGGGCAAAAATGGATTGATTCATTTCGTCTGAAATGTAGGGTGCATTTCGTACGGTTTCTGATGGTCTGTAAAACTATTCAACAGTTTCAGATTGTTTGAAGCGATACGTTTCATTCGTGGAAATTTATTGAGCACTAAGGATTGTTTCCACACAAATCGATGTAAGATTGTTGCCGTTTGTGAAAGGACTTAAATATTGGAAACCCTAGAACTAATCTGGAAAACAGTAAGCATTTGGATTAATTTCGTTCGTTTCGTTTCGTAAACCGTCAACACGATAATATAAACGAGATGAAAATAATTTTTTTATCCAAATTTCAGGGAACATACTCGATGAATAGTAGGCCCTATTTTTCTGTTATCGTATCCAATATGCCCCATATTGTAATGCGATCGTATTAACGAATCATAATCCATGGCAGCTAAACCATGGTGGGTACACTTGCTGGTGAGATGTAAAATATGAATTTTTTATTCCAGAAATTGCCATTATTAGTATTAAACCAAGCCGGACTAGTGGTGAAATATTAGTGCGCTAAATTCGAACACCGCATCATACAAATCTACAAACTTCAGCATGGATTTCGCTGTGATATTGCTGAAAATAAAACAACTTTTGATGTGAAAAGATTACATGCAAAACCCAAACATAAAAATTGCACAAATTACTAGTTTTGGATTTGAAACAAAATTTCCGGTACATGAGTATTTATATTGTGCTATGCTGGTGATGTGTTTGATTTCGATCTGATTTGAGTTAATAAAGATGATGCCTCAAAGAGAGATTTTGCTCGATTTATAAAAGTAATCTTCTAATTAGATGCAGCCATATGACTGTTGGTATACAAGGCAAACCCCTATGTACCATAAAAACCATTCCATCAAATGGCTAACTTGAAATGAACTCTGTGGAGAAGTGTGTCCTGGAACGGTACCCACCCGATGGCTATTCTCATGGCAGAAGTTTACCATTCAGGGCAGAACATACTGATGCCAATCGTTTACCCATTCTATGGTCTAACGACCGATACTGTTCTTGGCGCTCTTCCTTTATCCGGTCGTAAGGATGCTTGAGCTTCTGATGCGTTAGAAAAGGAAAATGCGTGAACACACGTGCCCCGGCCAAGATGTCCAAGCTGGAACTAGTACGGTTTCCCTCCAAAAGCCCTTCGGGCATTAAAACTATTAAACCGCTTAGCCTTATCTGTCTCGCACTGTGAAGGAATAATGGCGGAAACAAAGGCACCCTTTTTGCGGGGAAAAAGAGATCCAGCACCAGTTTAGATCACCGATAAAGGATTCCAGCTAATCAAAACGGTAAAGGATTGGCCATAAAAAATCACACATCCACCTCACCACCTGCCGGGATGGATGGATAAATGCTTTCACATGAACAGCCTGTTTTTTTTTGCTCCTTTTTGCACAAGTAACCTGCCAGGTGCAAACTATCCCGACCCGTTGTGTTGGCCGTTACAATCAGGTAAGAATCCTTTCTGTTTAATTGTCCACCCAACGATCGGACCGATGCGGACTGGGTAGGCGAAGGAAGCAACACTTTGTTTCCCGTGCGGCGATCCTTTGGGTGGGAAAGGAAACCTTGCAAGGATACGGTAGAGAACCCCGTCGCAAGGAGAAAATGTGGAGTTTTTGCGGCGTTGTGTTTACTCTTATTTAAATTGCCGTTTACCATTTAAAGCCCCGGGCCCGGCCGACCGGTAACTGTTTGTGGCACATTCGTTCGGCAAATCGTTGCGTTCACTTGCGTTGGGTTCGGTTTGGTTTTAAAATCCTCCCCCCGCTGACCCCACATCCTGTACCCGCCCGGGGGTAAAAACTCATCAGACGCGAAAGCATTCTACGCAATGGCAACAGGAAACACCACAGCAACCACAGACCGGGTTTTATTTGCCATTTTTACGGCCCATCCCTAGCGCTGCTCTTGCGAGGATAGTTCCGGGACCCAAACATATGCCCCTTGTGAGAATCTCAATTTAATTTGCACCGTCGTGTGCGAGCGAAACACACTCGAAAGCGGCAAGGGTCGGAGAGATAAAGTGTCGGTCGGTTTCAACCGGTGGAAGCGCAACTCCCACTGGGATGTCTGGGATTTTTCGATCCTTAGATACCGGCGACCTGAAAGGAAGCGGATTGCTTGGCGCATTCTAGTAATCTTTGAACCTACTCATCACTGAAGAGTTTCCACTGAGAAAAGCATTCCCAAGATGCAGGCATTCGAGCTGGGTTCCTACCGGAGCTGTACGACGCAATGGATGGCGCTTCGGGGTTCGCGTTGCTCCGAGGATGGCCATGTCTGAATTCAATTTGTAAGCGTCATTACTATTATTTCGCTGCGCTGCGGTTGGAACGTCGGGTACATTCCCTGGGCCGAGGGAAAGAAATGTTGCAACCCACCATGGTCGACGGTTGCTGCGATGAGATAAACTCGAACCTCCTGGAAACCAAACAACGGCGTGCTGAGATGGGCTACTGCTCTTGAACGGTGGTCGAACGATGCAATCCAATCTAACTTTACACTCCGTACGGGTAACCGAACGTACATCCTGTGTGTCTTTCAGTGTGTGTTTCTTCCTTTCCCCGGACAAGAGCAACTGACAACGGCTCATGATTCGTTTGGTCGATACATCGGCATACCGCAAAGGTGGGAAAAGAAGTCTCCACCCCGAGAACGTCCTTCTGCAAACGAGGCAATCTTCGGCGAGAGTGCCACACCGGGAGCCTTCGAATTTATGGGCCCAACTAAACCGAAGGCGTACTTGCCTGGTGCTTATAAAATTCGATTTTCCTTAAAGTTGGCTGGTGGAAGAATTCTGCTCCGACGAACATGGCCGCACATTTTTCCTTTGTTTTAGCCCGTTTATTTTCATAATTAAACCGTACTTTTCGTGGGTATCTAACGGCACCCAGGAGTGAGGGTGTAAAGCTACTTAGCGAAACCCAAAACGCGGTTCGCTGTTAAAGCTTTTGCGGTCACGTTAAATGAAGCGCGTGCGAGAGCTATCAAAAATCTCACTCATAAAGCATAAACCTCCTCCACCAGACGGGTGTACGATTTTAGAGTACTTCACAGTGTGAAGAAATACTCGGCAAATAGCTAGCAGTAGCGTGTTTAAATGCCCCGATAGTTGGAAAGTTTTACCCATTATCTTTATGCGCACGAAAGCATGCCATTAGCTGGGAGAAAGTATGTTGCCGAAAAAGTGGAGTTGGGGTTTTTTTTTACCCATTTAATCAGCCTACCAAGTTTGGGGTGACTCTCCTGATTATTGCGTGTCCTGATCCTTAGGAAATGGCAAAAACCACTGGTTTTAAATTTGGAGCACAAGCACAAATGGAGCTAAATTGTTACTGTAAGCTATCGATTCGAAGTAAGTGTTTTAACTACTATTTCATGTAAAGAGCAGAATGACAAGTTAGTAACAATTAAAAAAAACAGGAAACGGGGTGAAATCATAGCTGTTTTAAAATATTCTGTGGATAGTTAAGCATAGGTTAAACAAAATGTTGCTTAATTTGAATAAAATCCTTAGTGAGTAAGTGCACATTTTTAATGTTTTTGTTCAATCCTTAAAATGATTTTTTTTAACCGAATGATGAAATATAATTACATTTAAAATTTACAATGTTGTCATCAAACCTAGAGAAATCGCAAATATAAACGAATAAATGAGTAAATATAAAAAAAAACATTGAGTTTCAAACCAAATTGAAACTTTAATTTTAATTTTCGAAAAAGAGACAGGGAAAATAATATTTTAAAACTATAATCCATTCAATCTAACAATTTATGAAACTTCATTGTCAGGGTGTTCGAGATGAACAAAAGGTATTGAATGATAAGAAGAGTAAAATTAAACTGTTAAATCAAACAGAAGCTTAGCAGTAACGGAACAAGCTGTCATCATTGTGGGTTACCTTTTCACGGACGTACATTTTCCCGGAAACATTGTTGAATAAAAAAATGATTTTGTTTTATTTGTTGTGTTTTTTTTTTCGTTCCATACATTACCAATAATTGTAATAATAGTAATAGTAATTGCATTATAAATATAACGTAATTGTGTTTACCGCGCCTTAAAGTAAAATGTCTGCACTAAAAAAAGACGTTGATCGTCGTATCCTTCATTTTGTTTGTTTGTTGCTGCCGTTTGCTTTCGTTCGTTCGTAGGCGATCGGAGCATCAGCGTTCGGGAAACTGTGAAAATCTACCGAAAAAATAGTGCGAAAATCTCGAGTTTCTTGCCATGGGATGAAATAATGTGAAAGCCGTTAGAATAAGATTTCTCCGCCGCGCTGCTTACTATACAACTCTTTACGGAAAGCGAGAGTCCTAGAGTTTACGACGTTTTGTTTTGTTGTTTGCTTTCTTATACTAGAACTAGAATGCGTTCCCGATTGCAATTGGATAGTGTAAAGGGTTTTGTTTTTAAATCGTTTTAGTTAAGCCGAAAGGGAGGTTTTAATTGTTACCAGTCTCCCGTTCGGTTCGGTTTTTGATTTCCGAGTGTGTGAAGCATCATATAATGGAAACGATTCCGTAAGAAAACCTGCACGGCGCTCTACATAAAACTGTATATCCTCCTCCTTCGAGTGAATGCTCACGCTGGTGGTGCGTGTTAAAAATATCTATGGTAAACTATTTACTGAGCTAGACACTATATTTGGCTGCTTCTGTAGGATTGTACGCGGTTGCTTTCACAGAGCCGGAGGTTTCAATTCATGAGGTGTGAGGTGAAGGAAGGATGGATCTGATAGTTTGGTTCGCCGCGTGAAAAACGAGCGAAAACTAAAATGCGTATGCTTCACCGCAAGCACAGAGCGATTAAAGTATGGACATAAAACGTCGATGGCTTTGCTTAACTCAAAAGCAACGAATCGTTCGCCGGCCAAAGCTTGCTCGGATAAGTGTTTGCACTGCGCAATAGACAGTGCTATGTGGTATGTACAGAATCTAGTGTTCAGCATTCATCTCGCACTTCCAGCTTAAACTATATCTTTGATCCGTTCACAGAGCTGCAAAACTTAAGAAGACGAGCGAACTAAGTACAACATTGTTTTTTTTATTGTTATTTACTTACTCAAACGTTAGCACACTATGAAAATTCGTACACCGAATTAGCAACCGAATGCTCGCACTTTTGACTTTGGGATGGATTAATAAATCGATCCCTGCATCTAGAGCGCTACGGAAGCGAGCATCGATCGAGACAGAGGCACCTTTGTTCATCCTGCTGCTAATGGATCGATTCGTGTGTGAAAGAAAACGCAATGATGGAAATGAACTAAACCAAGGCGTGTTTGCAAACTCAGCGCCAGACGCACCGTTGAGGCGAGCGAACAACATCGAACGATCCCATTTCTTATTACTACTAGCTAAAAGGGGTTAGCTTCAAAAGGGTTCCTGTTTCCCCACGGCTACTACTTGCATATAGATGCTTCCGTTTTCCATTTTTTCCAATATACATATCACATCACGAACGATAGCAATGTTAAACCAATAGAAAACCTGACCAATCGCAGATCGCTAAACAAAAAATCGAAAAAAAAACCGTTCTCCTTTTCTTCATCTAAGGGTTTTTTTGTTGTTGTTTGTTTTGCACACAATATGAGTGACACAGGTTTACAGCGGTTCGCAAGTTTCGCGGCAACACACGCGGTGGGTGGCACACAAAAGCAATCGCTTACTTACACATCTTACACACGCCAGGAAGTATTGTTGGAGGGAAGGGTGAGAGGAAGAGGAGGAGGAGGAAAGAAAACACAAGCTTACGATGTATTTTGTTCCTGTTTGCGTTGCTGCTGCGCGCTAATGTTTTTTTTGTATATCGCTTTTGTTTTGGTTTTGGACTACTTTAATCTTTACCACACTAATTTTCCTCTTTTACGGCGGTTTCACTCTGTTGCAATACTTTCACGGTACGGAAACAGCGATCGGTTTTGTTCGCCACGATCGTTTGCTTAGGTTTAGCGTTCATTTGTTCTTACTGCGATTTAATGACTTCTCGCGATTGGTTTACATTCTCGCTTTACTACAGTATAAGTTTCATCGCAGGAACTTCACGGAAGAGAAACAAAAGGGCACGGAAGGTTTTTGGAGATTGTGGATCATTATTAGAATGTCGAATTTGAATCTGTTCCTACCGGTATGGTTCAGGTCCTCTCCTCCCGTTCCGCTCAAAGTCTACTCCTTCCGGAACGCGCTTCCGTCTAGCTAGTCGTTTTGCTACATCCTTTTGCTTTCCACAGCAACAACAAAAAAAAAACACACACCGCTTTCTAATCGTGGCACGGATGGTTTGTATGTTTGTTTTGTTTGTTTTAATTTAATAGTATTTTGTTATACTCAGCCCGCAAAGCTCATAGCAATAGCTACAGCCCTACGAGAGCATTACGACGCTACCGCTTCTACCCTTTCTTTTCCTGTGCGGATATTACAAACCCGCAAGCACACAGTTACCCGCGATCGGTACCGCGTGAGTGAAAGAGAGATAATGTTTGGGTGTGTGTGTGTGTGTGTGTGGTTGTGGTTAAAGAACATTCAGCGCGATGTTCCACAAAAGAGAACGTTGCACATCTTTACACGGCGGAATTTTTACCAATGATCTCACCGCTTCGCGAATGAACTACGCGACCATCGAACTCGACGGAGGAGTTCACCTTCGGCAGCGGCGGGGCGGGGGGCTGCGTGTTGAGGGGCTGCTTTTCATCTTCCCTGTTGGGGCGGGGAAAGTAACAGATTAAGAAAAACGGGGCAGAGTTAATTAAGAAAATGTGTTTTCCTGCTCGTCGAACGTGGGTTTCTTATGTGCAAAGCAAACGGGGGGAGGGAAGCATTTCATGGAGGTGATAAAACTACAAAACAAGCGCTAAATTAGAAGGTTGTGTGAGGTGTGAATGCAAGAGAGGGCAAAAGAAACGGGAACACAAATACAGAATGATTGATTGTAATGATTGTGCTACATGCTACGAATACGGGAAAACTGAGCAAAAAATACTGGGCTGTGTGTACTTGGATGCAGTTTGGTATGACGTGTCGGAGAGTTTAATCGATTTTCCATCGAGCATCTTCTGCTTGTTGGTGCGATGTGCGCTTTGAGGTCAAGTGTTTCGGTATGTCCACGTCGTGGAAAGCGCCAGTGTCAGTTTGAACAAAGTCAACGGTACTGAAGGTGATTCCTCGCAAAGAGCAAGGGGCAGCATTAAAAATTCAATTTAAACCCGCCAGCCTAAAGTTTTCCATTCGCAACCGTGGGTCGTTGAATATCTATTGCTGTGAAAAAATTTCAACACCATCCGGCCGGCCGGCTGGCGGAGAAAACGAGCATGTGCAAAATTTGCATTAGCCTTCCGCCCGCACCCCTCATCCCCCGTTTTCGTGTGAGAAAGAGAAAGAGTTTACTGACGCTGCCGCGCAGTTCGTGCAGTTTTCAAGTTTAATGTCATGCATGAGGTGGCGAAGAGCGCATACCATACAGCGAATGAGAAAAAAATAAATAAAACTAGCACCATTACCAACTTGCCGGTGGTAAGCTAAAGTGGTGTCACATCCAGTGATAAGAATAAAAAAAATGTATAAAAAAGAACTTCAGCTCGGTAGTCTTTTAATGAGAGCGAATTTAAAAAGCAAATTCGTTTTTTTCCTGTTGTAGCTCCTGCTAAAAAGGGCAAAATAATAGAAAACAGGGATAGAAAAACGGAATGTTTAATGGGAACAAATATATTTAAAGTAAAAAAACAAAGAAAAAAAAAAGGAACGCATGCATATATCAAGGCAAACGAAGCAAATTCCATCGCGAAGAACCCACATTTCAACGCAATTATGTGAATGCGAACTCGTGCACGGGGTTAAGACGCACGGGCAAACGGTTTTTTGAGTCCCAAACGAATTAGGGATGCATTAAAACTTGTGCATGCAGAGGATCGAGGGAAGTATACAAGAAAATAGTAAAATGTGAAGCATCGCGAGTGAAATAAACGACTGATTAAATTTTTAATTATTTAATTATTCCTTTGAACGTTGTATAGAATGTTTGGTTGGTAGTTTTTTTGAGTTCTATTTCTAGTGAAATCAATATGATATATATCAATAGGATATTATGTAGGTTTGGAAAAAAGAATGATTGAGAATTTAGAATAAAAAAAAATGTGATAAGTTTTTAGTTTATTTTCACTCGATCAATACTTGTTATATTTTGTACGGAATGTTTTGTAAAATAATGTCTCTCAAAGAGACTATCAGTAAAGATACGATTTTTAAACGCGTTTTAATTTACACGTGATGATGAAACCTGCCGCACGGCAAAGGAATGCCAATGTTCAACGAGAAGGAAAACAAAAACTGCACCGCAAAACGAAAGGACATTAAGGAGACGGACGACTGCACGATCAAAAGGAGCAAAACTCTACACCAAACAAAAAAAGACACATGCAGGGCGGAACCATCCTTTGCGGAAGGGGGGGTGAGTGTTTGGTTTACACAATCCTTGCAGCATGCAGAATGCCCGATAAGGCGTAGCGTGTGGGGTAGCTTACAGTGGCGTGGTGGCGCCCAGCTTTACGATCGGTGGCGGCAGCGGCAACGGCGACGGTGGACGCTCCTTGATCAGGCTGCCACTGCAATAGGGTAGCGGAAAACGCCAACCGTAGAGACTTGGGTTGTGGTTATTTGTATTGTAGCGAGAAGGCACGGACATCGCGGTTATTGGTCGTTGGAAAATTAAGGGATCGACGTTGGATCGGTGTGGTGTTGTGTTGGCGGTGTGTTTTTTTGTTTCAACGGAACAAATTGGAACCGAAGTGGTGGTGGTGGTGGTGGTGGCGTGGAATGGTTGGAAGATGGTTAATTGTGTAACACACGCGCGGAACACCCACACACACACAAAAACACGCACGTGCAGAAATGTACAAATGGCGCACGAGGACATATGGGAGAGGGGATGAAGAAAAAAAAAAGAAACACAATAGCATGATGTGATCACATGGGAAGTAGTTGTTTTAAGAAAAGAAGGTTACAAATACGTTAGATTACAGTTATCGTCCTCCCGTGGAACCGGGATGAGTGAGTTAGTCTTGTGAGGACAATTTACACCCGAACAGAGCAAGCCCCAGCCAGAAAACCATTCCTTGATAGTTGTGGGAAGGTGGTGTTGATGGTGGTGGTGAGAGTGTGAAACACCTACACACGAAATAAGTCATTTACTCCCAAATACACTACATACCTGCCCAGTTTGGCTTCATCGTCCAGATCCGATGGCGAGCGTTTCGTTTTCCGGCAGAGTGTGGCCATAATGCCGAGGTTACCAAACGCGCAGCACAGCAGGTCGGCGATGATCAGCAGCAGCAACACGGATCCGATCACGATACCGATCACAGCCGCCGACGAAAGCGTGGGGCTATCGACGCGCAGAACCACATCGATGCCTGCGTTAGGCCAGGCGGAGCCAGGCGATGGCGACGTTCGCGTTGATGAGTTGTGATTGCGAAAACAAAACGAATGATTTTCAGGAAAGAAAAAGAAAAAGAAAGAGAAGAAGGACAGAGTGGCGATTAGCGTCGGATTGATGAAAGAGGGGAAGGGGGAGGAGGGAGAAATCCGTTAGTGAATCCCTTCGCCCCCGGGGCCTAAGACTGTACGCTAACGAACGAAGACCCCTGTTAGAGTTGGAAACGACTGTACAGAGAGAGTCAAGCTAGAGCAAGCAAGTCGTACGAAATGTTAAACTTCAAATGGAAGTGTTTCAGGATGAGAAGGAATCGGAACAACATTCGAAACATGGTGGCAAGTGCAGAACTAAGCGCTCGAGTTTTTGCGAGAACGGTCGCATTTACTCCAAACCGCGCAGCAGCACAGAGCAAGCAAAAGGAACGATTTTCGGTACTAGATGATGCTGAGATGCCAGGCATACTGGTTGCTAAGGAAACATTCACTACATTTTAGTTATACCAAACAAACAGACACACACACGCACACATGTATATGTATACGAGCAATGGATTAATGAATGAAATTAATTAATTTAATTTTATATTTTAAAAATCACTACACAACGCACGGGAAAAACTGATGCACTTCAGAATTGAGAGATACTTTTTTCCGAAAGTGATCGTCACTTTTTCCTTGCCACACGCGTAGCCATTTTTCGGTCGATGAGTTGAGTGAAGTGAATGATCATGCTTTTGGTGTGGAAAATCGAAACGAAACTCAAACATGCAATCAAACGTAGAACGACATGCTGCGTGTAAAAATTAGTATTTCACCATCCATGGTTGTGTCTCAGCGGTGAGGGGTTGTAAGTTTGTGTGGGGTAATGTGGTTCATTATGTTACTATATTTCTAAAATTTTTGTTGCATATTTTCGTTCGGCCACATCGGAACCTGATTGGTTTATGTTCGGTTTGTGTGTGTGTTGTTTTTATATTCTATTTTGTTTGTTCCTGTTTGCCCGAATCGGTGTGCGTTGGTTTTCGCGAATTGCACCTGTGAGTATGATGATTAGCAGTGGGTGGGGTGGTGTCGAAGTTTGAAGAACTTCTCATGTTGGCTACAGTTGGCTCGCGAGTGTTTGCGTGTTAGTGTTTGCGTTATGAGTGAGTTAATCTTAATATCTGATACTTTTTCTATTGGATTTTGAGTGCATGTTCATGGTGTGTGGTTTTGTTTTTCTTCTAATTCCTGCAGAGCAAACGAGCAAAATATCGCTCGAACGATCGGTTCTAACAGAGAGAAACGCTACGAATAAACAGAGAACGTATTTACAATCATTCATAAAAAACGTGAATGTGTGTTTTGAATTGGTGATTGTATTAATTCCGAAACAGTTGCACTTAAGGTAAACGAAAAAAAAACTCTAGTGATAGATGCAAGAAACCGGATAGAAGGACGAGAACAATGTTCTGGGTAAGGGGGTTGTTTTTTTATTGTTTATTTTGGAAACTAATCTGACAGTGATAGAGAGAGAGAGATATACAGAGAGAAATAGAGAGTTCGGTGATAGCTAAAATATGAAAAAAACTGAACTTGAGGTTTCAGGTGCTACAGAACACTAACTGGTTTGTTTGTTGTTGTTATTTTTTTTTTGGTTTTTAATTGCGAGGTAGGAGTGGGTGGTTTAGAATAAAATGCTTTGCATAGTTACCTTCGGTTTCGGAACCTAAGCGTTGAGGTAAAAAAGGGGAAAGAAGCACTTTGCGCGCGCACTTACTGGTTTCACGTGTTTTGGGTTAGACGCAGTACTAGCCATCTTTGGGTTGGGTGGTTGGGTTTGTTTGCGGAGGTCTTTGCATTTTCTGTCTGTCTGTCTGTCTGTCTGTCTGTCTGTGGGTATTGCATTGCGTTGTTGCGCTCGGGCCGGTCGATGTTTCAGCAATGGATGAAAGAAAGTGAGAAACGCCGGTGGACCCCGTGAACGTGAACTTGGCATGAAACGGCCGAACGGTACGGCCCAGTACGTTAGGATGAGCTGTCACCAGTGGTTGATTAGTAGAGAAAAAGCTTCACGCTACACACGATCGTTCAGTGTTAGACGGTATGGATGATGTAATTTGATTTATTTTACGCCAGCTCCCAGCTGCGAAACAGTTGTTACAGTGCTACTTGTGAGACTCTCCACTAGCTTCGGGTTATATACACCACCGCAAAACATCTCCCCCATCGACCGGTTCGGTTCGGTTCTGTTCCCCTCGTTACATGCGTTTAGTTTCGATTACAAGTTTCCAAAAACACACACACACACACTTCACACGTGGTGAGAGTTCTAGATTCGAACTTATCTAACGTTAGCTAACACCTACTCCATACTTTTCATACCCCTTGAAGGAAACAAAGAACACACACACACACACATACAAGCCGCATCCAGTTGGTTTTAATTCGCTACGAAATTGATCTGCTCTAGGGAAGCACGTTCCTTAGCCTTTTATGTGCCTTTTGTGACATCGCTTCGGAAAGGTGTTGTTTGTTACACCTTTGCCATTTGTATTACTTTCATACTTTTTACAATCTACCAGTAAACTTGTTTGTTTTTTCTTCTGTTGTTTCTATCGAAAAGATACCGTTGACTATCGCTTTCGTTGTAGTGAAATTCGTATTCGCTATGTCCCCATTTCGGTTGCAGTGTAGGAACCAAAACCTTAATCCCTCCAGTGCTCGTATCATCCTCTTCGGAAGCTTCACCATTTTCGCCTACGATTGGACTAAACTAGCTTTTGATTATTCTGTTTTACAGCGTTCACTAGGGAGCGTGACCGCAAAACAGCAATGTTGTTTTTTTATTGTCTTTTATGGTGCACCCAGCATGTCTAGGTTTTGTTTTGCACCATCTGCAGCCCATATGTACAAAAAAATAAAAAATAAACGGAACATTCGTTGGCGGTAAGAAATAAAGCTTTCGTGATATTCGCGTCCGAGTGATTTGCTCGAAACGATGTAATAATAATTTCACACCATTTTGCACTGCGCAAAGCAAGAAAACCGTTAAAAATCAGTCCTACAATCCGGATCGTTTCAATAATGTTAATGCGCTCGTAAACAGTGTTTTCCACAGACATTATGCAGGCGTCGTCGTACCGTTCGGAACCGTATGGAATCAAGTGCATTGCGCCATGGTTACGGTTAAGTCGACAGTTTAGAATTTCCGGTGGCGCGTTTCCTTCGAGAAAGGTGCAAGCAACCCGAACGAACATACAAACCGAACTAGCACACAACAAAACACGAACGTATTGTTCCACAATCGCTAGTATGGAGTCTCCTCCAACAATGGAAAGTGGAACAAAAAATAACAAAATTTCATTTTATGATGGAATTTTCTAGCATCCCAACAATACGGGCGAGAGGAGTGAATACTAATGGCAGTGATTATTTACAGCAATCGGTTTTTTTGATACTGTAAGTATGTACAGGATGAATTCGTTTAGCTACGATATCGATCAAGTATGATTTTTCAATGATTTAAATACGATTACCTCAAAACTGTATTCGCTTCCACTAGTGAAATTGCTCGCTAAACTAGAAATATTATAATACGCTCGGCGTACGGCTTCTCGGCTTCTTGGTCTATGCAATTTTCGTGTGAACATTGACCTGCTTATCACAACAAATGTATAGTGTACTGAGAGTGCGATGAAATTCATACAAGAGTAATAATTAAGCTCCGCGCTGAGGCAACGCGTTCGATGGCAGTGACGGCACTGTTTCACCTGAACATAACGTTAATAAACATTCAATAATTCCAACATTTTCATAACATGTCTCCGCTGCGACCGATTCACCTTGAATGCATCCACAAGATATCCTCCGTTTTATACTGTTTCTAACAATTCATTTCCATAAGTCATTTAGTCGCAGTGGAACGAAAACTATGCTTCTGTGCGCCTCCCGGTTTCGCTTCGGTAATCGATTCTTAATAAAGTCAAGGCAATGATCAAATCAGTTGATAGACCACCCACCAAAGCCACTTGAGAAGGAGAGCACAAATTTGAATACAGTCAGTCAGTACCGACAGAGTCTAAAATCGTAATTAAGCTCATTTGTTATTACAGATTGTGAGAAACAGTGGTAGCACAACAGCTTAGTCTTCCGTCGCCGTATACCGAAATTCGCGCGCTTTCTATCACGTTCCGTAAGGGTTTTTACACGCGCTGTACAGCAATGAATAGGTAGTTGAACGTTGCGATGCATTAAAGGTTAAAACTATTGGGCTCTTGTTGGTATTAAACACGTTAGTTACCGAAACAGAGGCTTATTGTTGACGGGTTTTCTTCAGTTTACAGCGGTAGCTATCCTTCACCGACACTAAGGAGTCAGAAAGCGAACAAAGACGTGGGTAAAATGTGTGTATTCAACTCACCTCGCGCGTTGACCGTACGGGCCGCCCTTCGGTGGGAAGGTTTTAAAGCCATTTTTTGACATTTTTTTTTCATTCCAGGACTTAGTTACTGATGGAAAGTCCTGCTCATCGGGATAACTGAATACGAATTTCAGTGGGTAAGTATGTTTGATTTTCAGTACGGTTTTAAAGAGAAAAGAAATAGCTGAGAATGTTTGTGTTTGCGTCTCTTCTAATGTTCAGCTTGTTATATGTACCATTTATGCAACACGCATTAGGTGTAAAGGTGTTCGAAATAAATAAAAATAACAGTACAACCTCAATAAACCGTCCGATTAAACCTGGTGGACAGGATATACTTAATAGAGATCCAGGTGGGTTGTTCGTTCTTCGATGGTTTTGAAACAAATCATTTCAAAATTGAACATCAAAGGAAACACTAATGGTTCGCGGCATTTTAAAACTCACACTATGCAGCCTTCAGAGATTCATTGGTTCTGGTAGTATGGGGTGGTAATCATTTTTATACTGCTCTGCCTAACTATTTCCGTAGTGACATGCTCTCTTCCCGTGTATTGCTGCTCATAGGGTGAGAATCCCTAATAACATATTTCATCTGTTCGTTCTGCAAATAACCAATCATGTCATTTTCAACATACGTATCACTCTTAAGATCTGCCACCTTGTAACATAGGTATATTAGAGTGTATTCTATCGCTAGCAGCATTATGTCCATCAATTATACTGTCAATACGTCTACTGTTCCTTCTGGCGCTGTTGTTACTAACGCTACTACTACGACTACAATCTTCACTCGATGCACATTCCAATCCGGTGGCACTGATCGCCGCTAGCGATGGAAGAGCTGTAAGGACGAACGACCAACACAACCACCAGCACCACCACCACCACCACCAGCGTTCGGTCACCTTGCCCACACCACGCGCACTACCAGTGTAATAATTATCTACAGGACGCGAACATTCAGTTCCATTTCCCAACCCCCAAACGGCGGCGTGGTGATGATGATCGGTTGCGATGCGGTTGCGCGGGGAAGGTTCGATTTTTCGAAGGGACACACGTTGACAAACGGGTGGGAGCCAGTGGTGTAGGTAGGTTGGGAGATGAATTAGTAGTGGGAGACACATTTTTTTCCCCGACCCCCGGGGCCAGAGATTTTGTGCCACAGTAGCCACAGACGGCCAGATGGCGGGGCGGGTTGGAGAGAAAAAAAAGAAAGAGAGAAAGAGGAACAATAAGAGAAAGAGAAAAAGGATAGTTAAATCCTTCGATCAGTGGTCGGTGATCGGTGCTCTCCTATTGGTTCCGTTTCTCTAGTACTTGCTACTTGAACGAGTTTATGCTTGATATGATACAGTACATGGAAATTTTCGCTGCAACAGTCTATATAGCTATATTCTGATAACATATTACAATTGCCGTGGGAGTAGGGAAACTACAAAATAAACAACTCCAAGTTCCGCATGCACCGTTCTGTTCTCCTTCATGATACCGCCGTATACGATTGCGTGTTCCAAAACAGTGTTTCCGAATTTACAAAAACAAAAAAATCTCCATCTATTCTGTTCGTGTTTTGATTTTCGTTTTACTTTTGTATGAAGGGTATGGTTTGAAGGAGAAATAGTACTCGGTAGCTCCCTGAAGCGATCATGTTAAAATAAATATTGGAAGTAAGGAAACACAAAATACAGCAAAAGTACTATGTAACACTAGCTACGCTACATCTACTCACACAAGACAACAATCATTTTAGCTCTACCGGAAAATGCTACATATCACTACTGGCAGAAACGTATTTGACTACTGGAAAATAAGTATTTTAATTTAAAAAAATACCACACACGATACAACTGGGCTGTCCGGTTGAAAGCGCATAAAAACAACTAAGAACGAACGAAGCAGCGAACGAGAGGATTGGCGAGACAACAATGTAATCGTAAACGTTGTGTGCATAATGCGAACGTCCACCGCCGCCCAAAAAGTACAAAATGTAAATAAACAATATTGCACAAATAAGCGAAACAACGACGAGACACCCACCGCGATTCCGATAACGATACGCATTTCGTACAGCAGAGAGAAGCAAACTGACCTTGATCAGCAAAATTCTCATCAGATTGTGAGTGGGAAGCGCAATTAGAGTGCGAATAAAACAAATGTACACAATTGACAAAAAAAATAGGAACGTTTGCACGTGGAGGCTTGGGAATTACAAACAGAACCGGCTATCGGCGGTGGGCGAAAATTAATATCACCAAAAGTGCCTATTTTAAGCATGTTCTGTAATTAGAGGTGCAATGTATCCCATCATGGGAGCAAACCCTTTCGAACGGGGTTGGAATAAAAATTAAAATCAACAAACTGATCGAAACCAGCGAAAATGTTAGCAACATTGCAAAACAAAATGTGTATGCGATTTTTTTTCGCAAAAAGAAAACAAAAATGCAACAGGAAATGCACCCGATTCGCACGATTCTGTCCGTGCGAAGCATGCGAAGAGGCTAAGGCTGTATCACATCCGGGCAGACTTTAATTTTGTTTAATTAATAAAAATCTAACGTTCCACAAACACACCGTGTGATTGGCGTTTCCGGTAAGGAATGTTCGCGCACACTTTGTCGCAGGGTGTCGGCATAGCAGTGCACGAAGAACGTTGAAGTTCGGCGTTAAATTAGTCGCCTTAGCTAAGCTCCTCCTGCGCTTTGGCATAAAATATCGCTCGTATTTAATATTCCTTTCATTTGTTGCGAAATGCATCCGCTCGCCCTCGGCGTGGTACGAACGATAGGAAGAGGATGGGCATCGCTTGCCGCAGCATACAGCGACCCTTTCCCTTTCCCTCTGCATCCTAATTCCGTGCATCAACATTTCAACACAGCACCCCCGAGACGGGCGGCTAGTGGAGCGTAAAGTTAAAACGAAATTAAACACAAAACTTCTAAAAGGATCAAGCGAATCTAATTAAAAACTATCACGAAGGATTGCTCGCATCCGTTTGGTGCGCCCGCCGTACCGCCGTTTCGAGCAGTGAACGAGAACGAATATGTAATGCACGCGAAACTAATGTATTATTGCGCTTCCTTCTCGCCGGGATATCAAGCTCCGAAATGATGGGAATTTTTCATTTCCCATTCGCAGAAACATCAAACCAACGCTCGGAAGCTTGTACAGCGGAAAGTTTGCCCTGTTGTGCGCGCTCGGAGATCGTAGCTTTCCCGAAAGCCAATAAATGCAGCGAAAGAATGTGAAACTAATGGCATGACTAGAGGAGCAAATAGCGAACGGAAGGGGAGATTGGGAACGAAGTTTGGAAGGAAAACAAGCGCGCGGCAAATACAAAAATCACTATAAGATGCAACTGGCGGTGGGCGGACATCGTCATCATCATTAGTATGCGTGATCGATCAGAAACGTGGTTGTTTTTGTTTGGTGTATTGTTGACGGCATGCCCGGGACGCCCATTGCGTTCCGGGTTTGTGTTTTATCGTTTGCAAAATGAACATAGTCTTTACATTTTTGAGTTTCGCGTTCGATGCTTGTCCAATTTTCGGGTTTGGGAAACGATTGTTGGGATCGAATGGATATTTTTTGATTACATCATTTCCAAAGCCTACTACCGCACTACACCACATCACTTACAGCTTTTTTTTTGTATGTAAACTTTGCGATACTATCTCGTCTGTTGCGTACACTACCGCTTGGGAAGCATTTTTATCTTACTTTGTTTCGGTTTGTTTTTGTTTCGTTCAAAGTGGTTTTTGTTGTTGTCATTGTTTATTTTCACAAATATTATGTCCAATAAGATATCTAGACACGGATAGAGTATAGTCGAATTGTGGCGCACCCTTGGCATTTCGCGGCCCGCTGTGTGCGTATTTTACTGTGCAACAGGTTTAATAGCATAACAGACTCATTTTACATGTTTTAAGAATAAGGTCTTCCCGTTCGTCTTCCCCTCTGGTCGCCGATCAATAGATGCTAGTAGTATATTAAGCTCTTATGCATAGCTCTTCATCGGCACACACGTTTACACTAAAATCGTACAGTTTAGATACAGCAAATACAGATTGTTCGTTTCCAATTTTTTTCGCCGCGATCCGGGTGTGGCGAGTGTTTTCGCGGATTTTGCATTAGTTTTGTTTCAATGTTTCATTTTCCACTTCGTTCGCGAAATGAGGATCGAAATTTTGCAAAACTATAAACCGTCTGGACAACCCGTAATTCATACAATTAAATTGATCAGCACATACTGAACTAAGCGTATTATTATTCGAACAAAGAAAAAAGAGATTCACGCATTCACAAATGAATAAAAATAGAGTAGGCTAAAGAAAATCTACTACGAGTACGAAGATAAGAGCGAGAGAAAATGAATACAACTGGGTAGTAATAAGGGTGGGTTTTTTTTTCGTGTAGTTGCTTTGCCTTTTGTACGAGTTTTCGTTGTTGTATATTACACATAAAACGAAGAAAAATTCCCTAACCTCTTACATGCTACGGTCGTGAGTAAGGTAATAATGACGGCAAGTCGGCTGTCGCAAGCTGTTTTAGCTGGCTCCTGTCGCGATCGTTTTCGTTAAAAAAATACATGTATATCACCATGGAATGATATTCAAAATAAAGTTGCTAGCGTACGATAAAACCATCCTCAAAATACAAATGTTTTAAAAATATATATCTTTTGGAAACAAAAACGGACCAAACCATTCGTTTACTCTACATTAAACCAATTTCTTCGACAGTGTGGTAATTTCACTAGTAAAGTAAAACGTCCTGCCTCAGTACGGAAAGATCTGCTCGTTTAAAGTAGGCAACAATCGATTGCGATCTGTTGCCGTCATCTCGCACCTGTCGGCAAGGCTTTGCTGGCAGCGGGCGAGAGCAAACAGTACGGAAAACTAAAATTAAAACAAACACAGCAAACGTAGCCAAAAGCGGAGCGAGAAGATACGATTTTTTTTGTTTTTGCAGCGAAACTAGCGAAACAGTAGTATTATTCGGAAAGCGATTAAACGAACACAAATCTACACACAAAATAAACAGTCAACAACAGCAAGGTAGCGTCCTGCGGCCCGCTGCTGGCCGCGGAAAAGCCACCGAAACCGGCCGGATACACGTCATAGGTAGTGCCTAGGGAATGGTCGGACTCACCTCGTGCCGTCTTCATCAGTACGTGGGCCGGTTTGGAGAACCCGATCGCGTTGTGAGCCATCAGCTCTATCCGGTAGTAGGTGTCGGCCTGCAGGTTGCGCATCTCGTAGTTTGTCATGCGCGCGATGTCCTGCTCGATGCAGTGTTCCTCCATCTCCGTCCAGTATCCGTTCACCTTGGTGCCCTGTTTAGGGTGGCGGCGGGTGGGAAGAGATCGGAACCAAACAAAATGGAAGGTAAATAGTTTTTCGTACGCAAAAACCGCTTCACTCCAGACTTACCGGACAGTACTTGATGCGGTACATATCGATCGGTTCACCGTTGTCCACCGGTATGCTCCACCGCATGTCGAAGTGATCGGCGTACGGTGAGGTCACGATCGGATCGCTGTCCTCCTCCTCGTCCTGGATCGGGGTGTGCAGAATGCGCGGCGTCTCCGGTTCGGAACGGCGCGGCGTCGACTGGTCCACGTACGCACCCCACTGGCCAAGACCGACCACGTTCCGTGCCGCGAACCGGAACGAGTAGGCCGTCTGTGGTCGCAAACCCTCCACGATGTACGGACTGTCCGGTGACCAGGTGCGGTTGGCGGCAAAGTTCCAATCGCTCTGGAACTGTTCCTTCCACTGGACGGAAAACGCCGTCAGCGGCAGTCCCGGCTCGACCGGCGGTGCCATGATGTCGAACGTGATCGAGGTGGCACTGACGATGCGTGGTTTCGCTTGCGGCACCAGCTCCGGTATGCGTGCCTCCCGCAGCTCCATCAGATGTTCCGCACTGCCCAGTCGGTTCTTCGCGACACACTTGTACGAGGTGTAGTAGCGACGGTCGCGTGGCGTTATGATCAGATCGCTTCGCAGGCCCTCCGTTTCGATGCGCAGATTCTGATCGTACAGGTCTTCCACACGCCGTTCGTTGAAGCGCCACTCGATCGTTGCGTTCGGGATGGCTTGTGCGAAGCAGCTTAAGTTGGCCGGCCGCTCCTCCCAGGTGTACACGGGCGGGAGGGCTTTCATGTGGTCAAAGATTGGACGATACTCGACGGTAATGTGACCGACCTTGAACGCCACATCGCCCCGGTTGCGAGCGATACACTCATACAGACCGTCGTCGGTCGTGGCCAGCTTTGAGATGCGCAACGTACCGACCGTTTCGCCCTTCTCGTCGTCGGTGGACTGCTCGAGAATGATGCGATCGTCACTGACCTGCAAGCCGACGGAATATTCTTCTACCGTGCCGTACCGGCGGAACGTTATCTCGGGCGCGGGCCGACCGAACGCTTTGCAGACGAAGACCGCCTCCAGATCTTCGGCCACGGTTATGTTGATAAATTCGATAATTTTCGGTCGAATCAACACGTTCAGTTTCATCACGGACTCGGAGTGACCGGCGGGATTCCGTGCGATACAGGCGTAGTTGTCATGATCCTCCTGCTTCACGACACTGATGTCGAGCTGCCCGGTAATGGGGTTGACAGTAAATCTGTCAGAAAAAAACCGAACATTTGGGGTGTTGTAGAGGAAAAAGCAAATGTGGGTTAGATTATTTGACGGCACAAACACACGGCACCTTTCTGCTTTCAAGCGACCGCATCAACACACTCGCAAACGTACCTATCTAAATCGGCCGCATTCTGCTGCGTTCCCTTTTTTATCCACTGGAACTCGGGCACCGGTTTGCCGGTCGCATAGCACATCACGGAGAACGACTGACCCTCGACGGCATCCATCACCTGCGGCAGTCGCTGAACCTCCGGCATGATCTGCACCTCGACCCTTATCTCACGATTCTTCAGCTCACCGGTCGACATAACCGCGGCCCGGCACGTATACACCCCATCGTCCGCCTCGGTTATGTTCTTGATAAGCAATCCACGGTTTTCGATAACGTACCGACCGCTGGATTTGATCTGGACGTAAACAAAAAAAACGTTCGTTAAGATAGGGCACCGGGAAAGTAGGTTACTGGGGAGGGGGAGGGGGGTAGTTGGGACTTACCTGGTCACCGTTTCGTAGCCAATCGACGGTTGCCGGTGGGTTGGCCGTCACCTCGCAGCGCACGATGTAGTCCGTGCCCAGCAGAGGGCGTTGATCGGTCGGTGCATCCTTCCAGGTGATGGCAACTTAAAAGTGAGAAAAGAAATAAATAATACAACTGTCCACGAACGACATGACCGCCATATTTTCTCGTCGAGAACTGTTTTGTATGGAAAGCTAATGAAGAGAAGTTTCAACATAACAAGCAATCAAATGGAATAATTGCTAGCATGGTTTGACCTTCTTCCTTTGACGGAAGCACTCTCATCGAACGAAGGTCGTGGTTAATCTGCAAATTATGTTTTGCTATCAACTGTTCTCGCACCACATAAGAAAACCCCTTCTTCTATCGTTATTATAAACCTTGAACAAACTTCTCGTGCACGGTAGACGGCAACTTGGCACGCCAAATTCCACTTACCGTACGTTTCCACGACGACGGCCGCGTTCAGCTTCTCGGTGACGGAGTAGGAAGCCGCACAGAAGTACGTTCCGGCCATCGATTCCTGCAGCGAGTTGAAGATTAGTGCCAGAGCCGTCCCGCCCGCTATCGACTCGGTGTAGATCATCGGCGACGTCTGGCCCGCCCTGGAATGGTACGGGGAGAAATTGAATTTTACGAAGACGTTATTAGGATACAGATACTCCGGGCGGGCGACTCGTTTCGGTCGGGGACATGGCAAAATTTGTTCAACGGTTAGCACGTATGAGATCAAACTTAGATGGGGTGTGAGTAAGGTGGGGTAAGGTAGAATTGATTGTTGTGTGCTGAGCGAGAGAGAGAGGGAGCGATATTTTATATGTTTATAGAAGGAGAAGTTAGAGAAAATGACAGTTTACGTTTTCTTTACACTGTGTTGTGTGTGAGGTTATGTTTCGCATCGGTTGTCATTAGATTGTTTACATCTGTCACACGGAACGGGAACGAGCTCCAGCGCTTGGGGTCGATATCTTGGGTTGCTACTTTCGATTAGGGAAGTGCGCTGGACAACACGGAAATTACTGTGAGCATTGCCTCTTACAGTGTACGGTGGCCAAAACCGTGCCGTGGATGTGGTAAGTGCACAGGTAGCAGCAGCAATAGTGGTACAGCAACGGAAAGCAAACATCTCAATCACTTCGCAGTATGCTAATTGGCCTGAGTTTGGTGCAATGTTGCAGGTTTCTATATCAGCGGATCAATAATTACTATGTGTCGAGATAGGGCGAGATAAAGGAAGGCTCGTTGGGGTAGCGAAGCTCGCCCGGTTGGCTTAGTTGGACACGGGAAGCATCCTCGTTGGGTAAACACAAACGGACGATGGTGAGGTCAGCGCTTCTTGGCGATATCTTGGCAAGCAGCTGAGATTTGCCTTCTGGCCATCGAAGAGATTAAGAAGCAGCCTTAGTTGAAGGAACTGATCGAAGCGATAATTCATCGTAGGTTTTCCTTCACCACAGTGCACGAGAGACTGGGCTTCGGAGCATTGCTCGAAACTGGCTGCCTTATTTGCATACGAAACCAAAGCCGCATATCGGGAGTAATATTCCTGCCATATCATCAACGTGTTGGTACATATTTAAATAACCTCGCAGTTACAGTCGGGAACGTACTGTAACACGCTGCTTCCCTCATTGACAGTGACATCGTATCTCCTTCATTAAGAGGCTTATAGAGTGTTTCCACCGTATGCGATATACATGCAGCCAGTTGCAGAGATGCTCACCACTTCAGCGGTCCATTTCACTCGACCAACGAATGTTTGATATTTGCTCCGGTGCCTCTGTCGCTGTGAAATGTAATCAAATTTAAGCATTTTGTGAAACGAGTAGCGTCGGGTTATTGGCATTCGCTACGATTCATCTCTCTACCATTGATGATGTATCCAAAACCGTCCGTACTGCACGCACGAGTTCGGAAAGAGCGTACATTGGTTTGCAGCAGCATCGGGAGCTTTGCGAGAGTTATTACCCGACGGGATTTCGGCGCAAATTAGGTTTATTCACAAGTGCAGCTCTAAAGTTGAATTATTCTTTTCATTAGAAGCCACACGCGCTACACAATGAGGAGTTATAATTAAGTTTGCGCAACAAAAAGCAGCTTCGAGTGAGTTTGCTACCACGGTACCGGATGGTTCGGATTTTCGGGTACACCGTGACGCAGCTGGCTAGAGTGAAAACTATCCCCATTCTGCAAGCAAGCCAGCACTCGGAGGACGGAAAATATGTACAAAAATCACATTACGCCATGTGACAACAATTAGGCAAGTGTACAGCAAAATTAAACTTATAGGGAGATAGAGAGTGAAGGCGCACGTTATTAGAAAGCAAAAGTCAATTACGATGAGTCCAACAGAATGCCGGAATTAATTACGCTTCGTACGGGGATGAGAGAGAGAGAGAGAGAGAGAGAGAGAGAGAGAGAGAGAGGGAGAGCGAGAAAGAGAGCGGCATGAGGGTGGGTAGAATGAAAACGATGCGCTTTTACTTTTCTCTCGCCCTACGTGTGGCGTGAAAACTATTTTATAGAGCTAAACAAAACAAACAAAAAACGGTGAGATGAAGAAAGAGGTGGAGGATGTTGTTGTTAAGGAACGAAACAAAAAAAAGAAAACACTTGCTTGAAATCCAACTAATAACAATGCATGGAACAAACAGAAACCGGGCAACCGGGCAACCGAGACTATTCCTAGCTATGAGAAAACGTAGACTTACTTCGTTGGAAGCTTACGACCTTTCGAATCGTACAGAGGATAGTAATAGTTCATCCTACACCGGGGAATAAATCATTAAGAAAAACAAAAGTTAAAACCAAAAGTACTGGGAGTTATGGCAGCGCGAAGGGCGCGGGATTGTAATGAGCAGAATTTGCTTGGATAAAATAGTATGGTTAGCGATACATCCCAAAAACCCCAAAGCCTACTTGTTGTCAGAAACCGAACAGTATCATATAGATCGTACTGAAGGTTTCTTATTTCTTACTAACGACAGTGGTTCTGGAGCAAAGTAATTGTTACGATTCTATCGATATCCGGGAACTAATTATCTCGCACTAAAACATCTCGCACGCATACTTACGGCTTCGGTAGGATGGTCATGTTGCGGTTGTCGTTCCATCTGAGATCCGAGATGAGATTAGTATCCGGAACATCCGGGCGGCAGGTCAGCAGCAGCGAGTGTCCTACGGGTTTGCGCTGTACGGAGGATGCGGGTAGAATCTGTAGGCTCGGTTGCTTTTGTCGCTGGGAAAGTGCCGCTCCTGGTGTGAAAGTAGAGAGAAGAAGGGAAATTCATAAGCAACTCCGTCTGTAGTGATCATGCAAACATACTTGGCAACGTGTTCATCATCAGATAGTAATCAATTAAAATGCCTAAATCTACTTCATGATGTGTCGAAAGTGCAACAACTTCCGCAATGGCTGGGGGCGTTTCCAAACGCTCTCTCACCGCACAAAAAGCAGCCAGTGTAGTGGCGAAAGTTCTTTACATCAATTCGCTAAGGGTGTGCACTGTAGCACTTGCATGAGTTGCAATAGAATGTAAACTACCGTAAGCCCGCTTCGTAGGAGAAGGAAGCGCTAATGCTAAGGACGTACAAAACAACCCTAATAACCTTTCGCCCTGGTGGCGCTCTGGAGCGGAATTGCGATTCAGCACATTGCAGCCACACCGCAGCCACATCGTACTGCTAGCATCTCTATCAAAATCTGGAGCTTACACATTTTCACTCATACCTCGGATGGAAGCGCGGAAGGCGGAAGCAAAGTCTCAAATAATGATGCCACAAACTCGACTCGCACACAATATGGTTGATGAATTTATGCGGTGTTAGGTTTATGACGTTCGCACGGACGTCTTTTCTAGACGCGTGTGTGAGGTGGAAAGTTTCACCAGGTTCACAGAGGCTCTTCGTATTTGCTCTTGTTTGCACAGTTGCTGCTCCTTTTTTTTTGACGGAGGTGCTTCCGCCGCCTTCGGAGACGTAACGGGCGTGGCAAGAAGTAATCCACACCGTAACCCATCCAACCATCCGGATGCGAATGTAAATTCGCAGTGCTTTGCACGCGTGTGGTTCATACGGGAGGGATTATGACATTTTTCGCAGGAAAAGCTTTTGATGCGGCGAAGAATGTTGATTGCATCCGGAAAACTACAAGCAACGACGTCACTCGCACGGATGATTTTAGTCCGATAATTGTGGAAGCTTCATTTTTGGGGGTATTTTTTGTGTGTATTACCAACTTTGAAAATCTACCAAAGTAAAATTTTTTATTTTAACTTTTTTCTCTACCCATCATTCACAGCAAATCGTTTTTACATGCGGACGCTTTGATAATTCACGAAACGAGGCAAGCTTGGCCAGTGAAGGTCTTCCCTTTAGGATCGTTACAACCACTCCTTTATTTGCCCGGTAACAGCTGCTGCACCGTGCTGCACATTTTACGTACATCCGAGCCGACGGCATCAACTCCGTTTAGCACCGAAACTTAATTTGCTCTGCACTTGCGGTGGAAAGGTGGAAAATGTGGCCCGTAAAATGGCAATAAGGGCTGTAAAAACTGCACACACACACACACCATATTGCAACATGAGGAGTCATCTTTTTTGTTGGGAAGGGAGAGGGATGGACGCGACAAACGTTTAACGTCGTGTGGCTTGAAATGATAAAAGAGACCATTTCCGGCAAGCGAGATGATCGTAAAGCGATGTAAACGGGAAGCAAAAAAGTTTCACCGCCACTAGATTGTCGGCGCAGTTGATAGTCTGACAAGCGATGGCGGACGATTAATGGCGGAAGGAGAGCGTCTGGGCGATCAAAGAAGCGATTTCGTGGGTGGTAAAAATGGTATCATAATTTTCCGGCAAATTGATGGAGCAACAAAAATGTGTCCGAAAGTCTAAGAAACACTTAAAATAGATTTTTTTTGTGATGCTGTTAAATAGAAACACGTGAATGATTTTATTAGGACATGGTACCTTACAATGTTGGACATATGAAAAATAATTTAGTTGTTTGGCATCAACATAAAATGTCTTTGGAATGTGTTTGGCAAAACATTTATAAACACTGCAGGTGTTTTAACGTTTTTCTGTCGATGTTTAGAAAAACTCTTCTTGTATATTCGCTTTTCTCAAGCCCCAACTGCATGCTGTGCCATTAAATTAGAAATGGGAGAGCAAAAATCAATATTGCTGAATCCATCGCTGTCGGGCACCCATTACCCACCCCATCGGCGTGTGATATATGATGGCGGCTCGGGCGTTTTTGGCGTCACGAGAGCTAACGTTCGCAATTGCAAAAAAAAAAATGCCAGTAAAAAGTGCGCACCCTTTCAACCGCTCGCTTCTCCCGTGCGTTTGGCTTACAAGTCGCCGTTTTAACATGCGTCGATTTTGCCTTTCTGCCACGGAAATGTCATGTGCGGCCACTGAACCGTACACAGAGATTATGAATAGCTAAACAGTCGGCCAGCGAATGACGCCAGCGGCGGCCACAGCGCACTGCCAATCGGTACGTTGAGAAGAGGAACAAAAATCTCTCCTAAGGAAAATTTGCTCTGTCGACTATTTGGTATTTACGGAAAAACGACGACGAAAGCGGGGCATCGGCGACATGTCGCATGGCCTTCGAGAGCGCCATGTGGACGCGTGTGTACGGTTCATAGATCACATGTATACACGGCAATGGAAAATCCTGGGTGCTACTCCAAAAAATGCTCTCCATCTACTCGGAAGCGAACATTTCCGAATCAGTGATGTGGAAACAGAACACCCAGTGGCATCCATTCATGGTCGGCTGAGTGGAGCAGTGGACACAGCAGGGGAAAAGGAGCAAACGAACTTCAAACTATCTTCCGCTTTTGTTTTATCATGTGACTTCGATATGTGAAAAATGTCCCCGTCTGTCTGCTTCTGCCTGCAGGCAAAGCTATGTTGAAGTCTTTTTCAGCGCTTTTACTCTCGTTGCTTCCTCCTGGAAAGACATTTCATGAGGAGTTCCACTAAAGGGATTTTACTACGTACGAGACGGAGAGGACGAAATTCAACAATCGCAAAAGTAAGCTCCAACAGAAGCTCGTCTCCAAATCCTCCCGGATGCTGTAACGGCAGACTGTCAACTTCGAATTGTCCTTGCGATAAAAAAAGGATGTAGGACGCTCGCACGATGGTGGAGAGTAACAGCGCCCGATTGTTTTATTGCAAATCATTCAAGCGCATTCGCAAATCTTATTGACATTTGTCCTTTTGTGCGACAAGCTGGATGAAAAGAAATGACATGTACAAAATTAAATTCGATCCAACTTTACAATGTGTCGATGTTCGACGACGCCCGGTGCGGTCAGTCCGGTGGTACAGAAAAAGTACGTGTGATTTGTGTGATCAATCAAGCACCAGTGTTGACCGGTGCCATCAACTGGCGGCAAAATTTGCCTCATGAGGATGGCGACAGGTCCATCCCGGGCGGACGGGACGGATTATCTGACAAATCGGAAAGCTCTGTTTGGTGCCCGCTAGACACGAAACATAAAAAGCGAACCGAAAACGACACATTCAGTAAGAGAGAGAGAAAGTGGCAAATGCAGCAGATGTATGGAAGCGCTCGCCCAAAATGGGGTGTGTATTAATTTTGATGTTGATCGATGACGGGTAATAATGATGGATTTGGTACTTTTCCTGCTTCGCAAAAAAAAACGCTTTTGCACCAACTAGCAGCATTTTGTTGTTCGTCGAAAGTGTACGTACAAAGGAGAAGCAGGGAAAAACGATGAACCAGGAAACAATCCTGCCGGTGACATATTCCAGGGGCATTATTTCATACTTGAACAAATCCTGAGCTAGGTTTGCAGTTTATGTGAAATGACAGCCCAAGCGTTTGTGTCGGCGATAACATGAACGACTTATGGAGAGCAATGGGAGGGTTTAAATAAGAAATATCAGCAAAAAATGTCAACAATTATTACAGAAAAATTAATTTAGCTGTGAGTAGAAACGAATATAAAATTGTGGAAATTATTTTTAGAATAAACAATGCCTCAACTTGTCCGAAAAATGTGTGTTCCATCTATCAACAATAGCGCACGGTGGGCAGAACAACTCCATTTCTGGTGCGTTTAATGACAAAGTGTGCTGCCAGAAGGCGCCAGATTGCACCACAAACACACACCATAAATCACCGCCTTACAATCAATTCCACCGAATGGCTCATTAATGTGACCGCTTTCTAAATTTATCGCACACTGGCACAGACACCTATGGTTTTGCGGCCAGTTTTAGGTGATAGAGCGATAAATCTACGCGTATTTAAAATTCCCGCATTTTGGGGAACGATTTTCGTTTGCCGGAGACCGTTTCTGCAGACCAGGCGGATTAGTTTTATTAACGAAAGCGACGTAGTTCGGGATATACATTTTTTGGGGAAGCTCTTATCGGGAGTTAAAAACCACAAAAGTGTGCTTTATTGCTTCGTTCGAGTTAAACCATGCTTGGCTTTATTTATCGTAATCGATCGTTTAAACGCTTCGATCGTAGATGCAAATAATCCATTTATTGACAATCGTGTTCCAGCTTGATATTAATCAAATCAAATCTAGTGGCTCGCTAATTTAGCACTCAATCGGTGTTAGAGAAATAGATTTAATCGTTTCGTCACATTTCAAAGCGCCACGTCAGCATGGGTGCTGATGTGAGATGCTGACTAAATTAGTTTTGCCACACATTCTCGCACGCAATTGCGCGTCGCAAACACACACACAATCAATCACGAAATCAATTAAACACTCGACTGAAGCTGACTTGAACCGTCTGGAGACAGGGACGCCTGCAAACTAATATCGCAAGCAATGCGGAATTAGAAGTGAATAAAATATCAATTACTCGAGCAGATCGACACGATTATCTGCAGCCGATGGTGCAAGCTAAATAAGCGATACATTTCTAATGCACCGTAGGTGGTTTACACCGGTGGAACGGAACCGGAACCGTTGTGTAAATTTGCTTCGAAAACACATGGCACGATCGAACGATTATCATGCCGAGTATGCCTCCAAAGGGCACGTCTCAGGTGTGTCTCATCGAAAATCGGTGCCGGAAACACGAAATGCACCGGCGCACACTTCTAGCTACATTTCGCAGCTAAATCTAGCCCCAAAACCGACCAATGATTGCAACCACACGGTGCAGCCGGCTTTTTGCACTACCCCTACTACCGCATTTGCCGATGCTTTTCCTCCGCTTCTGAAGTGCGTGGTGCAACACGCGATAAGAACTCTGCGGGCTGCTTTTCCGTGCCAAGTGTGGAAAATTAGTTTGCGTGTTACGGGAAGGTTGCGAGCGCAATCTCGACAATTTGCTACCACCGGCTATACCGGCAACAGCGTTTCAAACGATTGGTGCTTAGAAGTAGCTTTCATTCGCACTCCCGGAGTAGAGGAGTGTTCCGGCACTCGAAGCACACAGGATTATGGGAGCGTTTCGTTGGCTTTTTTTGTGATTATCCGTCGATTGAACCAACACAAGTATGGAGGGAGTTTTTATCGTCATACGATAGACGCTCAGGAGCAGTCGTCGTCAGGTGACCGCCGTTCGGTGCGTTCGTTGGTTCGATCCCGTGTGCCATATCATCAAAGGCCCGGATGGTTTGGTACGCTCCATCTTTCTTCGAAGCTATGCGCAGAGATTCACCACAGCTCAATGGCCGATAATGCGGGAAATCTTTTTATCGACTAGCAAGAGCCAGATTCACTCCACGCCACTGCAGCAGGTGTTGTGCATCCTTCCGCACTAATGAACGTGCTCAAAGCACATGTATATAGGGTCGTATCGTTCGATAGAATACCGACCATCGACCGAGTGTGTGTGTGTGTGTGTGTGCCCATCGTCAGCCTAAAACCCTGAAGACCTGCTGTATGTGCTTATTCTGCGAGTTCACTCTATAAGAGTGGCAAGTATGCGATGGGCAATTTATTTCCAGGATTAAAGCATTATGCGAAGAGTTGTGTAATGAATTAGCATTAAACATCTTGCTGTACTTGCTGCTCAGTTGGGAGCTATTTTAACGCACGATACCCTGATGGATGTTCAACTGTATCCGATCCAAACGATGCGAATTGCCATAAAATAACATGCTTCCACAGTACCACCTGCGCTCCATAACGTATTAGTTTATTTTCGAAGAAATATTTTCAAACTAACTCTTGAAATCTTTCAGGACGTTCTCGTTCGTAGCGGAAGTGCAGAAAGAAAGCAAACTACAAGCGATCGGGAAACGCATCATCAATTTGTTCTGAATGCTCACCGAGGACTTCGCCATCAACGAGGACTTCCGGTGACGTTGCAAGATAAGGTTGCTAATGATAACTCAATTGCTGTCTTTTTTTTCGTGCTCGTCTCTCGTTCGTTCCTTATCGAGCTTTATTATTGGACGCGCTGGTGAATCGACGAACCGTAGTTCGTCGTATTTGCCAGGTTTCTAGAGATTTTGCCAAAGATACGTGCTATCCAGCACTGCAGCGGTAAACACTGGCCATATGATGCCACCGATCTATCTATAGGCTGGCTCTCCGTCTCATGCGGTAGCTCTATTTTGGGCACTTCATTTCGACCAGCATCCGAAGCACGCACGCCAGCGGAAGACATATTTGATGGTCGGTTTGTTCGGTTTGAACGATGGTGGGCTATTTAACGGGTGCTATGCTACCCTTGCGGGTGGAAGAGAAGCGAAGAATTGATGGACGAAATGGGCGAACCATTCCGGATCGCTTGAAAACTGAGAAAAGATTGACGGTTCCAGCGGGAATTTGAAGATTCCTCCTCGCTTTCTTCACTTGCCTGTGGCGCTGGGTGTGCGGGGGAAAGTTAATTTCGTTGCCTGGGGAGAGAAGGTACCGAATTACCGGTGCGACGGAGGCGAAACGTTGGCGCTATTTCGGTGCAATGGTAGAACAATTTTCCCGAACGTCCGATGGTTGTGTTCCTTAAAGATTTCTGGTGGCAATTCTGATGCGTAGGGTGGAACAAATGATGGTTGGCAAATGCCACCTATTTGCCTCACCTTTAGGGTGCCCCAACCCGAGCTGAAGACGCGTCCATCGGTATGGTCCAAAACCGTCCCCGGACGGAATAGTTGAGGTAAAGAATTTGGACGAACCAACACGCCGTGACCGAATATTTGAAGCCTTCGGATGACGCGATCCTGCTGGTTGTAGCGATTGAAAACCTTACGTTGCTGCGTGATGCTCGAGACGTTGATGGGCTATCAAATTGGGTAACGGGCAAGTCATGGAACTGAGGGGGAAAGACAGCAGTGGAATTTGAAATGCCTAAAGCATTTTAAAGAAATATGTTTGGTGACGCCTGTGAGAAGATAGTAGGCGTGGAAGATTTAAAACTAAGAACATGTGAGGTACTTGTAAGTACACGCATTTTAAAGCTGAATTTAAAGACCTGATAACATGAGCGAAGTGAAAAGATTCGCAAATATTTTTTTTGTCATTTACAATTATGAACAAGCTTAACATAGGGATACAACTTTTAACCAGTGCAGCTATTGTACTTCAACCAAGCTGAAGGCGTTTCAAGAAACCCTCGTCACCAGAGTGGTTTGATCCGAAGAGATGTGTCCATAATTCGGGTCAGTCTTTTATTCGAATACCCACAAAAACACTGCTTTTGCATGCTGGGGACAAAACCAGACAAAGAAATTTGAAAGCATGATTGATTTTTTGCCCTTCTATTTGTGAATAAGTTTTGCAGAGCTTGTGTTTGCGCGCCCCTGGAGTGTCATTTTCTTGGGAACTTTGATGGTGGAAAAAAATATCTCAATGTGTCACTTGAGCTTGAAGAAGGTTCGGCAACACGAACAATGAATTCCGGAGATGCGTCCACCAAGTTCGCGTCTTCACTTTTCTTGTACGATCGGGAGCATTATTGTAATCTTCTACGTCATGTTTTGCGTCTTGCCAGGAGCTTCTTTCTGCACTTTATGCTTTTGCCTTGCTGAAGGCAACAGAAGAATCACTTGTTCTTTATCGTTAGAAAAGCTATTTCCCTCAAACAGATAACGAAAAAGGAAAGATTTTAATTCTCTCTCTTTCTCTCTCTCTCTCTCTCTCGCTCATCTTCAGCACGATGATTACGGCTGTGCCTGACCGGACGCATCTTCATACCGCCGGATGGTGAAATGAGAGTCATTTTCATAATGACCGCATCGTCTTCTCGACGGTGCGGGCCAGCAAAGCCACCGACAGCACAAACGACCAACTGGCCGATAAAATGAGCGAAAAATTCAATAAACCGAATGAAAGACCATACTCCCCGAGAGGAGCCGAACCGAGAGTCAGTAAACGGACAAATGAAGGTCACTGGGAAACGGGCGAATGCAATGGACCGGAATGTTTAGCACACAGTTATTGCGAATTATGAATAATGGGATGAGCCGATGAGCCGGCTGAGGACGTAAGACGCGTTCGAAAATGATGGATTGTACCGTTCGCTGATCAACCGTGTAAAGCGGATCCAGTGGACATATAAGCACGACCATGGTGGACCTAAAAATATGCCTCCAATTTGTGCACGCGGATAAGCAAATTGCGAAATCGTCTTGGGAGGAGGGAAGCGGGAGAGAAAGCGCTTCTAGTACGCGATTAGGTACAAGCTTGAAGCATGAAGAATGGGCTAAGTTTCACCGTTCCCATACGACCTAAACCCGATCCGATGCTGCGGAAGGGAAAGGTTTTGTGCAAAAAACTGAAGCAGTAGTCCTTCCCACGAAACGCTTATTTGGAGCGTGAAAGCTTTCAGGCGGCGGCGGATTGTCATGCCTGGCGCAAGTGGGTTGATTTACTTTCCGCTAATTAGCTACACCGCGGGCTATAGAATTATTTATCCAAAAAGAATGGGTTATGACTAATGCACGCATAGCCGTAGCGCACAAACACACAAATCCATCGAGATAAGAACGTCATGCGCTGGTGTCTCCTTCTAACCCAATATTAAGCCGTTCCAATTCCAGCGTCTTTTTTATGATTTTCCAAGGGAGCGGAGCGAATAAGCTAGACGAAAAACATAAAACAGATATTAATGAGACACCTATCAAAAGGGAGGACCCACGCGCAGCACGCATGGCAGCGAAGGTGCTTTTCAATTGAACGAGGAGTAATAAATACCACGCTGCTGCTGCTGCTGCTTCATCTCCTCCTCCTCGCCCACAGTTCGTTTGGGGGATGTCGCACAGACGGGTTTGTTTCAGCTAAGTGGGATCTCGATTACACAGCACGCTTTCTTGCTTGCCCGAAAAACCCCGTCTTTGTGTCTGCTCACAGCCACGGTGCATACAATGGTGTGCTGTCGATCGCCATCACCGGGATAAAAGCATCGTAATACGATACCTACTGGCGTGTTTGGCTTAGTTTTCCTGCTGCACAACGGGCATATGCATTTCAGCACTTTCAAACCATCGCCATGAGGGTGGCTTCCGCTCGCATCCATCGTCTCAGTGCGATGTTCCTCCACACAGCGGGCAAGAAAATTTACAGCCTATATTACGGCGAGCATTAATGAGAAAATATCGCTCCCACCGGTGGCTGCTTTCATTTTTCGAACGATGTACAACATCTTCGGGAGCGCTAACGATAACGACATAAATCAATCGTCTTCAATTGAAAACTCGTAAGAAGCGATACACGCAGCGTGTACGATAAAATTGTTGTTAGATAAAATAAAAACAGGAACGGAAACGGGCGACACCCCTAGCTAACCGCTTTCAAGGGCACGCCGGGAGGATCTGCTCGGTCCCGTTGGCCCGACAAACGGCAGACAAATGAAGTCGTAATGATACGCGCGTCTTAATTTTCGTAGCCCCACAGCAGTTCGGCTGCGATGGGTAAGCGCCAGAAGCGATGCTATCAAAATCGGGCTGGGTCAGAGCGGACTGCTCAAGACGGCTCTTAAGATAGACGGCTACTTGTGCATACATGCATTACTCCCCTCGCGTATCTTTCTGAAGGAAAGCAGGGAGAGGAAAGGGAGAAAATGTTACCCATCAAGCACAAAGGGTCGCTTTTGTTCGTGTATGCGCTTCCGCCAGTCGATTCCGCGCGGGCTCACGGCGCTGCATCCAGACCACTGGATCAAAGTAATTATCTCGGATAAGTGGATTAACATCGTGTGCCGTGGTGGTGGATCACTTCAGACCCCGGGGAGGCATGCATGAATACATCAAATCGGACGCGAAGTGTAGTCTTGAGCTGAAGTCTTCAAGATGCTCAAATATATGATCACGACCCGGGGACGGGGTGGATGGATATCGTCCCGAGTGGCTGAAAAAACGTGCTTATCAAAGAACGCTTGCCGAACCCGCCCGGTCCGGCTTACAATTCGACGTGAAGTGGGTTGGATTAATTAGCGCTTGGAGCGTACGAAACAACCATCAGATACAGGGAAGCATACGTACGTACGGATCGAAAGCAACAAATCAAACATTATGATTTTAAAATTCATCTTCATGATTTGATCCTCGGACTCGAACCTAACGGAAAAGAAAGTATGGAAATTGGTTCACATCATTTTTCAATTAGGTCACCCTGGTTTCGAGCGTTTTATTGTTACCAAAAACATAGACACGAAATCAACCGAACGGCAGAAGATCGTACGAGAAATCATCCCAAAAAGTCCAACATGGTGCACACCACATGTTTCACCAACGCTCCGTGGGAACTCGCACAACCATCGGCATCGAGTGCAAGGAGACGGAATTCATGCGAATGGCACAAACTAACAGCTCGTCAACACACCATCATATACTCCTGACTCGATCGGGCGAGACTACCGGGGATCCAGCATGTGAGTTTATTATTGAAATATTCTCCCGGGGGGGGCGGGGTGGCTGACGATTTTTCATTTCCATTCCCGCTGCTTTCCATTATTAGAGCATTGCAGTTTATGCACTGCGCACAGACACACCCTCAGACGCCATCATCTGCATGGAAGCAGCACACTTCTAGACACATCGCACGATATTGGTAGAAGTTGAGGTGCGAACAAAAAAAAAAAAACAAAGCGAACGCCCGAATGACTCCGGTTGATCACATTCAAAGCCAAAAACCTCGAATCTCCACCTACAATGGGGAGCACAGAATTTCTTTGCTGCACACAGATATTTTTCGCCCACGTTGCCTTTCAGAATGATGCTCAAATTCTCCTTATCCATTCTCGGGCAGAAAAAAAAACCAACTCGTTCCTCGTTAGCAAATACGACGGGGCACACATATGTTGCATTTTTCGATTCTACCTACACCGTAGCTGCCGAATTCAATATCACAGTTTAGCGGCGGTTAATACGAAGAAAATGATATCGAAACGGCTGGCGTTTGTTGCTGGTTCGGTGCACATTTTCAAACTCTTGATGGTTATGATGGCTTATGATGGGAAGATATTGCAAGCCGCTGGGCTTACCGCTGGTAATTGAATTTGACTCCAGCTCCAGCTTTTTTTTTGTGTCATGGCTTTGGAATGATCAAGCTGCGTTTGTAAAACGAGCCATTTTTTAGATTCTTAAGAAAGAGTCGATCCAATTTTTCCACCGCATGTTTGAAGTGTTCTTGAAGTTCTTTCCTGCGATCGTCGAGCATTAAATGAATTGGGTGGTATTAAATATAATTCGAGTCGAGTGTCCAGTCCATTTGATCACCAGCAGTAGACGATTATAGTCTGATCCCATCATGGCTTAAGACCCATTAAGTACCATCAGGTTGCATTAAAGCTGTGCTTCTAGCGATTTTGGTTTAACTATCGAACATGGAACTATCGAACACGGAATCTTTAAGTGACTTTTTTTTATAAAATGCTGCAATACAAATCCCACTGCGGAATGTAGCGTTCTGCATAACAACAACGCGCTCAGCCAAGAAAATCGTGTTAAAAGCATTCCAAGCCGAACGATAAGAAACGGTTATGAATATTGTAAAAAGAATTGCAAATGAAAAACATTCATTCACTCACCGTCATTCGGCCGGGCGAATCGTCCCGAGACGACGACAAGAAAGCGTAGTTTACGTTTTCTTAATCGGTTCTTCGATCTATGCTTACCCAATCGGTTCCCCCCGATTCCAGTAGGTCAAACAAGCAGGAAAAATCTACAAAATGCGCGGTATTTGTTAACCAGCGTTCCTGTCGTGCAACGGTCGATCGATGACCTCCCACCCCCTTTCATGGCTGGAATCGAGAGAACTCCCCGAGCCAAGTCCTCGGCATTTGCATCCCATTTCCAGTCCATCCAGTTGGTTTCTTTTTCTCTTGAAAGGTGGCGCAGATTGAGAATGTGTTTTATGTACCTTTTTTCTACTTATTCATAAATATTTAATGAACAGCGCAACACCGGACGCGAACGCTGTCGATATGAAATATGTATAGCGTCAGCATATTGACTGCTGCTGATGGCCTCCGGAGCAGCGAGTCCGGGCGATTTCGCGTGACTGTGTGCGCTTGATGTGTTCCGAGCAGTGCGCAGATCGCTTCGTCCGCCCAGTCCGCCCAGTCCGGCAGTCTGAGATGGAGAAAATTCATGACGAAAGTGTACCGAACTTGCTAACGCCGGTCGCTGATGGTGAGATTGAAAACAATTAAGTGGTCGTGTGTTTATTTTACACCGATCGATTCTTTTGTGCATTGGAACGCAGCCGACGCTGGGTGACATTTTGACGTGACAAGAAATGCAAATTGAGAACAGTGTTTTATGTTGGTGGATATGTGATTAGAGGGATTTGCGACTGAGGTAAACGTTCTAGCATTTCTAGAAGTTTTTTTTCCTACCAAACTCTAGACCGTTCAAGATTTACCCAATAGCTTTGAAGTAATCTGCAGGAATCAACAATGAATTTGCTGCAACTCACACTTCTCATTTTGTGCTTAATATTTTCCAGTTGCTTTCTTTTAGCGAAATTGTTGAAGCACCTGATTGCAGATGGGGTGAGAGCAGCATTCAGCTACCCCAACAAACGGTGCGACCTTTATTACCTTGTGCAAGATACGAGCCGGTGTACGATAATCCGTACCGCATGACTTAATGAAACGGCATTCCTGCAAAGGAGGGCGCACACGCGGTGCCATTTCCAAACCGAACATTCCAAATCCTTAACCGAGCACCACCGGCGGTTCGAGTTTGAGTCGGGAAAGGGCTCAAACCGGAGTGTATTTTCAGGAGGTTGCAGCAGCCGCGTGAATGTCTCGCGGTTAAAGTCGTTCATAAATGATTCATCGGCCAGTTGGCCAGACCGGGCAGCAGGCCGGTGTAGAATTTGACCGCAAATGAATTTGTCGTACAAGGGTCGCCGGTTGCACCAATACCGTGTTTCGTACTGTTTTGCACCAAGCTTGGTGTAGCATATTGCAGCCAAATTATTCAACGGTTTTTTCAAACTGCAATCAGCTCGTCAGTAGTACAAGTGGTCATATTTTAGAATTTATTGTCATAAAATCATCTTTTTCTGGCTACAAGCGGCTACGATAATCGTATAGGATTTCTCCAACCAAACAACGACGCCAGCTACCATAAATGTCCAATTTATTGCGATCGCTTTCAACACCCGCAAACCGAACCACATTTTCTCCGCAGCGCGTCCAGGGAATTGCCCCGCACGCAATGCATATCTCCGGTACCATAATTCTTGACAGCTGAGAGAGAAACGGGGCAAAAGCAAAAAAAAAACCTGCCACCAGAAAGGCAACTACACGGTGAGCGGCATTGAAGTTTGATCAATTCCACGTCCAGCGTCGTTTGTGTCTCGTTCGGAGGCCGGGAGGCCGTGTTCTACGATTTTGGAAAACTCTCCAAACGGCTCCCTAGACGATCGTTTCAAGGCCGGAACGACCCGCGACGACGGTGATGATGATGATGATGATGACGGTGGTTGGTGTTGTGGTGGTGGTGGAGGCTGCCCTTTGCTGCAGCAGCTTCTTGTCGTCTCGGCAAAGGAAAGGAACAGCGCTCAAGAACATCTCACTTTTCAACACCTTCGGCACATTATCGACCGTCCAACGAACCTTCGCGCGCTTCTGTCAGGGCGCAAACGGGTGGGCGGCCAGCCCGTCTGTCTGTGGTGGAACGCCACAGGGAAACGGAACATAAACATAGCATCATAATAAAATGTTAATTATCATACCATTTGTGTTGCGTTTCCTCCCCTAGAGCGTAGTAGTATTTTCCGGGGGTTTTTCCGTAGCGCCAATTCCGGCAGCGGGAGGGCTCGGACTTCGATTCTCCTACCCAGGGCCGAAAGACTTATTGAACTGCATTGGACGATATAATGCATGAAGCAAAACTACGCCAGTCGGTGGTGCAAATATGTTCCCCTTGTATCTTCTTGAGCTACGCAATTCAAAGCGGTAGGAAGAATAACTGACGCTAGGATCAAACGCTTTCCCTGCAATGTCTTCCATGTCTTCTTTTTAGATAAAAACTTGATAAGAAATAAACAATATCCTATGACTTAACCATTTTTATCAACAATAGACAGCCCCTAACAGCGCTAGTACATTTTTATGATAAAGGAATGTTTGAAATTCTTGGAAAGAATAAGCAACTGGAAATGTAGCGGGCAGCATAAAAATAGATCCAACATAGATCCAAGCAGGAGGAAAAAAAACACCATCGCTCTTGATAAGTGATTTATGCTTTTGTAGTCGCCAGCATCCGCCACGGGTGAATCTCAATATGCCCGCCAAACTATCCAATTATGAAATGCATTATTTTTCGTTTTTCAAGAATGCTTGCCCTTTAGCTTCAGTTTCCATTCGTTAATGGGTGGACTTAAAAATTCTACCCCATGAACAAAGGGATAGCGATCGCCAGGGAGGGAGGAAGAGATAGTTTTCTGGTGTGTTATGAAATCTATGAAATATGAGCATAGCATGCCAGGGGACGCTTCATCTGGGCGAACCTAGTATGGAACGTTCATTACTGTTACTGTTTTGTTTCTTGCCCGTTTTCTTTCACTCCAACTCGGTGAATCTTTTCCAGTGGGTCGAATCTTTAAAATTATCTGCACGACGAAAAGAGGCATCATAATATTGATGGAAAAATATGAAAACAAAAACAGAGCGCGCAATAGCAGGGGTGACAGCAACTGTAGGGGGAAATTTTTCTAGAACAGCTTCCGAAACGGCGGGCTGCAGTTGAAAAGATCATCAAGATAAATGGCGCATAAATTTAACGCTCATTTTCATGTTTATACTGCAGGAACAATTTAAGCCTCCTCTATCTATCAACCTCTACTCAACGCCTATGATGAACATTCCAACCGTGGTGTCGCAGGGTAAGGCAGGACAGAAGCGTATTTGATGTGTTTGTGAATATTTTTAATCAACAATCTGTTCGACCTTATAATACTGTATGCATTAATTCGATAGTAAATTTTATTTCGTCATCTTTTTGCTGTTTTTAAACACTAAATGGCTCAATTGTTGCCTTTCACCTCAATCTTCAGCTTCTTTATCCTCCTTGAAATGTACCACAATCTTTAAGATACTTTATTCATGGTCACGATGGATCAACGGCCAGTGAAACGAGAAAGATGAAAGTCTCATCTCCGTAAGACACAATCTCCGCTCGACAAGGTCATCACGGAAAAGACACGTCGCTGGGACGTGATTAAGATGATGGAAAAATCAGTTTTCAATTGCTTTTCCGCGCCCGTCCACCATCCGCCGTAGACTTTCACTTCATTAGACGAAAAGCTCCCATTTCCCAATTCTTTTTCTTAAGCCAAGTTCCGAGACGCCGTGCAGCAAACTGGTGCAAAACCAAAAAAAACATATTTACCAGACTCCGTTAATGAAAAGCGATATGCAGGCGGTACAAGGGAATTTCTTCCGTGCTGCTGCGAAACCGTAGCACCCCATCCATCAAGGCTCAATCAATGGGGAATTTGCTCCAGAAAAAAAACCCCCGCGCTGTCATTTTCAAGTGATTGAACGATTCCCGCGCCACTGTCGCCGGAGCTGAGGGATGAGGGTTTTGGATGAAACACAGTGCTTTAACTATGACGGGTTCATTTGTCGTCGACCAAACTCGGTCACAAGCTGATTGCTAATAATCGCCGACCGCTCACTCGCACGATTAGTTTGGAAGTTTCGCTTCGTTCTTTCGGCTCCATCAGAATGGTAATAGAACCAAGAGATCATGCTTCATAGTTTGTACAGTCGCCAAACAAAAAAACACCCCAAAAACGAGTCAAGCTCATCGCGGTTGCTGCTGAGAAATTGAGAATGTTGCCCGCCAATGATCGGTTGGCTGCGAGCCCAACTTTTTCGACCAGCTTGTCGTTGGTCAGTCGTTGGTCTGTGCACCGGAAACTGGAAATGTCAACGTAGTCCGTGCTTTCATCACCCATTATGCCGCACGAGAGCGCATTTTGTTTTCCACGTACCGCGTCCGTCAATTATAAACGTGACGAGCGTGTCATTCAAATATGGATCTGGAATTGGTTTACGGGTTAAAACGTGAGACACTTTTGCACGTGAACAGCATGATGATGTGACGGGCGTGTCGTTGCTCATCCGGTTGGATATTGGTTAGGGTTTTACATGCATTTTGTTTACATTTAAAATGTCCCGCCCATGGATACACGCTTCCCTTTTCGCACGCACTGTCACATACACAAACACACACGATGTTCATTAATGAGCCAATGTCGGCGGTGTTGTCATGCTGATGAAAACCAACGATCGCATCCATAAAGTTGATAGGAAGAATTTAATCTTTTCCCGCTTCCCGCTTTACATCGCGCTCGTCGCGCCGTCGAGAAGCCGTCGCCGCGAAGTTTGAGCGATATAAATGGAAGTTGATGCACTGGAAACATTTAAACGATCCGGACGGGCCCTGCTATCTCCGCCACGATCGGGCGTCCACCCAGCAGAACGATAATATGATGACAAGCCTCTCTCTCACTTGTGCAGTTTCACCACAGCGGCCGCAACTGCACCATCATCGCTTATGAATGAATGAATGAATGTGAGACTATTATTTGTTTTAATTGAGGACGCGTCCGACAGCACACACGCATCACACGCTTCCCCCGCTAAACCACTGGCGTACGCAAAAAGCTGGCGGCATTTTCGTGCGAAAGTAATGCGTGATAATTCGGAGCGAAGCAAATGGATAGCGCATAGTTGAAGAAGAACTTTGAATACAAAATACGGTACGATTCAGCGTAGGGTTGGTTGGCTGTGGTGACTGTGATGCTGCGGAAATTTGTTTTTAAAAAGCGCGGTTTTCCGCGTGCTTTTATGTGCATTGTCCATCGGGCGACGCGCGAGTGTACAATTCTGTTTTATTGATGAGCGTATGATACGCAGTAACGCGGATAGCGACCAAACAAAGGGAATTAATCACACCGTGGTATGAAATATTTCAACAATCCTTCCATGGTCGCGATGTGCTATTGTTTTGATGGCAGAGCAGGCGTTGAAGTTTTAATTATTGGTTATTAATTTTGAACTGTAGGGGTTCTCTCTTGGACATTAATCAATAGAGATGGAAAAAAGGGACACGATACAGGAGAAGGTAATTATTTGGTACTACACTAATGAAGAAGTAATACCGATATCAGAAACCGATAGAATATACTATTTCAATTCAAATAATAATCCCATTCGATCCGCTTGCAGCTCAAACTCGATCGAGAGCCAACACGTACGATTTGCACACGCAAACGATTCTGGCAGCGTTGCACGAGCGCGCACTGAGTAAATGATTGCAGGCGTCATATAATTTGATGATCGTTTGCGCGCAGCAGCAGCATCATCATCATAAGTCACGCACAGTCACACAGGCCCACCGCATAACACGATTAAAGAGCATCTGGCATGTTTGCAATGCAAAGTGTGTGGTGTGTTTTGCCGAACGGTTGGGGCTGATTTAAAGTCATCTGGCAAATTGGGCCGGCTCAAGTGCGCGCCGGCGGCTGGCGTAGACCATCTTCCGTTCCCGGTGCGGCCTGTAAGTGAGCAGCATGAAAACGATGCCGCCGCTCCAACTAGCGCATCACAAACGTGCCTTACAGCGCATTAAGTGTCGTTTCATCGTTCTTCACTGCTTGGGAGGAGAAAATCGCAGTGAAGCTATTCCGAAGTGGTACATAACCTCGACCGATATTTCGAGCGGAGAGCGTAGAGGGGGTCGAGAGCTTTCCTGCAGTAGCGTTCCATCATCCTATCGCTTCCACTACCGATGGCTTTATTTACAACTCACCTGAAAAGAGAAACAGACAAAAAGCAAGATTAAAGAAGGAATTGTAAGCTTCGCTTAGCTAGCTGATTACCCCGCTAGAGTTGTTGAGAAAAATGCGGAAACAAAAAACCGAAAAACTGCCCGCCCCACTCAAAACGAACCACTTCAGGAACGCGGCCCGTGGAAAATGGAACTTCGGAAGTAGATACCAGTGACGGTTAGCCTCAGTCAAATTTGAGCAATGAACGATGGGTTTTGCTGCAGGCGACGAAAAAATCTGACAGCCGTAATTAATTGTACCCTCCATGGGCTGTGCTGGGTGGGTGGGAGATGCTGGCGCTGGCTTTATGCCAGCCCAACACCGCCCACTGCACGCAATCTCGCCGAAGCCGAACTAATTTAGCCACTCGAGAAAGGCGCGGTGGAAGGGCTGGGATGCGTCCGGCTGGTGGGAAAACTTTCGACGCACCGCAAAAGGCATAGACGCACCGGAATAGCCATAGATACATCATGAAAAGCTGTATTGTGCAAAGGTTCAAATTTTGATGAAAAAATAACAATTGAACATGACTCATTTTCTCTTACTTTCATAGAGTACCTCAACCTTGTGATGAGTAATTATAACATTAAAACGTCTCTTACCAAGCATCAGAGCCTAATGATAGACCCAAAAACCTGTTTACAATTTAGTATAACACAAACGAAATAACTAAACTGAATAACTAAGTGTAGCAAAACAGAAATACAATTACAGAATTATCTTTAAAAATAGGAAAAATTATATCCCTTTTATTGTCTCCTTCAACAGTTGAGCATTACAAATCTGTTAACGTAAAAAAATAATAACCGAATAACCCATTTCCCCTGCCGAATGGGTTTGTGGCATCCTGTTGAATTACCAAACAAGCATGTTGAACCGAAGGGACAGGATTTTCATAATCTGAACAAATCCGAATTCCACACAACGTCACAAGCCCGAGGAAAAGGAAACCGTTCCCGCCCATCCGTTCGTGCTCGAGTTTTTGTTGGTTAGAAATACCACAGATTTCCGTTTCCGTGCGTGAAGGTCGTCCCTCACAGCGACGATGGCCGCTAGAACATTCCGCTAGAACGCACGACCGGAAACACGTACGGCCGCCGCATGCACGAAACTTACCGCATGATGACGATGGAGAAAATGGCCATCATACGGAGGACCACCCGCGGTGGATGAAAGCAGAAAGCGATGTCAGCAAAATGTTGCGATGATGGTGGGCGCGACGACGCTACCACATCACCCATCTACCCCTTCCACTCGTTCCCTGTGTCCCCATCAGGGTTGTGTTTTAATTAGTGCGTCGATCCTTCGAAGCTTCCGGAGGATGTGTCGTAGAAGCGAGCGCGCGCGATATGATCGCTACCGAAGCAACCCATGGAAGTCTATTCAACGCGTGTATTCGAAGTTTGCCACCGCAAGACACGGTTTCGCTTCCTGCGGCAATAGCTTTCAATTAGTGCTCTACTCCAGTGGAGGTTTATTATTTTTTTCCAACTCGGGGATTTGCTTCTCTAGTGTAATGAGAAGAGCTAAAACCCCGACATCATCCATGTACTAGACAATAAATTCGCGTTTTTTTAAACCCGCCCGGAACGATGATGGAAGCGGGAAGTTGTGCAAACAGAAAACCGGTCGAGAGGCCTATCCAGTAGGTAAACAGATATACGTTCTTCAAAATACTAATACTTGTTGCTGTGTTGAGAGTTCTATAAATCAGGAACAGGAGCTAATATGAATTCAAATTGGGGTGAAAAATTAACTTTTTTTATGCTTTACACAGATATGCCGAACGCATTCTTGTAATTGACAGCAGAAACCATCAAACCTAGCCATAGCTGATGTTATTACCATTTTTTTTATAAAAAGTAAAAATAGCTCCTACAAGTTCCAGGTGACTACGGTGCTAAAACTTGCCCTTCGTATGGGAACTATTTCACCCATAGGCCCATCAAACCATTTGCTGCTTCATTCCTCAATCACAACTTTCGGCTTGGAAATTCTTCTCTGCGGTCAAAACTAGGCTCTACACATGTGCACCAACATATGCCGATGGTGATGTACGGGAACAGGATTCGCTTGTTACTCGCAAATGTTTCTACACTCAGTGCAGCAATTTGAAGCATGTTTCGAACAATTTTGTTCGCTGATGATCATTCCTCCTATCGAGCATCCTGTGAGCAATGGCTCGCTTGTTTCACCCTGTGCTAGTGTGTGTAAAACCGCAGCATTATAAAATTGTACAAAATTCGGCTAAATTCCCCAGGGAACAAGTCCGAGCTTCTCACGCCATCCGTAAGAGTGGTCGCCTCTCACACGGTTTTTGCCGTGGCTTTCGGTGCCTGTTAGTGTACCCAACCAGTCGGTACTTTCCGTGTACACCGTGAAAGTAGAACTGTAACAGCAAAGTTTAACACTGCCGGAACAAAACTTTTCCATCCGCCGCAGGAGGCGTACGGGTACGGTGTTGAACCGGGTGCATCTCGCTGTGTGCGTGTTGATTGTAATCCAAACCATAAAAACGGGAACACTTCAACAGACGATTTCCGAGAGTTGCCCGGCCACTGCGGGCTAGATTTGTTTTTTTTTTTACGAAACCCTTACGGCCCACAGCGTTGCAGTTGCTTTATCGAAAGCACACTATTCGTTTTGTCGCGTTTTTAATAGTTTCTGGCTGTTTTAATTACCTAGCCACTTGTTCGTAATGGGAAGTTCTCACGTTTTCATAGAGCTTTTTTTTTGTTGGCCCGGGCTCTCTTTCGCATCTGTTCCAGATGTTGTACGGGGATGTTTATGTTTTTTATTTGCCTTTTCCATTTGAAATATGACCCCAAGAGTCGTGTAATAAGGCGTCACCGGGGTCAGTCGGTCACAGTGCCACTGTGGGACAATTTTTCAGTACAGTTTTCTCCTGAACTCGAAACAACAGCCACCTTCAACAGAGCTGAATTAAGAGGAAATGTTATAAGTAATTTTTATTGGTAACAATTTCAGCTGATTCTTTATCTGAGCTTTCTTGTTTGGGATTGATTCAAGTACAGATTCATAATTTTTCTAAAGTTAAAGTATTATTTTTATTTAAATACTTTTTATCTGCACCTTCAATATGCAAACACGCATATTCGTGGATGTAATATTTTCAAGTTTCGTTAAAGGTTTTTCATGGGTTTTTTGGGATTAATAGCAAGTTTTGATTTGAGAACATCAAATTAGAGCAACGTTATTTTTAATCCACTTTAGCAACGATAAAAAGAGATTTTAGCAACGATAAAAATGAAAAAACAAACATGTGTCACATTTCGAATGCATTTAACACAAACGGAATCTTCCATTTCTGTCGAAAATATTGGTTAACATGACATGAAAATAAAACTGTGCAAACTTACTGACATACCCAACGTCTTTGTCATACTATTAGTCAACTTTTCATTAGTTTCCATGTCCTAATGCACGCTGTTTCGGTCAAATTACAAGTATTCTTACCATTACTGACAGAAATGCCTAATGAATCAAATAACTGTTGAATACATTTACAGTAGACTGAGCGAAAGCACACGTTTCCACAGAAACCATCCATCAAAATGGACCATCGGGTATACCGGGCGATACACCCGAAATGTACACCTGCGGTTTGTGCTATGTCGGGAGTAAATCAGATGGGTTTTACTGGATTCTTGCCTACCGGTGTACATGTGCAAGTAGCAATTTGAGCGCTCATTTACTGCACTGCACTGACAGCATCGGAATGCATGCCGGTAGCTAAAATAACTGAGTGCCGAACGTGGAATCATTTGCTCCAAGCGTTTACGACGGTGCAGTAGTTGAACGGGAAGTTGAATATGATGATGCAATAGGCACAATGTTTCGGTTGAATCGGTGATGTTCTATGGGCGTAATATGCATACAGCGTCGCTAATTTCACACATATTCCGTGAAGTGTATTGGTGTGCATTACGTGGAAATTTGCCCTTTTGATGTAAGACATCGATAGCCTTGTGTCAATCAACAAAATTAGTACAAACCATTTATCCCATATGCGTTGTTATAATTAAAATTCCATCGTCAAATAATGTGAGACATTTTAAATCATGTTTTCATGTGAAACTACTCAACACATTTAAAACCAGCGTAAACAGGAAACAGCGCTTCCGTTACTTTTTACTGTAATGTAAAAAGAGCTGAAACAAGCGAAGCAAAAGTCAGTAAATATTGCATTCTTGCGATCCACGTAACAGCAAACCACATACAAAAAGCATAATGAAAAGGAGCTGTGTGTAAACTTTGAACTTTTACATGCACCACACACAGGCCGCCTCCGTCCGGATCGCAAAACGAACGAATAGACAGCAGATTTTTATTATTAAACAGGCACCGCGTGCAAACTGTGTGTGTGTGGTTTCCATTTGCAGAGCCCATGCACAAGAACGCTAAAGGTCAACACTGGCAGCATCTTCCGTAATGCTCCAACAACGCTTCCCCATTCAAGTGTGTGAAAGGATTTTTACTGTACAGCGAGAAAATAAAAGGCGCAGAAAATTCTGCAACCGACGTACGTGGCACTAATTTATCCCATGGTAAGGGCGGGGGAGCCAAAGATGGTGCCCGTTGGAAACTATCGAATCGGAGAGGAAGACAGCCCAGCTCCGTGAGCTTCTATTATTTCCACACTCGTCGCCATTCCCATAGCGTACTGCGCTTCTCAGGTGAAAGGTACGGATGGGCACCGATCGTGCAAACATCAGCCAGCACAGGAAAGGGACGCGGTGGACGAGCCGGGATGGTTCGGTTTGCACTTCATTATGCTCTCTCGAAGCCGAACCACCAAATGCCGAACGCGGCCACGCTCGCTGCGGTTTTTTGTAGCATAGAAAAAGCAATTCCGACTCTTTTGACAGGCCCTCGCTCGCGCCCTCACGGTATCTCTTGTGTCCCGCCGGGGTTTGAAAGGTACACGTCACGTTTCCATCCCCAACACCGCGGCCGCACCATTTCCGTACGGGTGCGTTCGAAATAATGGCGCAATCCACGCGGTGGAAGGTAGGGCACGGTGCGGCGAAAGGTGCGCCACGAGGATGGATGAGATTTTCCACCGTGAGAATGTCATTCCAACGTTTGATCGTTCGTGCCGCAACAATTTGCGATTTTCCACCCACCTCCGGCTCGTTTCCGTGGCGTCTGCTGTGAGCGAGAAATCGATGGCATATTTTTACCCCATACACAAGTGCCATTCCCGAGGACGGAGTTTCTTACATTGCTCGGGAAAAAATAAGGTTCCTTCCGTGGACGTGCCGTGTGTGTGTGTGAGAGAGAGAGAGAGAGAGAGAGTGGAAGAGCGCTCTTGTGTATACGAAAAGCAGAACGATGTTTCGCTGGGCTGGGAAAGCTCGATTATTTGTGTTACTCCACTGCTGGAGCAGAGTTTACGGCACGCCACTCCATTGCGTCTTTTCGTTGCAGAAACGTGCACTTCCGGTGTGGCTATGCAAAGGAAAAGTGCTGCATGCAACACGATGGATGAGACCGATTTGATCCGTCCAGAGCGTCGAGTTGACGGGTGAGGACGATTCGGTTGAGTAGCTTTGCGAACGCTCTCATCATCACACACTGTTCGGGGAGATTTTACCTCCCATTTTTGTGCCACTTCTCCGTCGAGGTGGAACACTGACACACCGGTCACTTCCGTCACCAGTGCTAACCGGCCACTATTCATCATCGCACACCAGACGGTTGTGGTGGAGCGAACGGTTCAGGTGGATGCAACGATGCTGATGCCACCGAATTATGCTGCCTATTTAAACGTATACACCGGTGTGTCTAACACCGGTGCACCTTAAAGTAGTTTGCTTTGAATGTGACTTTAAATGTCACTTGTTGTATGGCATCTGCGAGGCTTGTTGAACAAATTAAAAAAAAAAACGGTATTTTTATTCACAAAAGTCGAATATTTCGAAAAGGTTCGTCGCACAGTTCCTTCACCCATTAGGCGGAAACTGCGCTAAGGCAAGTTTATTTAAGTTTCGAACATTGCGTATTCAACGATCGAAGCAACCCGTACACTAAAGTGACATATAGTTTTGCACCCTCCGTCTGTCAGTTTGCCACCACAAACACCAACAGTGTGTTTATTTCGGTACAGTGCAACTCGCGAAACGTGTCGCTACGGAAGAGCACCCGATGGATACAGCACAACAAGTCAAGGCCACAAAAATAGAACGTTTTTGCGTGCAGCGCGATGCAGTATCAACACCGCGCGTGTGGGGGAGAAGTTTGTTAGTATTTATAACGCTGGAAAAGTATCATCCGAGGTGTACCATCCACGCGAGATTCGCAATTTTCTACCGGTGGAGGCAACAATCTTTAGTGCTGTGAAAAGAGATGAAAGAGTTGGATCGGAATGTACCTTGAGTACGTGAAATAAGAAGTGAATCCAGATTTATTTTTTACCTTATTTTACCACCACTACATTATGTTGTTTTAAGCACACATATTTAATAAAAACATATTGGTTCTTCCCCAGTTGCCGTTTAACTACAACCCTAAATAGCCATGCTGGCCTTTTACCGAGATTATTCCTATCATATACATATCATAATAGTCCTCCCAACCTCCCAAAAATCTCCCAATGACCTACTTCTCGAAATAACTGCGTTCTAGCTGAAGCGACGGTTTTATCAATTCTGAAGAGGGTCTTTATCCAAAATAAAACCTTCGTAATTTCCTACATGACTGGTACGTTAAAAGTTGAACATTACATCTTATCATTCCAGATTGAATTTTATCCAGCATTGTATGAAGAACAAAGCAGGAACTTCTAACATGATTACATCGGTCCATTTGACCGGTCATAGTTATAAAAGTTTCTCTCCAAAATTGACATCCTCGATTATGCTCTAGAGCTTCGAATAGTTCTCTGGTTAGTCCAGCAGGTGAAACTGTAGCAACCATTTAAAAACGATAATCTAAGGGTGCTAAGATATTTCTGTATCATTTCCCTAACATCGCGCAACTAATCGCTTCTCAGTTTAGCACCAACCACACCATGAACGATCGATTCGCAATGATATTCAATTAGCGCGCATTATAGCTATGCCGCACTCATTATCCCCCGGTGCCGTAACAGCAAACCACTGGGCGCGCATTTATGAGCAAATTGACAAGCGAGCGGCGAAAAAAAGGTCATTTCCTCAGGAAGCCACAACGAACCGGCAGCTAATCGATATGCGACCGATGTCACCAGCCTTTTTGTCAGCGACATAAGTTTCATGCCTTGCACTGGTCGGGTCGAAAAGCAGATGGAGAAGGAAAGACAATACACCTCAAGAAAGCCACGCTAGTCAGGTTTTGGATAATCGTGCCCGATGATGTTCGATGCGGTACGGGAGAATGGCTTCCTACATTTAAAGCTAATGAGGAAAAAATGAGCTCCCGGCAGTGGTCGTAAAACCAGCCGGAGCGGAGGCGGAGGCTAAAGGGACACTCCCGGAGGCTACCGGATTTAGGGACCCTATCGCCCTATGGTGTGACCTTCAACGCGGTTGCCGTAACTGAATACGCTTCGGGCGCTAGCATTATTGTGTACGTGAGTGGCCTGAGTGAGTCGCGGCCAGTGTGATTATTGATTTTTCTTTACATCACCTGCTCCCGCTAACCATCATACTGCTGCCGGTGTACAGGTGCATTAGTAAAGCTAGCCCACTGCATGACACCCTCTGCTCATTATGCAGTTAAGAAATGCAAGCCATTCTGACTAATACAGTACGCACAGTTCCTCCAGCGCAGGTGTCTCCTTAAATCGACCCAAGAACCCAGACCAAACCACGGATCAAATGTCTTGGCTTCGTGTGCTTGTTCCTTCGTCGAGAGCGTGAGTGCGGTTACGTGCCATCCAAGGGAGTGTTGGAACAAAAATAGACCACCGATGCAGTAGGACGTAAAAATAACGATTCATGTTACACGGTAATATTGAAACCTAATTAAGCAGAGCACGCGATTGGACGGTTTTGGAAGCGGGGTTGTTATAATTGAAACCACAGGAGGTTGTAAATAATTCTTAAAAATATTTCCATATCAATCCACAGGAGCGGAACGCAACGCTGCACTCTTCGACACACGACCATCATATCGATTCATTTGGTAGGCGTGAAAACAACATGAAATATCCATCCGGTTGCTCATAGTGGACCTGCTGGCCGTCTCGACTTTCATCGAAAGGGTATAATTGATGAATATTATTGTTCCATTCGCAAACAGCACTTCACCGATAGCAGACTGACCTCGTGAAATGTTAGGTCACTCCGATCAATCCACTGTCCATCCTTACGACAGCAACCGAAACGGTGTCCGTACTAAAAATAGTACCCGAATTGCATCGGTGAGAACTGCACGGTGTGTGTGTGTGTGTGTCTAGAGCATGGCCATAGAAGCAGGCCGATCCGTCCTATCGACATTCCATCGATCGGGATTCGATGAATTCCGTGTCGATGGGATTTTTTCCTATCACTCTCGGTTCCCTTGTTTGCCGCTCGCATGTTAGTCGAGTTATTGGTTCATTCTAGCCGTAACGAATCGCACGGATGGACCACCCCGGTCGGGGTCGGGGATCGGGTGGATTAGCGGAAGTATTTACGCAAGCGGCAATCCACCCGGACCCGGTCGTTGTGTCGTGTTTGGAAACGCCTCCCCACACGTTGGTTCCATTTCGCGCTACCGTGCTTGGCACATTCGAATGGTTCCACGAGATGGATACATCGACGGATCGACTTCACCTCCACCGTTCGCCGGCCTACAGGCAGTTCCGTTGTTTTTTCCACGGCCAGTTATAACCTTCCCGACAGTGTTTTAGGCCCGCTTCTTTTTAACACTTTCGTTCCAATTTTATGCCACCCCTGTGTCGTCGTCGTCGTCGTCTTGTTCGCCGTGTCCGGTGTGGTGATCACCACGGCTAATGTTTTGGCAGACGGTCAAGCACGAACCTTGCTTGCGCGAGGGGTGAGGATGGGCATTTTTTTTTTTGTTTTTTTTTTGGTTGGTCGGTACACGTTTTCTTTCCTTCACTTTTCTCACGGTTAAATGGAAAGCGAAGCGAATCGCCATCCTTATGCTGGCCGGTGCAGACGATGTTCTCGTCTCTCGCCTTTTCCGAGCAACGACGCCCGAAGAGGTTTGACCTGATGGAATTTTCTATTTCTGTCAACGGCCAGTCCCGCCAAATGGACGAGGAGGTGCGTCTTGGGTCGCGCTCGGTTTGGCCCGACACCCGCGACCGTCATTTTCTCGGCGTAATTTCTTTTTATGCCAGTATGTGTTAGTGTGAGTGTGTGTCTATACCTTTATTTCTTCTACAGAAATACTCACTTCGTTTCCTCTTGGGTTTGGGGGGTGCCGCTGCTGTGGTTAGCAAAGCGTTCTTGGCATGCGTTACGGAATGGCGTAAAAATCCAGCAAACGTTTCATAAGATGCAAGCCACCGTTCACTAGTAGTGGTGTTGTGAACGTAAACGTTCATGGCTTAGCATTTAAAAAAAAATCTAAAGGGAACGATTCAGCTTAGGAAGATGTCCCTGAAAACGATGGTTTATTTGCTTGTAACAACATCGACTGTGTTTGGACGACATAAAATTGGTTGGCTGTGAGCGGCGAGTGGATCGTTACGATGGCAACCAGATTTGGAATTTGTTTGAAAGCTTGTGAATTGTACGTATTCTGTTCAATTCAAGATAGAGTATTGTCTTTAAAAGATGATCGTGAACAATAATAGAGCTGAAACATACGACAAAAACGTCCATCGTTGATTGTACAAATCAATTTTAGTTATCAAAAGTTTTAAATAATTTTCACTCCACTGCTTCAACCTTTCGATCCTAAAGGACTTCCATATTTTTAGGAAATAAGAAGAAAACAAGCCTGAATTTGTCACCGAAATCCATCGACATGTTTCGTGTGACAACGTTTGGCACATCCTGCCGTCTAGACAATAAACACAAGAACGGCTGCAAATGAGACGAGCGAAAAGCGGAAGCGGCTCTTCCACCACTAAACCGCACTCTACACATCTTAATCCTCCTCTCACGTATTGCCATTATTACCGGAGCAGTCGTGTCTGCAAAATTACAAATTGTTCACTTAATTGCCACCACAAACACCTCTCGAGAAACGGCAAACACACTCAAGACGCGTTTACCGTGCTGCCCATGCAGATGGTTCAAATTTCTTCGCACCAAAAAACACCTCAACAAACGTCGACGAGGTCTGGTATGCTTCCGTTCGCAAAGGAACGGCGTGCCGAAGGTTTTGTTTATTTACTGTCAAAAACCTGCCGCCATGTGGTGGAAACGAAGGAAGCGTGGCAAAAAAAAAAAACGCCGGTGGGCTCATTTGCCGAAGACCACCTGTAAGCTTCTAAACATTTTCCAAATGCTCTTCACTCATGTGCACCCTCGTTGTTTGAATCGAAAGATTTGACCGTTACAAACGAGACGGATGTTTGTTTTCATCCTTGGTTTTGCGCAGCGAATTACAATTCTCTTCTCTTTAGCATTTATTCTAAAGCGATTGTAGTCTTACCCTTTTGCTATTACAAGCGCCTAGAGGATATGCTATCTAATATGTCTTTTCACAAGTGTATGCAGTCGTTACATCAACATTAATATTGTTAGTTAATAACGTAACGATTGCGTTGTTAAATGTTCTAAAACAAATCTTTAAATAAAATGAAAATAAAATTCAGCTTTCAATCAGCACATGAGCGAATGTAATCCAAACTTGAATCTTATTGTTGGGTCTCAAGGTCTTATGGGAAATAAATAAATCAATTCGCATCCCTATTCATTTGTCCTTTTAAGGACGTGTTGCCAACAAATGCTTCGCAGCGTTTCTCGGTTCGATTCCGAAAGCTACTGTCCCTTTTTTTGAGTATCCTTCTTATTGTTTCCCCAAGGTTTCACACGTTGGCTTGTTGGCACACCTTCCCTTCCCTCACTTGAAATAAAAAAAATCCTGTAGTGGACCGTCCCGAGCAAACTTACCTATAAGCGTAATCCAAACGAGCAGCATCATCATGGCCGCTAGGCTGTAGCCACGGCCAAAAAGAGCACCCATTTTGCCGGCAAGTTTCCTTTTCGGTTGCGTAGGACCTTCGGCTGCAAACACTTCGTCCCGCTTACGATCCACCGACTGAAACACTTTTTAAAGAGTACTTTTGGTATTAAACTACACACTTGCCTATTTTTCACGCACTATGATGCATAAATTATGGAGATTTTTCACTGTTTTAAATTTAATTAAAGGATCATATTCACACCTTTCACTAAAATTTTATACAAAAATGAAAAATAGAAATCGAATTATATTAAATTTTCCAACTAAAAACGACCGGTTTAAACTAACACGAATCAGTAAGAAGGGGCATTGTTTCACCACAATTGTATTTTTACCGATGCAAACGTTTAAAAATTTGAATTCCTCGATCTATGCAAACAGGTTGACAGTTTAATCGATCAACGGCAAGATGCTTCCCATCGAAGCAAGCCTGGCTGCGTCTTCTTCCCCTTTCACGCTACACCCCGTTGTTCGTCAGCAGAAAACCACACACCACCACCACAACCCCTTCAACCGTGACGTCACGCAGGTGCACAGGTATTCGTAAACATGCGGCTGGTTTGGTTGTTATGTTGGCCACTTCTTTATCTAGATCGCTAGCCTCTTTGCGCGTACGCGTAGTTTCCACCAATACAGCAAACAAACAAACGCACTCGTTGCTCTTGTGTTTTATCGCTTCCCACACTCCATGGCTTTTGAGCTTCTACATCACCATTTTCACGCCCGGAACACGGTTGACTTTTCGATCAACTATCTTTCGCTGCTCTAGAGATACACTCATGTGCACACACACACACAAACGCACACACACGAACCCATCGGTCGCGACTCCACGTACACCAGCGCACGAATCCATCCAGCCAAGAGCACCCCCGTGTGAGACACAGAGTGCGCGTCAGGTTGACTTTAGCCACCTTCGTACGGGCGCCCGCACGAACACACCTGAACCGCAGGTGATTCAGTGTGGGATCGATTACGCCTTCTCTGCTGCTTCGTTCTCCGCACGAAACAAAGGGTCTAAAGGGAACTTTGGATCGACAATAGAACAACACCTCGTTTATTTTTTTCAAACCTATATTGGTTTCAAACCTACTCCGATCTCGGCGATCGTGTGGTCACTTTGAAAGATGCAGTGTTTTAATCAACGCCCGGCTCCACCCCGACTGATCACGAGTTGTCGTGGCCGTTGTGTTTTTCGACGAGATCACTTAATCGCGGGTGTCAAGTTTAACCGTGCGCGACGAACGTAAACGTACAGCCCGTGCGCCACACAAACTCCAAACACGGCCGGCCCAACAATCAACACCCCCGGTGGTCTCTGGTGGTGGTGGTGGTCGCGTCATTTAATCCAATTTACTCCAAACTCGCGCGCGCGCGTCCCCCAACACACACTCAACCTTCTCGGAGGCAATTGCACTTGGTGGATTGTGCAACGGCATTAGAGAGTGTGTCCACCACCCCGTCATTCACCGTTTCACCAGCACAACACTCCGGGCCGGGGTTTTGGAGGTGAAGGGTGCGGTTTTTCGCTACCCGCACTCCCGCGTACTACACTAAAGTAATATTCACGCACGCACGGTACCTACCACGGATCACGAAAACAATCCAATCCAATGTTACCTTCGATGTCGGCCGGAAAATACACGACTACGATCCGGTTGCACGTTCAAATACCTTCTTCCACACGTTACGCGACGCGACGTGCGTACGTACCGCGTCTTGCTCGGTTCGCGTTTCGGTTCGAACTGAATGCGAACAGGGGGGTGGAAGTTTATGGGCTGCTCGGCTCGGTCGTTTCGTTCGGGCCGAGCGGTTCGGTCGTTCTTCGTCGGCCGGGTGCGATGTTTATATGATGCTGGCAGTGCGCAAATGCTGGCAGTTCGTCGAAAAGTTACAGCACTCGGACGAAGGAAGTACCTTTAGAATGCCGGCTTGGTGGTAAGATGAGTGAATTTAATAAGATGATGAAGAGACACAAATTAATATTCATAAACCAAAATCTTTAATAGATCACACATTTGATTTAAACGGAAAAAATATTTAAAACGATATAAAACATTTTCATAACTATAATTTTAATTACTTTAAATGTTTAAATTACCTATCAGGGTCCCACGTTTAACATTAAAAAAATTATACAAATTATTTTTACAAAAAATGCCGTACAAAACGTATTCATCCTTGTTTTCGAACTTCAAAATCCAGTTACAATTGAAATGTAATTTGTTCTAACGAAACATGGATTTTAACTTAATTTTTATGTACCTTAAAAATGACAAACCTTATCTTTCACTACCAAATAATGCACTGTCAATTTCGCTGCTCCTTTTGTTCGTTTATGTATGAAAAGAAACGAATTTAAACAGACTACCGGCAACTGCCTTGTTTGCGATGTTTTTTTCCAAACGATGGATGCAACAAAACATCGCACGGGTAAAAACCACTTGTGGGAATGCAGCAATGCACACCTTACAATAAAGTGCACTTTTATCACTGTATGTGTGTGAGTGTGAGCTGAAAAGGGGAGAGGGCAAACGAATGGCCAACGCTGATGAATACCGTGACCGTTGGGAGCCTCGTTCGTGGATTTAGTTTCAAGTTTATTTCAATCCAATCTCGCGTGAGTCATACAGCACTAGATGACGAGCATTTCTGTGCGAATTGAGCGACATTCCTGCGTGATTGTGTTGCTTGGAATGGTGTAAAAATCATCCGATTTAAGATAATTTATAGAATAGCTTTTCCATGTTGTAAAAAAAAACTCTACAACTCATTCTGCAGTTATCATCTAAAAAATTAGCTCAGTTCGTTCTGACGCTCTCATTCGCTCCTAAACCCGGTATACCGAATAATGGTATGGATAATTTGCGATATTTTTCCAAACGTTTTCCCCTTCGACGCTACGCTTACTGCGTTGTCCCGTGCTTTCGCTTTATTTGCGACAGTAAAACCCAATGATTTATTTTCCCCGCATCCTTTGCAATGGTAAGAACAAAAAAAACGAATCACTAAGAGATCCTTTCAAGCGGGGCTCTATATTTATTAGTGTGTCCCTCCCATAATGGATGCAATATCGCGCTAGCGCTCGTGGCTTACATATGTGTTCGGGACCGCACGCACGAAACATTTAGCACCGATTGCAGGGTTGCCTGTCCACGCCAAATAGGGTACAAAACCGGGCAAACACTAATAAACATCGTCGTTTGCTATTACGAACTGGAGCGACCCAGAAAAGATGCAACAAGAATTGGGTAAAATAACCGAAAGGGAGTTGAGGGGGAAAAAACATCCCAACAAGAGAAAGCAGCTACAGAATGCAACGCCATTTCGGCTCGTAACTATGTTTCCCGTAAACATCGATCTTATCAATGGGTGTCGCAGGCCAAGCCACAGTCCAAACGGTGGTAGAGTGGTATGTTGTTTCTATTCCTACGGGAACCGGCGAGCTTATGATGGGCTTCCCCTTCGATTTAGTGGAAAATCTCTATCCTCCCATTGCAGGATCCTGCTCGATTGGGCTGTAGGCACGGGTTCGCCTTCGTTTTTCCCTTCATTAGGGCAAGTGAGAGCATCGGAGGACCCTTATGAGCCATCGGGTGTGTCTCCTGTTATTAAATGCTTTCGTGCTAAAAGTCACATTTATCATCTCTTTGGCTCTAAACGTTCGGACCCCTGCATCCTTCGGGTGGTGCAGTTTCGAGCACCTATTACAAACGGCGTACTCACGCACACACACACAAATGTATCTCATCATAGGCGACCCCTAGAATGCCACAAAAGGGGTCAATCGTAAAGCGGATCGCCCGGGGAAACACGAAAAGTTGCCGCTTCAATTCAAACCGCTCTTGAAGCATCGCGATTTGTCTTGTCAAAACGTGTGTTCGCCTCACCGGTTTTTGGTTTTCCACGTTTGTGTATTTGAGTGGAACAGTTACTTCTTTTTTTTTGGGACATAACACTATGTTTCACGCGATAGGGGCCGGGGCGGTAAAGGTGAACCCTTGAACGCTAATTAGCATATCCTAGCGCTCATAGTGGCCCGTACTCTGCCCGTACCTCGGGCGCATGTTTTATGTCATCGGTTGTGTAGGACAAATTGTTAACAACATAGTGTGTGTGTGTTTTTTTTTTGTGTGTGCGCTGTTGCACTAGAACCGTGAGCCGTTTAGCGCTGCATATGAATTAGGAAGCGGGAAACGATTAGACACGAAACATGCTATGAATAATAATGCATCAACAAACCGGTAGCCAAACATTGCCGGGCACCAATTAAATGGAGCAAAAGCCCCTTTCTATGAATGGTAAGAGTTGTTACTTTTATTACATGTATCCTATAAATTAGGGATCTTTACACTGGGTCAGAATTTAGTAACAATTTATTTTTTTTAGCCAAACAGTTGTCGACACATGAAAAAAAATCTCATTACAACATTCTAGATTGCATTTTTTATTCTATTTTCATTACAGTTTAATTCATCTCCTTTTGTCCTTTAAAAGGAAATTGTAGGTTGCGGCCTACTATGTGACGGCTTATAAGAAAGAAAGTAGGAAACGGTAACAAGATTTGTTCGACAGACTAGGAAACAGAACAAGCAATCCGAAAAATGCATTGGATCCAAACCGGTTTTAAAATGCAAATAAAAAATGTTGAAATACTCTTATTGGCGCTTTAATGTTGAGCTGTACTAATTTTTTTTTATAAAATGACATTTATTGACGTGTTGTAGATATAAAAAGAAAAAATAAAGAGGACAACACTTTACAAGACTTAAATAATTACGGTTGACAAAGACAGACACGCATGACGTCTAAGTCAATCGCAGCATCATTGTTGCCAATGATGTGGATGA
>KI915040.1:28943545-28976076 GCA_000473445.2 Anopheles farauti
GAGCAGCCCTGAATGCCATATAGAATCGAAAGCTTTTTCGTTGTCCAGAAGTACCAAACCCGTGGATTTTCCTCTAGACCTGTTTTCTATTATGTAATTTTTTAATCTTAATACTTGATGTGTGGTTGATCTAGAAGGTTGGAAGCCGAATTGTGATTCAGGTATAATATTGAAACGCTCTAAGTGATCCCGAAGTTTTATAGCAATACACATAAAATGAGTAGTAAGAATCATATCTTCACGAAGAATTGTTATTATATTTCAAGAAATACTAAATTTACATCCCTTTATCTGAACAGACAAACAAAACGGTCACAGCACAAGTAAATTACACAACATAAACCCTATCATTTTGTGCACCATCGTAGAAAAAGCAAAGTTGGCATACAAAAGGCACATTTTTTCTGGACGCCCAAGCCGTGGAGCTGAAAAAAAAGTCCCCTTTTAAAAGTTGAATTCAAACAGTTTTCGTCACCGTTGCAAAAAAGCAGGGCAACACATTTTTCTCTATAAACTTTAGAAAGTTTATCTTCTTTTCACTTTCAGCACGTTTTTGACGGGCTTATCCGGCTAACTTTTTTTTTGTTATAAACATAACGTCGCCAAACTAAATTTCAACGCTTGTCCCCAGCCTACTTCGATGTGCGTTTCTCCTCGCCGATCGAGCATACTGGCGCCTTTAAAAAAGGAAAATATGTTAATTGTGTTTGATTTATCGTCACACGTCCTCGATATTTCGCTACGGGCGCCGCACCGACCCCGGTGCGGCACCCATTTGTCGCTGAAAGGCTTTTCGCACGGAACGGCCCGAACCAAACTAGGCTACAAACAGCGCTAGTTTACGACCCGGAGCGCGTGTTTGTGTGATATTTTATTTCGCTTGTCGCTGCTTTCTCTACAAACACTCACTCACACGCGCACACACAGCAATCAGTGCACACAACCCCGGCTACAAGGCCTGTTTACCGGCCTGTTCCGCGCGCGTTAAGCAGCGCGTCCTCGAGAATGTCGTTTAACCCGAAAAGCCTTCAAGTAGCGTTCTTTCGAAATGGAGGAGTTCTCATAAATTCCTATGAATTATACAACGCGGCAAACGCAATCGGCGGGTTTGATGAAAAGATACCAGAGCCAGTGGCCGGAAGCAGGGGGTGAATTTTTTGGCCCGATAAGACGTTCCACTTTCCGGTTCCACTTCCGAAAGGCGACGGGGCCGGAAAACTCGATCTACCGTTTGGCTCGCTCGGGCACAAAATAAACACCTTCACCTTCGGGACGAAGACGATTCGGAAAAGGGAATGGAATTGAAAGCTCGCCAACCGGTCAACTCGTCAGCTGAACGACGGTTACAGTAAATTAAACTCAAATCGCCCGATGTCCGTGCGTACCGGTCGTATTAAAATGAATCATTTGGGAAGGGTCACCGAGGTTTGCGATGTGATTGGGGAAGAGCTACGGGAAACGGGTCGGGTTGTTAAAAATGCTTATGAATTGCTTTCGCAACATGTTTTACGACACTAGGTGCGTTTAATTTGATGTAATTGCCTCGGGAAGGGGATGCCCGCACGGATGGTCAAACGTAACAATGTTCGCCACGTAAAAACCACACTTTACCCCGGCATAATTACCAGAACCATTCGGTTGGACATAAAACAACCGATACGCTTCGATGACGATGAAGGGAAGCTCATTCCCGCTCGCTCGTAGGGGAATGGGAGACAAATTTTGTCAAATGGAGTTGTGGGAAGAAATGAAACCGACTGCCGACTGTGGCTACGGGATATGCGGTACGACTTTTCTACGTCAATAACTTTTCCCTCGGTGTGTGGAACTTGCCCGAATTTAAGCATTGAATAGCGTCCGCAATCAAAGGATCTACCTCTTTTAACAGCATTCAAAGCTAAGGTAGCAGAGAGACCACCCGCTTGATCCTTTCGAGCTAGTAGACTCTTGGTTTATTTTTACTTTTTCCACTCTTAGTGCACCGCTCGGAGAGGTGAACGAGTGCGGGAGTTGCATTCAAGGTTAATCTCCTTCGACTTTTCTCTTTTGAAGTCTTTTCAGAACGCATTCATGGCCGGAGGAAATGGTCGCTCCATGCACCGCAGCTGAACGGTAGATAAATGATGCATTCATGCGATCTCGTTCCTGCCGGATCAGACAATTCCGGTTCACCTGCAAGCTTTTCATACGTCGGTGTTTTCCGGTGTTACACTCGGCAAAAAGCGTCTTAAAGTGTGCCGATGGACCGTCAGCACACGAAAATCGATGTAAATAAAGCCATGCCACCGCCGATGGGAGACTATAATTAGTGACGCCCTTTCCTTCGTCCTTCGTACGAATCTTCACGCGGTGATCCTTTACTAATCCTACCAGCACCCGACCCGACCGGGGAGCCTTTTCAAGGCTAAACCTAACCTTACCACTGACCCACGTTTGCTGCCGTCAGCGTTGGGTAAGAGTTGGGTACTAATCACACCGCAGCACCAACCGCCTCCTTGGATGTTTAGAACGAGGTCAAGCATGTGCTCGATGAACCGCTGAAGAAGGTGAGAAACGCGAGCACATTTCGATGCGACGGCCGGTAACGATCTGCTTCGTTCGCGCGAAGGACAATTAAAGTAGCCTCTGGCAAGGCGAGAATGCTGCGGCTAAAGTGGTAAGGGCCTTCCAGTGGCTATTCTTGTCGACCGTCGACGAACCAAAAGGCTCTGCTCGATTGTCCGTTCAGCTTTAATCGTATAATTCTTTCATTTCATTTTCATTATCGCGAATCTCCTGCGACCTGCGTCACTCACGTTGGAGCCGGCAAACGATGGCGGTTTGTATGCCGAAAGGAATTTGGTTTTAATTAGCTGTTGTGATATTGTCCCAATCAATAGGAAACGCACATTCCTCGGCAGTGTTTATTACATCTGCTTTAATGCGAACAATTATGTAAATTAGAGATTATGAAAATGCCCATCACAATAAGGATGTTGCACGGGTAAAACACTAGAACTGGCGGACGCCCGGAATAATCACGGACATAAGAAACATCCTACAACCCGGCCTGCTACGCATCATTAATTTCCGGCTCAAGTTCAGCTCGTTCGAGATCTCTTGCATCTCCTCCCACTTTACTCTAGTTTCGCTTATTGTTATTTTATCTCCCTAACGACGGTGGCACCGTCGAGGAGCCATTGGATTGAAATTATGACTGCTTTTTTTTTTCGTTTCAACGCTCTGTCCCATGCTTCTTAACGCTCGTCTACACTTTCTCGGGCACGCTGAAACACGAGAATCTCCAGCGTGTTCGCGAATTTGCCTTCAGAAGTTATGTGAAAACGCGCGTTCCGGACGCGAGCAGTCTCCCAAACGTAAATAAACCATTGCTCTTGCCGTTTTCTTTGTTTAGTTTACGGTAGTGTGTGGGTATTTGTTTGTGTGTGTGTGTGTGTGTGTGTTTTAAATGTAAATATAACAACTATCATCGTGTCGTCCACGGACGGACTCCAGCGATCCGGCCCGTTCTTCACCATCGTCACCGGATCGTTAGTCACGGTCATAAAACACTGACTAAGCAAATCGACTGGTTTATGCTGCCGTTCTCGGGTGACAGTTTTTTTCTGATATTTTTTTTTTTTGCTTCAGCTCTGCATCATCTTTCCGGTCTTGGACCGGCGTTGATGGTGCGGGATGGATTGGATTCATGTGACCGATTCCGGGGACGACGAAGGTTGGAAAATTAAAAAATATGATCTCATCTACTGTGCGCGAAGGGTCTTCGCTTGCAAATGTTGCTGCCAACCCAGGCCAACATTAGATTCGCTGTTATGTGATCATCCCAGGGTTCGAGGAATGCACACAGCGATGTGGAAAGAATTTATAGTTGTTTTTTTTTTTAATAGTAGCTAGCAACAAAATTCTGTACACTGATTTCAATTAATGACGAGAAAATAAGTCTTTTTTCATGCTTTTATGACATAGATTCGATTCAACTAGTTTCGCTTCTAGAAAACGCTTCTGGACGCAAGCATACACTTTCAACACAGCTTTGATAGTTCTCTTATCATGATAACACACGTTGTTGTAGGTACGATTGATACGAACAAAATGATAACAAATGTAACTAACGCGCCCTCGGGTTTCGAAACGAACGCAACGCGAAAGATGAACTTCTTTTTGGGCTTTGACGAAATTAACGTTTGGCTGTTGAAGCCGGTGAAAAAAAGACACTTGTCGGAATGTTTTGATCGCTGCTTCCTCCCGGATTTACATACCAATTCGGATGAAGTAACTAATCCACTTAATGTTTCCACGAAACTCATCAATAGTCAATGTAGTTCCGATTGTTTTTCTAAATCAAGAATCGGACTAGATGAATTTGAAGATTAAAACATGTACACAGTTTTCGTTTTATAAAAGAAACTTTAGCAATACGGCCAGGCCGTCCCTAATAATAAAAAAAAGAAACTTTTTTTATAGTTAACTGTGTAAACTATCGCCAATCTTTTTCTATGCTTAAGGTTTGAAGCCAGGCGGAAGTAACCAATCCACCTATTGTTGACATGAAATCAATCAATAATCCAAAAAATTCCGATTTTTTGGATAAATCTTATTAAGATTAAAACTGGTAAACAAATTTTCGTTTTGTAAAAAAAAACTTTTTTTATAGTTAAGTGTGTAAACTATCGCCAACCTTTTTCTAGGATTAAAGTTTGTTACCAGTACACCTTTAAAGCATCCTAACAGATTAAGAAAACTCAATGCTTCAAAACAATTTTTCCACCAATCCGTTTCATACCTTGACAACACCTTCGCTCCCCAACCGTCCTTGGGAATACTGCTTGTTTTATTGAGACACTCGACGCCACACTGAAGGTCTGGTCGCTTCAGGAATAATTAATTCCGTCAGCTTCTGCCAATAGTGGCTCGACCAAGCGAGATGTCATGCAGCACCGCTCTTGCCCACTTTACACATCCGGAGCATGTTTTCTTCAATTATTTCTTCTAGCGCTTCCATGCTAAACCCTTTTCCTGCCACTTTCAGGCTTCTGCGCTGGAACCCTTTTCTTTCGTTGGTCGTCATTTTTGATCGCATATTTGCCACGAAGATTCCTCCATCTGTCTTTCGGGCTTCTAACAACTCAAGCGTTACGCACGCGGTGGCACCCCTTTGTGTACATTTTTGCGTACGGCGTATGTTTTAATCAACACATTTTTGCTCTTCACCAAACCGCTCTCAAGTGGCGAACGCCGATGATTGTCGCAGATGTTTCGTTTTTGGGAGAAGATTTGCTAACGGTGGGAAAAAGTGCAGGCGCTTTTGTGCTACTTTAAAATCAGTGACATCATAAGAAACCATACAAACAGTCCGCTCGCGATAGCGAACTCGTTTAATTAAAGTCCATCGCAGTAACCGAGAAAAGTGAAACCGATGGTCAGCTTATGAGGGACGCTGGGGAAAAAAAACCAACACACGAACAGGGAAGTTATGCCACCATGTGACCATTACCGCCGCACGAGAAGGAATCCACGGTTCATTCCCATCTGGGAGTATGCTGGGAGGTTTTTAAAAGCAACCACTACAGACCCGGCGAGCTAGAGACTCGTCCAGTACTTTTGCGTTCTAAATTATTTATTTATAGCTAGCTTTTGCGCATACCCTTGCGAGCGCCCAAATGGCCATTACACCCATTGACGGGATCGGGAATTGGTGCACGGAAAATACCGGACGGAAAAGTATTCGCCGTAAGTCCGTCGCCTGGCCACCCAGGGCCCAGGAACCGGTGGCTGCTCCGGCTGCTGGCCAGCGGCGTGAGTCCCTTCGGGAGTCTCGACAGGAATAAATTATCCGTTTTGAGCTCGAGTTATCACGTTTCTCTCTCTCGAGCGCCCTCTGTCTCTGTTTCTTTCTTTCGACCATTTCATTTCGCCCATTGTTTTTCCACTAATTTCGTACGACTTTTGCTTATGTTTCGGTGCGCATTCCACCGGTATCGAGCATCGGGGGAAAAAATTGGACCGAATCATTTGTTTCCATTTTGCCGCGTGAGTTCACTAATATGGAAAATATGAAATCGCACAGCCTACTGTTGGGAGGATTAGAAAACACACAGCCGACCTGGATGGGCCTTTGAAAACATGTCCGGCGGTGTGCTAATGGTGTGGAGGAACAATGGGAGATACAGAAAAAAATATAGCTGAGTAACAAGAGTGAAAAAATACCACCCAATTATATGGAACAACAGCGACGACGGCGTGGAAAGAGGGAAAAGAATTTCACTTTACCTTCCGACACCGCACTACACACGCTACAGTACCTGATGCAGCACACCACAGGATACGGTAGCGTACCACTTTTCCGGTCGTTGCCCCTCGGTGGCCGTCCTTTTTGGCTCGAGGTTTGCAGCCGTGCCGGCAAACTTCGGTCGCGCTCGCGCAAATCCCTTAAGAGGAAACTTTGGTTTTATTAATTTATGATGTAATTTCATTTCACCTCCCGGTTTCGGTTCCGGAACCCATACGCAGGGGCTGCAGATACGGAGCGAAAGGGCACGAGGGCCGCGGATGCTGCAGAAGGGAAGCGACGAAAGGATCAAATGAAATGATTTGTTTTTCAAACGGAGAGGGTAGAAATAGAAATCTCGCATCAAGCGCGTATTAGCGCGAAAGGACAATTGAATCTTTGTCACCGGTGCAGATCTGATTTTGGTTTTGTTTCGCTACAAAACAAGCATCATGATGATGATGATGGTGATGGTATCTTCGGCCCGGCACGGTTTTATCGCCAGCACTTTAATCACTTTCGAACGGAATGTGACAACGTATCAGATCAGAACGCCACGTGCTTCCTTTGCGGCAAATTTTCAGTTTTTTCTCGATCTCGATGGGAAGGGAAATTTTCTGCACATGCCGATTTTTCTCCACATCCCTTCGTCCCAGAACAATCCCTTTCGCTAAATCATTTTAAGTGCCTTAATTACACTGCCAACCCTTAGGACGGGGGCGTATAATTTGAATTATGTTTTTGAATTATTGCAAAATGGATACATGTGCGAAACAGGATCAAAACAGCGTGATACACGAGGGATGATGGAGGGTAAAACAAAAATCGAGATAATAAATTGCCACTGCAGTGGTAATGAAATGGAAAGAATTGTTCATTCACCATTAGAGCTTGTTTAATAATTGTGCGGATTTAGGGTTCCGAGAGGATTCACCACAAAAAAAAAGGTAAACTGGAAAACTCCTCAGGAAAATTGTTCATCCCGCTATTAAGTTCGTTTGAAATCCCGATCACACTGGTTGGTGGTTGGTGGAAATCTTTTACAAATTTCAAAGTATTTGAAGCTAGCTAGCTTTTGTCTAAATACTCTGACGAAACCCTATAAGATCTAAAAGAAGATGCAATGATATCGATCGACATATATAGAAAAAAACATTTGAATCCTTCTTGTCTTGTCCTTTATGTAAATCAAGTCGAAACAAAACTAATAATTTGAAGATTGTTGTACTAATTTAACAACGAAACTTTTCACACAATTGCACGTGCGTCGCCTGGCTTCCACGTGCCGTTCGCTGTAAATATTTTATCGGCTTTCTAAATGGTCCACCCGTCCCGCTGAGCGGCTTACGACATATTAACGGGTTTATAATTTGAATAAAACACTGAAACACTCTTCAGTGCCGCGCCCAGAACGCCCAGAACCATTCGATTCGGTCGCCCAAACCAACAGGTAATAAAAGTGGGATCATTTAATTTTATTTGCCTACGCGTACAACTGTAGCGCGCAGCTTTCGCCGCAACTTCAGCCAACGCCGACGAAATGGCCTCACTTTGCATTAGCACACCATCGGCTGCCGCGACACCAGCCCGTGACGAATGGGGGTTGTGGTGGTGATGGGGGTGGCAATGGATCCATTCCAGGATCCCTGTTCGCTTCCTTCCGCAGCAAACCCATGCCATCGGTTCCTCGCGGCTTGCGGCACGTATCTTCCCGTTTTCGCGCACAATAGTTGGGGTTGTCAGTCTCTCTCTCTCTCTCACTCCATCCCGCATCTGGGGTCGGTTTTTGCCGGATCCGCGGGATGTGGTCGGAATGTTTACTTAAGCGAAATTTCCTCCCAATTTCGTTTTACGAGCCAACGGTGCCGGCGGTGGTAGCACCGGATACACCAACACAAGCAAATGGGTTTGGTGTTGGCTCAGCGGCTGTTGATGCTCAGCTGCCATCGCAAAGTTCTCGATTTCCGGTGCGGCTGACGCTGATGATATGCGTCTAGTGGAAGGCATTCATTAAAAAAACCCCGGTGATAATGGGCCTCGCAGTAAGATGGCGAAAAGATGGCAAAAGTGTTCTAACGACATAAGGGTGAGCAATGAGAAGGTTTAATTTACTGTTCGGCCACACGATGGTTCAGGTTGTCGATGCCAGTTATCGAGTTTGATCCGAACAGCTGGCTCAAATGCCAAAAACATAAGTTACAGTACAAGTACAAGTTAGTACAGATCATTAGTACAGTGAATTCAAACAGTTAAACAGTGAATTAAAACGTAATATGCAAATCTGTTCTGTTCTAGGAAGGAAAAAAAGGATTAAAAATTATTTTTTTTAAAAAGGTTTGCCAATACTCATTATCAGATTTGATATTTTAATGTTTGTGGTTTTAAACCTATTCCAAAGTTTGTCTAATGGGCTTTTGTTTTTATTTTAAAATTGTAGTCAAAATGATCGTGTAAAGAAGCATTGCTAAAACATTCCTACTTTACGCTGTTTTGAATTGTTTGAAATGTTAAATAAGCAAAGCATAATCGTAAATAATAAACTAGCAACTAACATTAATTTCTTCAATAGTTCTTTTTGAAAAATATCGTTCAATAGTCTCCATTATTATTATTATGAGAAATTGTTTCATGATAGGTTTCATGAACTTATTAATATCTTTTTTATGAGATCTTTTACATTATTAAATTTTTGCAAGAATATTTGGATACCTTAGCTGTCGTGTTTAGTTCTGTTTAGTTCTGGCTCAATTTTTTCTTATATTACCTCACGAACCACAGAAGATTAAAACGACGCTTCACATTTGGTAAGCTTGAAGGTACATGTTCTCCTCCACCTGACCAACAGCGCCACACAGACATCAATCAACGTCATGCGTGGGGTAATGGCACAGCTGCAAATTATGGAGATTTGTTAGGATATGGAAACCAGAAATTATAATGGGCGCGCTGTAATGGCGAATGTTGTCTAACGTTCAATAACATCACATAGAGCACGCGGTTCAACGGCAGAAAGCTTAATAGTTAAAATGGAAACCCACTCTACGGTGCGTACGTAATGAAGGATAAGAGTAATTTCCCTTTTAGTGCCGCTGTCTCGTCCAATTCATAGCGTCTCACCCGCTGATACCGAACAAGTAACCCAAATTACGGCCAAGTTACTAAAAACCCCCGCCAGGCAACGATGGCGCCTACGGTGGCTGTGTAACGGAACAGAGAAAAATAAACACCACAAGAAAGAAGGACCGAATCACACTCTGCCCTGTTGAACTTCCAAGCTTCCAACCCCACCCAAAACGCACCACCCAAACCCGGCACGGCACAGTCATGCGTGTTTATGCTGGCGCTGCATCGGAAAAACCCCACCGACTCGAGCACGCCATCCGGCAGCATCCGCCCGGTCTACTTTGTGTCTGCACGGAGGCCATACACTCGCCAGTCGGGTTCGATTTTCTCATCCCCTCCAAGCGGTGGGGATGGAAACGTTTTTCTTCCGGCGACATGGTGGCGCCTCTAGCAGGCGCCAGGAAAACGATGCTGCGTGGCGCTAGCGTGGCGTTCGTCCTGCAAGGATACGCGCGAGGCCGGTGGGTATCGTCGCCACCACCCGTCCTGTCTGTTCCCCCACAAAGCGAGCGCATTCTCAAATAACCACCAGTGTTCAATCAACAAAACTGGCGGGAGAAAATGGGCGCCAGTACAACTGTTGCTGCCGCCGCATCGCTCCATTACCCTTGAGTCATTTGGGGGATGAGTCATTTTTCATTCGATTACAATAGTTGATCACATTTCATTGGATGATTGGGGCGACATTGAACGACTACGGCGCTTGCATTCAAGACACTATAATCTTTCATTATCTACATTCGATTGCTCGAGTCTATTAGAATGCCTCGAGTTATATTTAGAAATAAGAAAACACCGAATACGAAACAGTTGAATGAATAATATAAAACGATTTGAAATACATTTTGACCTTCATTAAAAAAAAACGTTGTTTATATTATTTTTCCATTTACGTTAATTTCATTTCAATTTAATTTTCTTCTTCTGCTACTTACATTTCTATTTAAAAAAAGACATTCTGCTGGCCATCGTCTAATGTATATATTATCATTTTTTAAATGTTTACCGCACATTCAATCTCCCTTACCCCACAAACAGATTGCATGGAAACGAGTCGGCAAGACAATCGGTGATGATCTTATTACGATTTAATTAATGGCAAACAAACAATAATGGGGATCTCAAATGCGAATCTCCCACCGTATTGCCGTGATGCGACTCCTAAATAAACAAATCAATATGCCGTCAACTTGACGCAACGACCAAGGCGGTGCTCTAGGCGCTGAGAGTCTTCCCCACATCATACCGTGCCATGTCTGTCTGGCGGGGCTTAATTTTTTGACTAATTTGAATATTAAGACACATCCCCTGCACAATGTTTACAAGCGTGTTTGATTGTTTGCTGCCGTCTGCAAAACGATACGCCGGTGGTGGAGTGGAGTGAAACAGAAGTTGTAGCATAACAATTAGACGAGCGAGGAAAGGAGTACTACTGTAGGAGAGTGTTTTTTTCTTTCTTTTTTTCAGTTGTTTTCTGCGAAATACGTTACAGAACTGCATAGTGTGAGCGACAAGACTAAAAAAATAAAAAAAAACAACATCCTTCAGACCGGCTTCCCTTGCATTGCGGGAGGATTTAATTGAATGGAACCCAATCAACCTTCCTTTTAAACGGGCGACCCCTTCGGCATCATCGGAAGTGGATTGTGTAACGATCGCGTTTGGTAGGAGGAGGAAGTGCTTCAGTAAATTGCTTTTATCCTCGCCGTTCGGCCGTGTTCGGCAACGGACGACGGAAGGAACGACTTAAAGGAGCCGGTTGGCCGGAAGATGTCAATTGAAATGTTTAACCTTCGTACATGTTTTCGGCTGCGCCAGCCACCATCATCATCGCAAATGTTTGTTTTGACGCAAATGCTGGCTTTGGGTGAGGTTGTGACCGGAAAAAGTGTTGAGAAAAAAATTAGAAAACCGTAAAAAACACATCAATTGAGTTTTCTAAACTGTCACCACATTCATCCGTGCGGAGAGCATCTTCAAAAGCAAACTATTCACCGGGAACGAACGTTCACATATGCAACAGCAGCATAGATTTATTTGCGGCAACATCCCAACCTAGCCGCCTTCGCAAGTGCAGGTACTTGCACTTTTCATGTGCTTTGTAAATGTAATTATTGCATACGAGCGAAACCGGACGTACGAATTCTGTGCGGCTTACATGGCTTCGCTTTTAGAACGGTGCCAAACTTTCTCCACAGGCTCTTTCTGGTTCCGGAGGCGGCATAAAGCTTTGCAAATGTTAAAAGCATGTTCTGATGCTGGTAGTAAAAGAGACAGAGACACAAAATCCGGTTCCCATGGCCTGGCCCGTTGCCCATCAACCGAGGGCGGTGAGTTCGGTCCGTACATTTCCTTCCTTATCCGATTAAGAGGCTATTGAAAGCACATGTTATTTATTCGATTGTGGTTCCCTCCCGCCCCTCCACTGTAGCTGATGCTGTAGTCCGTTTATTCGTTAAGCTTACATATGCACCTACGATTGTATTGCATTTCCATACGGCCCGATGGGGTTGATTTGGGCCAAACAGTGCATTTGAAACGTATTAATGCTGACGGGAACGTTTGGAACGTCCTTGTAAAAGGTAGTTGTCCAGAGCAGCGTATGATTGGGAACAATCTAAGCAAACTACACGCTGTACCTTACAAAATACCTCATTGTTTTCAGCTTTTCAAACATGTTATGACAACTTTGGGATGTAATGTGATTAAAGAGTGATCTAAAAATCAAAAAAAAAAACACCATGCGCTCCGATTAGCATCAACGTGTAGCGTATTTGCATGAAGTTGTTTACCCTTGGCATACCTCCTCCGGACGAAATCTCTTATTTACCTTAGCTCCGATTCACCACAAGAATTATAATTTGATTCAACCATATTTACCGTGAGAGTACAGTGTCCGCCGGCAGCGCACTTCTGGATGAGTGAAGTTTCTGAATCCAGCATCGTAGTACGGTTGCCGGAATGACTTTCCTTTCATTACTGCCCCAAAAGGCGGTGCTCGTACTTCATCAACTCCAAAAGACGGTTTATCATATGCTGCCCCTTGGCTTACTCAAATAGGTTTTCCAGACGTTGACGTGAAGTTTTTGCACGGCCCAAATTGAGGGTCGCTTTTTTGTTGGATGCTGTCGAGCCATTTTACGTCTACTGATTTTGTCATTTTTTTTGTGACTCACAGCGAAAAAGTTTTTAAATTTTTCCCATTTTCTGCTTCGTTGACAGCATCAGTTGTCAGCCCTTTTCAAATTTGTTTTTTTTTTGTTTTTTTTTCTATCCATTAAAAATGATAGAATCTGGACGTAAAGTTTTCGACTATGTTTTTAAACAAAAACTGCCCAATGAATAAGCACATAAACAATAGTTCTTAAATTAAAGTTCTAAACTAAAATAATGATATGCTTATGGAACTTCCAACGCGCTCACAGGGAACGTGTGGAACGTGTCTTCTGATGAATGGTGATAAACCAAAAATCTTTGCCTAATCCCCAACGCTGGAGCCGGTTTCATAACATCCTGCACTTCTCGTTATCTATTAAACACCTAGCGCAAAACTACACCCTCGTGGAACACTACCGTTTCTAATGCGGCAGGAACGATTGGCGTGGGACGTCTAACGAGCTACCTTCAGGAGCGAACGAAACGACGTACGGTTGCACTAATTGCAAAATGCTTTTAAAATTTACGATCGTCTTCGGTAATGTTCGGTGGGACATGCTGGAGCAGGTGCTAATTAGTAGAGTTAACCGGAAATGTGAAACGTGCCGCGTCCCCGAAAGCGGAACGATATCATGAACCGTCTGGGCGGTATTCGGAGAAGAGACATTTGCTCTGCTAACACAAAAGCTCATCAAAGCTCATTGCAAACTTCATGCTAGAAGCATTGGTGCGTTGGTGTTGGTGGTGATATTGGAGAGCAATAAAACAATCTTCAAAGCGTAGGTTCTTTACTTCAAATTCCATGTCTACTATGACTAGATAAAAAAAAATGAGAACAATTCAGCTGAACTGTTCAAATTTGCTCTTTCAACGTTTACACTTGTTTGTTCGTCGAATTCGAAAAATTAATTAGAGGAATCTTTTGACGAAATTCAGATGTATGGACCTATCTCTGAAATGTATCTAGACCCACATATGATTTTTTTGAGAATCAAAATATTTGTTTTAATTTTATTTATGTCAGTTGATTTGGTTTTTTTTATTGATGGCCTAGCCGTATTAACCCCTTTTGGGGATGTTTATTGGATGGTACGTTGTATTGGTTTGAAGGGTTTAATGTTTTAAGATTTTAGTTTGTGGTTATTGTTACTATTGTTTATATGGAAATGCTATTTTTTTATGAAGCTGTTTACAATTTTTAAATACTATGTATCAGCTAGAGCTAGCAGATCACAAAAAAGTGGTTTTTTATTCGGGGACGTTTCGGATAAGAAGAGTTGAGGCCAATCGTCTTCGTAAGCCTGACATGACCACAACAGCATTCAGACCTTTAAACCATAGTTGTAGCTTCACTTTTGGCAGGATGGAATAGCATAAGCGACCAAGATCGTCTTCATTCCAGTATTTCTGCCACTTGTCAATGCAAATCAATATATTGTTCGGTCTCAAAAAATGCCAAACAAAACTGTAATGCAATGCCTCAAGCATTATAGTTTCATTTATTTTTAATTGGCCTTGAGATCATTATAGTACAGGATAAAAAAATGATTCCCTTAAATGATTAATTATGAATTTTTTTAAAAGAAATTAGTTTTGCAAGAAAAACATGAAAAGGAATCAGCTATTTAAATTAGTTTCTTATCCTTCTCAGATGCCATTTATGCATTCCCTTTAAACTTGATGTCAGATAAAAAGAAACCTCAAAACTCAACCAGCTTGAAATGAATTATGTTTAACTTGCCATCCAGCAGCACAACCGGAAAACAATCACGCGTGAAGCAGATGAAAACTGTGTGTGTTTTTTTTTTTGCATGTTGAAATCGCTCTTATCTTATCGCTGCCTAGCGCACCGAGGCACCGCAAACCGAGCATCGTGGCATTTGGGAGATTCTTGCACGGGGATGCTTTGTAGTCCCTGTCCCCCGGTTTTATGTTTGTGATGGGTAAAACCTTTTTTCCACAGTTACTTTACAGGCTGATGGTTTACCAGTGGACGGTTTTACTCATCACTCACGGCGTGTGTTTGTGCAGAGAAGCACCTACACGTACGTATGTGGTTTACTTTTTTCCAGCTTGGAACGCTAACCACACAATTCGCAGTTTTTCATGTTTTCTTTACATTTGCACGTGTTTCTGACGTTAATGCGATTACTGAACCCAAAACTGGTACAGAATTCATGGAAATACTAAAAGCATGGGCGATATTAATTCCCTTCTGGAAATGCCTCAGAAGAAGGGCCATCAAAAATTTGTATAAAACAACAAATTTGAAATAAATTAGATAGAATTTTATTATAATTTAAAAATATTTTTCCACCATCCAATAAAGTCTGTGCCTACTTGAGGTTAAGTCAAATTCTCCAAACGTCACACACATTTCACGTGCGCGCAAAGCCTTCTTAGATCGGTTCAAAGTCCGATTCTTTAAACAAAACAGCGTATAAACAATGTATCCGGGTCGTTTGGAGGTTAGTGCGATAATTCCGTGGATTCCGTTGGGACGGATTTTGCCAGCGAAGAATCTCACGTTTTCTCACGAACAAGGCAACATGTGTGCAACATTGTGCCAAACGGACGACCATATGCCACGCATTTATATCCGCTATGCGTCAAACTCTTACGCAGACACGCCACAGAAAAAAAGCCTCATTGAGTTGGCATTGAGAAGCGAACAAGTGGTTGGGACTAGGGTGTGTAGCTATGTCACAGTTTTGCGCGATGATTTCGTGATGTATAAGGCGAAGAAAGCGTAAACCCAACGGTGAGGAAGAAAGAATCTTAAGCGTTAAATTAAATGTTTATTTGAAAACAATATTCCGAGAAGCTTAGCGCACATGTGAGCTGTTTCCGAACGCACATGGCGATTGGTGTTTTGCGAAGAATACAAAATCGCCTAAAAACGTCTCGCATCATCGACAAACGTTGTCCGGAAAGCGACGTGAACAGAAAACTGCAACTGGCACCGACATTTCACAATAGGCGACAGTTTTGTTGCTTCCTGCAACCGAAAATAGTCACCTTTCGTCGGCAAACTGTATAATTTGCGCGTCTAACGATGTGTGTCACATGCACTGAATTCTAACGAAACCCACCGTTGCGGGTGAAAGAAGCATCCTTTGAGATTCATCTGACACGCTTCCCAGCAGCTGCTTTTGCACGGTTTAGGGACGAAAATGGCGTTGCTTAGGGGACGTAAAGGATAAAAAAAAACCCCAGCGCCTAACCGTTCGATACGTGCCACAAAAGGAAAACACAGATTTTCACCGACCCACAATGCATCCGGCCACCCCGGGGAAAGGGCGAGAAAGTCAGTCAATTGGCAATTGGAGCCTTAATGAAGCTGAAGACGGGACGTGAGCCGAATGGGCAAGTGCTGGCAGACGTTCGCCGATAGTCGATGACGTCGATAATGATAGATGCAGAGACCGTACACGGGAGAACCGATAGGCGCAAACCTCCTTCTGCCCACCCGTTGAGATTGTCCCCAAAACGAAAACGACAGGCTCGTTCGTTGGCTGTGCGTGTGATGGATTGGTGCGTATGTGGGTTGGCGAACCCTCGGTGTACTTTTATTTCGCTGCTACCGTTGCTTTACTGCTAAGCATGAAAAATGATGACGAAATGCGTACGTGAATAACGAAATTTGTTTGATGTTGCGACAATATTAGGCTTTTTGGCATGGGCTGTGAAGGTGGAGAGAAGAAAAAAACGACGAAAACAGTGCCACTGGCAGTGAACGGGCAGGAAGTTGTTTTGATTGTTACAATTTCGAGACCGTGCGTTGCAGTTTGATTAGCTGCAGAAGCGAAACTTTGAATATGCTAATTAGGGCAGGATAATGAAGACTAATTGTGTTGTGAATGAATTACGCACTTTCGGGGCAAACGGTTCGGTAATAAAATTAACTTAATTTGTACTTCGTTCTACAAGAAATGAGCAATGTTTCTTTGGCATATTATTTGTTGAATATCTCGTTTTGAATACAAATCGAATGATGCTAGATGGTGGATGGATGGCATGTTGTAGGATAGCCCTGTAATCAGAATGGATTTACAGAATCAAATTACAATTAAAATTTTGCAGGTTTCATTGCATTACAAATATATGAAATAGGAACTTTTTCCTAATAATCAGACGTTTTTGGATTTTACAAACGCCTCAGGCACTTTCATAGATATTTGAAATCATAGAAATTTGTATCTAAACCTTGACAAAAGCATTTAGTTGGTTTCCGAAAATAACTTAAAAATACTCATGGATCATGGTCTCTCGCCATTTGGTGTCAGCTTCTTAAGTAGGCTCTGTTTTTAAAAAATGAGCATACAAATAAATGCATGAATGAAGTTACAAATAAATAATTCAACAAAGTGATTTTAAAGGATACATTGAACTTTTTTTCAAAAAAGGTTGCGTTCTCAAAAACAATCACCCTTTAACGGCATTGTACAGTTTAAATTATTAGAAATTTAATCTAATTTTTCTAGCAAAGTATTTGCTCCTCTGAGTTGCATTGCTGGCACATTCTCGTATCGAAGAATTCAGGTACAAAGCGAATTTGTATTTGTATTGATACAAATGGTTCACAAACTGGTTGGTTTGGAAAGAAACTAACACACTTATCTGTCCTAACCCTCGACCAACACTTTGAGCAACTCAAAACAAAAGGATGCATCTGGCACCTCCATTCAACTGTGTGTCTGCTCGTTACAGCGCGTACGCGTTTTTCCACTTCATTTTTATATCTCAATCTTTCCACAACGTGATCGATTCATTTCATGCTCCTTAACGTTACTCGCTGCCGTTACTGCCGCCTGCCCGGAATGGTTGGCCTGCTGACCTAGATGGCAATAAAAACCGCCATTACGAATATAATTCCACACCACAAGCCGTCGACAGTGTGCCTTCGGTCGATCTAATTACTTAAAGAATCCGTCGGTTGCAGCGCAAAACCGTTGCTGTCGGTGGCAGTAGGAACGGATTTTTATTGTGGTATCAGAAACCGAACATTAAAACCCATTGCCAAGACACGTCGCGGCATCGATTCGGGCGAGCGACTGTGTCGGAGGCTGGAGCATGCAATAAAAAGCATCTGTCGGTGTAAGAAATGGCTCAATTTGACTGATAAAGCAACGGTATTACGGGCGATTATACCGCGAGAAACGATCGTGCCAGTCGGTGGCCGTGTTTTGGGAGGGGCGAATGTTTGCATTTAGGTAGATTTACAGGTTGCAAATTTTACGGCGCCCTGTTCGGCCGGCTTTAAACATGCTCATAATTGTCGCGCTGGATGCAAAGCATTGAAGGTTGAACATAAAATCCTCGTCCGGTCCGAACAAAGATGGATGCAATTTAGTTCACCCGTATTGCTACAACAAACACTAAATTAAGGAAACTACAGGAATGAGAATCCCCCCCAGGAATGAGACTCCTCGTCCGGTCAAGTATGCTCTTAATGAAGCTGGCAGATTTCTCCAGGGAAATCGCAAAATATATTGAGTGTTGCTTCAAATAAATACCGGCTCCGGTCCGTTCTGTATCTGAGCCTTTTTAGCACAAGCCGTCCAGCGCAAACGCGTGGGGAGGCCGTTGCGGTAACTAACTCATATCTATTAATTTTATGGCTTTTCCTAATACGTTTAATTGACGTTGAAAGTGTTCGGCAAACAAATGGATTGCTTTTTCGGCTGAAGTGCCACTCGGCGCTAGTTTTCGGTGCGGTCGTCGATTCGCAGCCGAAAAACGATGCCGAAAGCAACACAACGCCGCATACGATAGAAACCCCAAAACGAATCATTCTCGGTCGTTCGGCAGATTTATAGCACGCAGTAAGTCGCCCCGACAAGTATCGCAGCCTCCAACACTCTTTCCCTCGGGTGAGGGTTTATAAAACAACATGGATATGTAGTTGCGATGGACGGTGGTTGTATCGCGCTTCTCGTTCCCGGCGAGACGATACCGGACTGTCCGATAATCTGTTAATTTCTGGCTACTTCGACGTGGCCGTGTATAAAGAACATGGCCCCCGCAAGCCGAGGGGTGCCAATAGGGAGGGGTGTCTCATTTTTGTCACCCTTGTGAGCCTCCATGAGAATGGTGCTGGATTTGCTGGGGATTTCATTTCAATTTGTGTCTATTATTGAAATGAGTTCAGGGAACACCTTAACATGATTGTGGTGTAAATGCATTCATACGCTAAGCGTGATTTATTTCGAAAGCAAGAAACTATTAATATATTTATTTAATGGACAGTCAAATCTAACAGGAGATGCCCTCCCATTCTGGTTTTTTTAAGAGCGTTGCTATTACAATTTTTGAAAAAAAATACGATTACTTCGCAGATTCCAAAACATCATCCCAGATTTTTTCCAACCCCGAAATGATTTAAATTCCAACTATGAAGATCTATTTTTTGTCGTTTTTTTTTCGTTTATGTGTGAGTGAATATTTTGAATAAATATTTGATTTTTGTAACATTTATTTTTTCGATAAATTTTTCATTTTGACTTAATACCTACTCTATATACGAGAATCAACAAGAAAAACCTTTAGACTTGAATAAGCTCGCAGTTGACAACCCAGAGTCGACAACTTTAGAACAGGAAATTATTCCTTAAACATCCTTATCAAACTCTATATTCATCGTATTACATACTTTTCGAATTTTGTCAGCCCCAGTCTACATTTGATAACTTATAGCACATCGTTTGTAAATCGTAACATTTCACTCATAGTTGATGTAATGTAATGATTCAGTTGATAAAATGGAATCCAGTTAAAAATGTTTACCAATTTGATTTCATCATGTACGTCTATGCCTAAATATTAAGGCATACAAAACCAACAACACACCCTCAACACGAGTTGTGCGGTTCTAGATTCCACAAAAAGAGCATTAAAGCTGATCGTGACAATTCACCAAGCAAAGTCTGCAAACATCGAAACGGTCGAGCAACATACAAACAAAGGAACATTACCGTAATTTTAAGAATCGCCTCTCCAACCTCTAAGGCAACTACTTGTTTACGGTTTGTTAGTCACTTGAGACAGTTCGTTCGTTCTACAAAGCGCAAGAGACAGCGAAGCCTGTTGCGGACGGAGACCAGGGGATCAAATGTTATCGATACCGATGGAGAGAGAATTATTCGCTTACTTTTTTTCCGCTTTTCCACGCTCGGGATGCGTGTTTTAGTGGCCGGGAACAGGGTGCAGAATTTTCTAAAGCCATCTTGCCTGGCTCTTGTGCGAAAGAAACGGAAGCAACCGGGACGAAAATCAATAAAAATAAATTTTTCTTATCTCGAACGAGGATATTTCGGGATTTATTTTACGATTCGCTTCCTCCTTGCCGGGCAGAACGATTTTGGAATTTATTTTATGTTTGGAGTATTGCCACTGTTCGCTGAGAGCTGAGTTATGAAAAATATATTGTTTATTGAACGAAACCTAGCATCGAATTGCCATGCAGATTGAAGAAGCAAACTTATATTATAGAAACGTGTTTCAGAACGCTTGACCGTGGGGAGGGGTAATGTATTCTGCAAGAAAATAATACGAATTTATAAAGAAAGTTTAAAAAAATACCTCTCATAATCATCCATTTCGCAACTAATGGCCAAACTAGCAACAAAAAATTCACCGCACATGAGACGACACCGTTTAATCTATCCGGGGCCCGATCCGGTCACCAAACGATACATGATTGAAAAACGGTCACGTACGGGTAAAAATTTATTACTGTAAAACGACACCATGACCACACAAGCTCACGACCGTGGCCTGCCGGTTGTTGCCCAGGAGAGCAAGCAGGCTAATAATGGCAACCGATTTTCATCACGTGCATCGGCGCCATCGGTGCATTGATGGGACCGAAATGGCGTGCTGGCAAAACACGTGGCTGTAAATTGTTCTCGGCCATTTTCCACGCCACGGAGACGGAGAAAATCAGGATTCAACGTGGCTACTCAGTTTATGGCTGCAAACGCTCCGCGTAACAGCAGAGCTTGAAAGGAGTGAAACGGTGAAACGTTTCGTAAATAGTCCGTGCACTATCAACCCTCCACTGGAAAGGGTTCCACCGGACCGGGACCGGCACGTCTTGAGGCGCAGATGGTGAGCATGGAACGATGCGTCCAAAGCACATGTGCACTTGGATGCATTTGAGAGCATCGCGGAGAATTTTGTAGCAACCATGCAGAGATGCTTTGCAACGAGCGAGCAATCGCGCGAGCTGAACGGTTGATGATTTATCATCGACTTCCGAAGATCGTTAGGGATGTTGGTGCTCATTTTCCAGTTTGTTTCCACTCAAATCGAACCCTGCCGTTGCAGTAAGCAACATGTGCACGGCAGAGTTCCTAGCGAGCCTTAAAAATTGGCGTCAATTTGTTCAAATCGTTACCAAATGTTTTTTCAAACCACCTGAAGAAGTTGCAAACGATTTGGATAGTTCACGTTTTTCGCAAAATAACTTGAAAACCTGTGCTTGCGAAGCATACTCAGGAGAAGAGTAACAACACCTGCAGCGATCAATATAAATGGCTAGACGAAAAAGGAGAAAAAAATCTGAAATATTGCATACACCACAGATTAAAGTACTGTCCAGCTTCAAACTGAAGTGAAACGTCTGTACGCGAAAACCAACCACCGAATAATCACGAAAAAAATGAAAATCCATGATTTATGATTCACTTCCTCCATTCGGCCAAAAGTTTATCAAAAGCGGACTTTAAACTTTCAACAGAAAAATAAAAACGAACTTGAATGTAAACAAAACGTTCGTAGCGAAAAGATTCCAAATACTGCTGAAACCGACACGGAATCTTCGTAATCAATTAGGATGGAAAATAACTAGATCGCGCTGGGTTTGTTAGTTGGAAATTAAATTTTAGTTCATCGTTCAGCAAGAAAACGGATGCATCGCAAATCGGTTTTGGCAGAAGACTGAAAAGGAACTACGGATTGTAAAGTGAATGAAAAGTACATCGTTTGCAATCGGTTGGTATCTTCAGCGGCAGGGGTGAAGAAGCTTTTCATACGAGATACATTAAGCAAGCGAGAGTGATATTTTAGCTTATGCTGGCCATCCCAAAAATAACTAATTAATTTTGAAAAATTAAAGCATATTTAGGCGATCCTTTACGATACTGTTTTCAAAATAAATCTCTCAATTGTTCTAATAATGATTGCAAAAATCTCCAAATATTTTATGAAACTGGCCAATGTTTCCAATGAATTTTTCTGAAGCAAAAAATTATGTCAACTTGTTTTGTTTGCCATGTCTACCATAACGTATGTACACTGTTGCTCAAATGTGTTTCTTTTTGTACTACACAGCCTTTTGTTATAATATTGTCTTAAGAAGAAAAACAAACATCTGTTTTTGTATTATGTAGTCCTGTTTTCAAATTGCACAATTAGACGTTACTTACCCCTGCTCTTGTACAGCGATTGTATCAACTAACATAAAACTAACTTTCGAAGAGCGAATTCGCTCCTTCGGAATACAACCGAGTGGCAACAGGCTTCGAGTACGAAGCGAACGAAACTTTGCGCTTTGAGAAATTACTAGTACCGATAAACAATTTTCTCACCATAAATTGCTCGAGCTCATAAAACTTTGTCGTCTCGATCCACAGGGTGGAATGTTTCAGCAGGTGCAGGTTTACACCGAATTGTAGCCAATTAAGGGAACGTCAAATGAACGCTCTCCTAGGAAATGTTTTGAACGAAACATATCATCTAAATTTTCTTTACAAAAATAGCATTTCATACATCATCCACTCGTGTAAGTGTGTAACGTAATCTATTTTAATAATAAAGCATAAATGTCCCACGTGCGCCACAATGATGGCGGGTTTTGCAAATAAATCAGCAAAATAGCTCCAGACTGTTTCTCGCTAGCGAACCGTGTGTTAGCGAACTCCTAAGAGCGAAAGCAATAAAATTAACCTGAAGATCTCTTTTAATACTCCAAAGCCTCATGTGGGACGTGTATGGCAAGGCTCAGCGAGGCTCCGGCACAAGAATGCGGAAATTATTAGTTTTCTTAAGGATATACGGTGCTCCACGTGATGTGCGAGGGTACGTAGGCAGTTTCGCTCGGATGTGTAACCTCAATCGAAACAACCAACCACTTTTGCAGCTGAGCAGCACCCAGGAGAAATTTGCTTTCATTTGCCCACCTCCGTCGCCGCACACTGAGACCGGTTGCTAGGCGGCCGTCGTGTGATGTCGAGTGTACATAAAATAACCAATTCATTACCCCAAAATGGTTATGGCTTCGGCGACGCACTCTAGCCGGGGGAAGCAAGATAATTGTGTTTTTATTTTGTGCGCCTTGATTAAATCATTCACCCAAAACTTTGGGGGCTAACTGCAACGAACGAAGCAGGAGCCAAAATTAGCAGGGATGTTTAGGGAAGAGGAGCAATATCTTGGACTCGTCAGGAAGTTCATATAGAAACCGTGTGTGATTATGATGAAACTACTCCTTACTTTAAAGAACACTCTGCAGTTTGTTTTATGCTCTCTCTAACATACTTTTAAAGTGACAAGTAAATGCACTTACCTCCATTCGAATCCAATGACTTTAACAACAGCAAAATAACACCAAGACACGCTTGTTGACAGTAGGTGAAAAATTGTTAGCACCAATATGCAAAACATTCAACGAAAAGACATTTCCGCTCCTCTCGCCACCATGCCGACAGTCCTGGCGTCAACCTAGTCAACCGATGCGAAAAGGCCGAAATTTATGGTTTTCGATTTAAATTCATCACATGCGCTCGTTCCTTCCGGTGTCCCGGTGGTTACACCCGTCGCACCCCGGGTTGTTGACTGACTTTTATCAGCGCTTTGCTGGGTGTATCGGGAGGGAAAGTATGACATACGCATTTCACTCCCACCGGAGGCTTGCGCGAGGAAAAAGGGAAACGAATCACGGACGCGGAAAGCGCGAACATAGGCGAGCCTTCCCCGCCCGACAGCCTCCGCTACTTTACAGTGAATGAATAATGCATGTACACTAGCACGAATAAACAACGATCTGGTGCGAAATTTTCTTACCCTACATGGGGGGGATTTTTTGTTTTTTTGTGCCTGTGTTTCAGGAAAACATGTATGCCACCTAGCATCGTTCACAAATTGTTCGAAACCCCTCCATTAGGGAATGGTTACTAAGAGATGGTTACTTCATTGTGTGCCATGATTGATAGTGGTGTATGTAAATGTTGCAAAGTTGCAACGTAATGTTAAAAAAAAACTCATACTGTTGTATAAAAAAGACAGAAATTTGAAATCAATAATTGATTTAAATAAATTTACAAAGCAAGAAGAGCGGAAAATCATACCGACAGTGATGACCAATTCACGTGAAGCGAATCCATCGATCACGTGGAAAAGCTAGCTGTGCAAACGCTACGCTCACAAGCAGCATCAGAACTTCTCGCTCCTGCGATGGATGAAGATAATCCCGTGCCGAACTCTGCGATATAATGTAAATGAAAATGAAAACTTGTTATTTACCATGAACTTCAAATAACGATTTTCCACTTCGCCCATTTTCCCAAAAGGTGATGGGAAAAAATGTTTTTTTGTTTTAATTTTGGTTTCCACCATTCCAGCACTCACCATGATAGCCCACCTCAAGCTCGGTGAGTGCGAGAGCACTGCAAATTAAGCCTTCACCCGGCGACCGGTGAAGCGGATTGTGCGGTTTACTGAGCTGTACTGAGCTGTAAAGTGTGCGTGTGTGTGTGTGATAGCCGATTCGATTGAAAATGGCGCTCCATTTCTCTGAAGCATGGTAATTTTGAAAGCAATCATTATCTGCCTCCACTGTAGGTCGCGTGCAACGCGTGCAATTTCGTTGGAATCTGGACGAACGCAACGATATGGTTTGATCGTGATTTCGATTCGCGGAACAGCACAGAAAATTCGAGGCAAATGATGTATTGGCATCTCAATTGCTCGGGAACAATTTTACAAATTCACTCAACATCGCTTGGAAAATAGTTCGTACGAATTGTCTTCTCAAATTGGTTTAACTGTGTTCGGTTGAAAAGGCTTGGCTGAAGCGACTTACACAATTATAGACTCAATTTAATCATCACAGTCTACTGCTTGTATTGGCTCACAGGACGGTAAAATTAATATTTTTGCAACAAGCCACAGGCTCGGCCTTGTGGCGCCATTTATTTCGTTCATTTTACTCCTCACCCAACATGCTCTTAATTAACGGATACACAGCAAGCTTATTAGTAGTCTATTGAATATCAGCCCCTCGGAGTCTGCTTTTCATAAACAAAATGCACAATCTAAATGTAGTGTGAATTCATTGATTTTCTGTGAATATCAAACATATTTTGAAGCGAGAAGTATATCGACCAAATAAGAATTTACCTATATTGCATCTCTTACCAATGCGTCGATATCGTTTCATACTTTAAACACAATTATTTTAGCAAACCATTCTAATAATAGCATCCAAGCGCGATCAAAACCGGATGACTCTCGCTGTCGAACACTAATTAGGCTCAGGTGTCCCATTAGCAATCGACGAGGGTTTCCGGTCCATTATTTACAGCGTTCGGCACACGGAGCGAGGAAGTGTGGGCCCACTACATTAAGTGAGTACATTTTTCAACCGGACCGCCTCCCGTCTGAAAATGGGGGAAAATCGCACGCACAAGACATCAACCGAACGGGGTGGGTGGCAAGCGGTGGGAGTCAAGAGCCGGCCGGCCACCACACCATAAAAGCGGGTAAGCATAAAAGCGACCGTTTTGCAGATGTGCAGCGCCATCGCCGCGCTTGTCAAGATCGATCGCTGTTCATCTATTTTGCCCCCGGAATTAATGCAAGTAATACTGAGCGCGCTTGGGTTTCTGGTTTGGGTTTTGATGGCTGCTGCTGAAACGGAAGGGATGTACCTGCGCCCGGTAGTGGGCAAAAGGGTGTAAAAAAGGGTGAATATAAATGAGATTTTAATCATACAGCCCTGGTTTGAAAGTGTGCCGACTGGGATGGAAGAGTGAATCAAACGCGCCGAATGGACCCATTTTAATTTGAGCCCATCTAAACTGGAGACAGGCGCTGTCGCTGCGCTGCAATCGTGGTAATTGAATTGCAGTGTAATGTCAAGAATGATTGCTGTAAAGTTCCCAGTGTGCGAATCAAAAATAAATGCGAGATATATGGATATGGATTTTTGATCAATAAAATGGTAACAAATGCCGCAATTATAATCACGATTTCCATACTACAGTCGTTCGGCGTTGACATAATTTACAAAGCAAAGCATTTTTAAAAGAGTAATATTTTGTCTTATAATCTAGAAACATTTTTGAACATTATTTGAGGTATCCATCCCAAATCTTGAATCTACATTTAAGTCTAGCTGCCTGTTCAGGATAATCGCATAATATAATTAAGCCTCTGCTATATCATCAAACCTGTCTATATGACGCACATTTCTTTAATATTGATTGTAAAACAAGATGGATAAGTTTTTAACTTTCTTAGTTTTACCGTGATTCTTTATTTAAAGAATTATAAATCCAAAAATATCTTTACAAAAACCGTTTTTCACATACATTAGTCGAACATCGAACGAATTCGAGCAGAGAGATAGCTCGAGTGGTAAAGAAATCGAGTACTTGTAGCATAGTCGACTAAAGGACTAAAGAAACAATTATATTTAAGATATTTCCTAGGAAGCCTTAAGCAAAAATGTATATTATGTATATGTGTATATAATTTAATTTACAAAAAAAAACGGAATGGAATAAAACTCGCATTTCTTGCGATTTTTATTCAAAAGGGTATAAAATGATTATTTTTATCAACCTCATGTTCACTTAAAGGTGCCAGTTTGTTCTAACAATACTCGAACAACACGAATATCCCACATCCCAATATATCGAAAGCAACCTGACGCACGCTTGATGAAGCAAAACTTTAAAACCACTCCAAAATCCCTCGACGTGCGTCAGCCTCTCAACCTAAAGACGCCCTCGCAGCACGAGGATTAGCCCGACGGATCGAATGCCACTCACGGCTAAGACGAATCGGGTCGAATAAATCACGTTTTTCTATTATCGTGTCATGTTTGCATTCGGGCTTCCGTTCGATTGCATTCGAAATCACCTGTCACCCGGGATCGTGCGACGAAACCGGAAAATGGATCAATGGTTGGATCATGCGACTGGGAACAGTTTATACGGTAAAAAAAAACTACTCCGGGACGTGTCCTGCCTTGGATGCATTAACGTGACATCGAGACGGATGCAGACGCTCCACTCGAGCCTATTATCCTGGCGAGCCTACTTTGAAACAGATCCTACGAAAATTGGATCCGTTAGCATTGTCAAAAAATCGACTTGGAAGCCATGCCACATCGCAGAAAGAGGAAAACCCCTGACGAAAGCAGAAAAAAAAACTTGCGATGATAATTTGATGAGCTAAAAGACGGAATAATGATGGATTAGAAAAGTCTTGCGATGAGAAGATTTGCCTTTTGCAGAACTTTGGAATATGTTTCCGTCCTTGAATGACACTGCTTGTTAGAAGATTTTTCCTCGGTGAATTTAACTTCCGCTTAACAATGTATGAATTTTGGGACAATTGGAACGAAAATGGAAGATAAAAATAACGACAACAAAAACTTGCACACACATCCTTGGCCTTCCAGAGCATCGGTTTCAACGCTGGAACAAGATAAGCCGCCTCTTACAACGCGGCATGCGAACCGCAAACTGGCCCGCCTATGGTTCCACCAGCAATGAGCATAAAATCCGTCCGTCGTCCAGGAATCGGAAGGAAATCCGATAAACGACGGCGAATCTTATTAAAGTTTTCACTAGATAGAACACGACCATTCGGACCAATCGCATCGCACCAGCATCAAAGTTCGCAGGCGGGATGTTCCAGCGCGGGGAACACGCGGGGAGTGGAGGTGGGCTAAAACAAATGAGGTTGCATAAATATTTTGCCTCTTAGCTTTCTTCCGGCGCTCGGTCGTGGTCGAGACATTGAGCTGAAACCAGCGGGGGTGGGAGAAACGGTGGAAATAAAAGACTTTCCCCCACCCGCCAGCCATTTTCGAACGGATGGTTTCCAGCTTCCTTTGGCTAACCGCAAGTAAAACTCACCACAGGACACAGGACAGGCGGATATGAAACAGAACAACTCAAAGAAGGAGGGATAAAAAACACAACCTCTTGTTACAAACGGCCGCCCAGGCCGTTGGCCCCACCAATTTCCGGTTTCCATGTCGAAAGAATTCATTGGCATGAGATTACGGTTTGGCTGTGTGGGAATTTAATTACACGCCAGAGTTGGGAACCGCATTCCTATCGCCGCAGCCGCATCAGTTTTGGCTGCCAGCTGTGTGCTGGCAACTCCCGGGTCGTGCCGGGAATGCCACAAAAGTGAGTAAAGTTTAAGAGGCATATCTCATTAAATAAAAATGCTTTGCTTCCTTCACGGACCACTGGAAGCCACCAGTGGCAGAAACAACGTGAAATTGTCAATAGAGCGTCCGTTAAGTAAGTATTCAAGCGCAATAAAGCGATTTCTAAAACATCTTGTTTTATGTTTACGCTTTTATGTACATGCTTTCTTTGGGCCGGTGCGGTTGCTATTTTCACAGGCATTGATAATAAGTCCATTTAGGTTTTTGTCCGGTTTTGGTCGGTGTTTATCTGTGCAAAATCGCACTCAAAACAGTCTTTATCGTCTGTTTAATGCACTGCGAGTAACACGAGCGGTAGCACGAATGATAGCTTTAAAATTAGTTATTATTTTTTCCAAATAATTAAATGACTGTCTATAGAAAATAAGGAGACCGTAGAGTCTATTTAAAGCACGTTAATTAAAGCGAATTTAGCGAGTCACTGCATTAAATTTGTGCTCCTTTGTTTGGTTTACACAAAACAGCAGTATTTTTTACATTTACCAGTAATATTACACCATTTAATCCATTTCTGAATGTTTCATACAATTACTGCTCAACGTTATATTCATTCTGAGTGGTTTTCAAACCAATTGAGCATTCGGTAGAAAGGTTGAAAACAGATAAATTCCATCAATACAAGTAATTTACATGACACGTGAAATACAGAAGGAAAACCTGTACTTGGAAAACAATTATTTCACATTGGGGTGGGATTGTTTTTTTGTATTGAACGGCAAATATCTGTGTAGCTGTGGGAAATCAAATGAGGAAGTGATGGAATATTTTGTATTTTAATTTTATCTCCAATTGTCGAACTTTGCTTTTAAAAATCGATGCCGATAAAAGTATTGAAATATTAAAGACAGCTAGAAGGGAATATCATATTAAAAGTTTTATGGAAAAATAAAAGCAAACTCATAATTTAATACATAAAAACACCTCAATTAAATAAATATAAGTTATACCTATTTACAATCGAAGGACTGAAGGACATAGTGCATGATTATTTTATCCCTACACCATGCCATCGCAATTTCAGTCACAGCATCTCATGCGCGTGATGCTATCGAAAAGCAATTTCTCACCATTTCGCTTCCGGAAAACAATTTTGACAATGCCAAACTCTCGCCTGATCCCGACGTTCCGCTTTCGACACATCCCATCCCGCCCGGTGCAGCGTAATTCATTTAAAATTAAATTTAAAATTCCGTCGATAATCAAAAACTTTTCTCTCAACGTAGAAGGCGTTGAAGCGAATCGAAGAAAGCATGAAACAGACATGAAGGATTGAGCGAGCGGCCTCCTCCCGGGTGCTCGTGATAAATCGGGTCCTATTCAAAAGAAGCGCTGCAGCCAACCGGTGCTCGCCCGAAACAATCGACGGACGAGCGTTTTCTATCGGATCAATGTTTAGCTTTTGCCCGGTGTGCCCCGGTGGCCGGCAACTACGTGGCAAAGCACGATTCTTGCTTCACTCTCGAGCACCACTGAGCAGGGCATCAAATCGACGTTTAATTGAAAACTCTCCTCCCCGCGTGGCACCGTTTTAATATCAGTTTTTAAAATTCACAACAAATTAATTGTGCCTTCTGTTTGGTTAGCAGCCTGCTTTTCTCGGCTCCTGCTTGGCTGTCGTGACGGATCTTTCGGTTCACAGCTTCCCAAAGAAACAGAACCCTCGATGGAAGCGGTCCCGGTGCGGGCAGACGGTGTTCTGGATTATGAGGTGAATACTAATTTCCAGCAATGACAGGCACGTAATTAACCTACTTTGTTGGCGTGGCCCCGTTAAAGCACACGGTGGAGGGATGAAATGAAAGTCCTTAAAGAGCATGTTCGAATGCATGCTGCGTTTCGTAAAGGGAGCATATTTTTCCGTGGAGTGTACCGAGCGGCCCTTTCTATTGAGCGCACGTGCGGCAAGAAGCAGCAAGCAGTATCACGGTTCGTTAAATATGGCAAAAAAAAACTGGAATGCGAGTTCGTCCCATCATAAATAAGATATAATTGGCATCAATTTTTTCTCCATAATAAGACTCTTAATGTAAATGAAAAATATGTTTCTCATTTTGTTACTTAATCAATTCAACTTAATGTCACTATTTTGAACTGAACACTAAATTCAAACAAACCATAGCCTACTGCATGCATTAACTTTTTCAATTTCAGTACCAGCTGTAATAAAATCCCGACTGACTCCTTCCTTCTGATTGCACGCAATTGAGCGCAATCAAGCGCATTACAAGACCATAATAAAACGCGATTAGGACACAATTTGCATAGCAGCGTGTGTATGTATCGATTGTGAAAACGAGCTACACGAGAACGGCGTAACAATGGATTATTCACCCACTCTGTGTCCTTTCGTCCTAACCCTCACATCCACCAATGTCAATGCGATACAATGAAACAGCCGAGCGATTGTGTTCGATAAACGATTAAAATTTGATCCCCAACTTATCGCGATGCAGGGACGCGTTTTATGAAGCACGAATAATAAATCATAGTAGCTTGGGTGATTTGGTAGCAAAACCCAAAACACTTAGGGTGATCATAATAATGTTGATTTTTCCGACGAATAATGAACAAATTCACAATTTCGCACGGTTTTTGGTTCGCAGAGAGGGTGACAGAGGAATTAGTCGCATGGTGTAGCGTACAGATTTATGGTGCATAAAATGTTTTTTGTTAGATAAACGCTTTAAAAACATTTCTACCCCACACCAGACCAAAGCTCCACAAACTCCGCACCAGATTATTTATTTGCAAAACAAAATTACCCTCACTTCATCCTGCCCTCTCTCCTTCACTTTCTTTGCATCCTATCCTCCCTATCACTTTCTAAATTATTTCGAACGTTCTTCATTCATAACTCAAGTAGACCCACAGAACCACGTGTAAGATGGGTCCCGATGATTCTAGCACAAAGTCGACCCACTTCAGAAAGGACATCGCGGGAGTGTCGCAGCAAAAGATTACGTCTACCGGAAGGACCCCGCTTCCGGTTCGGTTTTCGACTATCTGCAAATGACGTTTACAGATCCAATCATCCACGCGACGACTAACCTGTCTGTCCGTCACGACACACTGAGTGCCCGAGTGCTAACGAACGGACAAAGAAGCGATTCTCGCCATACACCCGGAACCCACTTCACCGTTCCAAGTATTGCAGGAACATAAGCAACCGGCTTCGGCGACCGGTTCGTCGACAACGTCAACGCAATACGGTTCACTAATTAGAATGTCCGGGAGATCAAATTTGTCACCCCGCCAGTTTGTCCGCGGCCGAGCTGCGGCGTGGAAAAGGGTGCCTGGCGAGCGCTAGGCTTCAGCGTATGCAAATAAAGCCGCTACTCCTGCCACACTCGCTCGATTTGTTTACTTTGAACCACCAATTTTCAAAGATTGTTACGCTTCCCGCCCCTGTCGGCCCGTGTTTGTTCGGTAACTTTCGAGCCGTATAATCAAGCGACGAACCTTGCCCCTTGCCGGTACGGAATGGATATGCGGATGAGTTGTGGAATAATTATCATTCCTGCAACAAATCTTTGCGTTTAGCATACACACTTTGTTTATCGCCGGTGCGGGCTCCCTGTCTGCGAATGATGGATGATGGATATTCGGAGCACGTAGGTCAAAGTGGTTCGTGATTTGGGGGTTTGGTTTCGTGTAAGAACGCAGTGGCAAGTCGGTTTGGGAGCGTTTTCGTATGCAAAACTCATCCCTTGCGAGGAGGCTCATCGAGCGCGATGGGCTAATGAGAGACTGCTACCTACGGGGCTAATGATCGCTTTGCACTAATTTGTTTCCCCTTTGAAGCATTATTGTAGTGGATTAATTTGTCAGGAAGTACTATTCTGTAAAAGGGAATAATTGAATTTGAAATTCCAGCTGTTCTTAGTTCAGAGAATTTAGACGAATAAAATATCTCCAATAAGATGTTTTGTAATATTTCGTAGCCCGAATCCAATTTCTTATCATATCCCGTGCACTCAAATTTTTCATGTTATTAGTGCGATAAAAAATTATGTAAAAACTTGCTAACTCTAAGTACTTTTTTAAATCGTTTTTTCAATAAATAGGACGTACTGTTACCACAATTATACTTTTATTTCAATTTTATTTACATCAACTTCGATTTTTCTGGTTACTTTTTTACTTTTTCGCTTATGTGACAAGTAAAACCCAAAAAGTACACTTAAGATTCTCTTAATACTAAAAAAATGGATTACAACTAACCAAATTTCTTAACTGTAAATAGATTTTTTTTTCATTTTTTTTTAAATTATTATAAAATAATTTTACTCGTTATCACATAGCCACTGTGAACAAATGTTGAAAATTCGGACTATACAGTGCGTAACACAACTATACGACCACCCGTTATATGTGAATAAAACGAAAAGTTGAAGAGATAGCTAAAAACAATGTTCAGCAAAGATGAAGCTTGTAATAAAATACATTTTTTTGTATTTTTTGTAAATTTTTAAAACTACCGTTACTATTTTTTTCACAATGGTGAAAAACGCT
>KI915040.1:28985660-29003296 GCA_000473445.2 Anopheles farauti
GAGCGTTTTTCACCATTGTGAAAAAAATAGTAACGGTAGTTTTAAAAATTTACAAAAAATACAAAAAAATGTATTTTATTACAAGCTTCATCTTTGATGAACATTGTTTTTAGCTATCTCTTCAACTTTTCGTTTTATTCACATATAACGGGTGGTCGTATAGTTGTGTTACGCACTGTATACTATGTTATAATTTCAAAGAAAGCAAAATAATCAATCATTAATCAATAGATAATATGTAGGAAAACGCAAAAAATATTACTGTTGATTTACACGAATGAATAACAAGTTTAAGATGGAATAACTCCAAACGTTTGATCCCAAACCTAAAAATCAAAGTTAACTTAAAAATATATAAAATGTTATTTTGGCTACACCAATCGAAACAACACCTGCAAGAAATTGCAATGACTACTTGACTTTGGTGCGTTTTTCATAACTTCACAGACACAATCTCCCGTTCGACACATCCTGAACCACAATTGATGTGGATACACCGAGCTCTCATTAATCTTCCACTCTTAAACCCTCCTTTTGTATTATCTCACTGCATTTATCAAACCAATGCCAGTCTACCGACGCACAACCCAGTAAAGTGCTTTGTTCCATTATCGATTAACGGTTATCGCTCGGGGATGCTCAGGTGATTTGTGACCCTGTGGGCCCATCAGGTGTGTGTGTGTGTAATGGCATCCCCGAAAGACCCAGACAGATAAACACAATTATTAGATCAGCCGCTAATGCTTACCAGATTGTTGAGAAGAGTTGCTTGTAGCACATCGGCACTTTCGCGTCAAACAGGCTGATGCTGCTGCCAGCGGGTAAAGATACGATCAAAATTATGATAATTGCATTATCCTGCCGCGTCGCGCTGGGCAACAAAGGAAACGAATGCGCATGAATGCCGTCCTGGGATGAAACCGTCCCAATGTAAGGTGGGCCTGTAATGAAATATCGAAACTCACACCTCCTCAATTCGATCAAATTCGACGGCGAAGGTACCCGTGCTCGTGCAGGCGCCAATCATGTCATTTGCCCGGTTTTACTTTCATTTGAAAAGTGCCATTGCCATTGCCGGCAGTGTTGGGGTTTGGATTGAGTGAAACATAAAATTTAATTACCAACAACACAGCACAACGCCCAGCCCTTCCTTCCGGTGGTGTAAACATACGCTCCGGCTCGGTGCAGAAGTGTTGTGCCATTTTCGGCTCTCTTTCACCAGCTGCTGCTTGGAAAACACCCCCTCCCCACCCAGGGGAGCCGAAAGAGAACTTTTCCGGCTCATAAAACACTAAAGTTTAATGGGCCGTCAAATTTAACTTTTCGCAAGAAACATTCGCCCGAAAAACCTTACCTCGCCTGCAGCCGAGCGAAGCGACGGAAAGCTTTCACTTTGCGTAAAACGGAACTGTGTGTGGACGGCATGAAGGATAACGTTTTGGTACAAAGCCCAACAAAAATGTAGGCTCAGGTGCGCGTGTGGTGCACTTTGCACAACCGGTCGGCTCCGGGGTCGGAAAATTCGGAATCGATTTTCCAAACCCCAACATTCCCGCAAAGGTTCAATGGTTTTATCATTTGCTGCCTGGTTTACTTTAAATGTTGCCCCAAGCACCAACCATGCGCCAACTCGTATGATGTGATACGAAATTAATGCTGTTTCGTTCGTTGTAGTGACCGGAATGACTCGCAGCCATCGGACAATGCAGAACATATTAAACAAAAAAACTAAAGTTTTCACCCGAACGGCTGAAACGGCAACCGCTTATTAGAGCCTATTGCCTAGTGAAATCCTTTAATCCGTGTTCCATTTTGTTACGGTCAGTTAAATGGTTCAATCAACTAATCAGTTCATGGGAGGGGTGATTCCCCCATCTCTGCACCCGCCCTGTGTCCAATGCTCCAATCCCACGCTCGTATTCCAATCTCAGCGTCGAGTCTAATTAACTCGATCTAATCGGAGCTTCATGGTGATTAGGTTTTTTTGTAAAAAAAAAAAAACGGTGGTAAACAAGCCGAGCAGCGGACAGCATGTGGAGTTTTTGGGCAAAATAGCCAGGTGCTTTTGAATCACCATTAGGTAGCCGTTGCGAAGTAATAATGGCTATTTAGGACGATCGAAACGTGTTTTGCTGAAAAAGCTAATTTGCAAAACGTTTTGTTGCTTTAGCGATTAGGCGAGGGTTGTTTTTTATTCGAATAGATGTTAGATGTTAGGTATGTTAGGTAGTGATTAAATTAGAAACAACACAAGGAAACAAGTAGTAAAAATGTAAATTTCAATAAAAATTCCTGTAATGGCTATTCTGTTTTTCAAAATACACTTTCGAAGCAAAGATTGATTAAATTATCAAATTTGAAACAACACAAAGAAACAAGTAGTAAAAATGTAACTTTCAATAAAAATTCCAGTAATGGCTATTCTGTTTTTCAAAATACACTTTCGAAGTAAAGATTTATTCATCTATTTGGTTACATTTTGAACAAATGTAAACGTGTTGCAATTTGTTAATAATCTAGCAATAGGTTATCCATGACGGGTAAAATTCTGTTAAATTATTATTTGCCGTTTTGTCGTAAAGTTATGTTATAGTAAATTATTTTTAACTTTTTTTTCAACTCTCGTGCCCTGTTGCTTTTTTTTAATTTAATTTTATCTCGTTTAAGAGCTTGTTGAGTTTGCATTTTGATTGAAAGCGGAATAATTTAATATGATATAGTGAACTCGTAGTAGAGCGAAATTTTTTTTCGAATAACTCGTCGAATAAAATATGTTTCAAACGTAATTGTGAAGAATGCAGAATCACTTATTAGTGAATAAGTTTCATGTTACATTTTTGAGTTTATTTTTGTATTGCATTTAACACAAACATATTTAACAAATTCAATAATTTAATTAAGTTCAAATCAGTTCAATTTAGCCGATATAAAAAGAATAAATTAAAAACTGTATATCTGTAGAACATATTAGCCCGTCTGAAGCGTATTTAAACATTTATTATTATTTGTATAATTTAAACCCAATTTTAGTGACGAATAATTTAATAGTAACAGAAAATAAAAGAAATATATATAAAATAAATAAAATACAAGTTTAAATGGAACATATTTTTTGCAAAGAGCTTTAATAGTAATAAAAATATCGATAGGTGTTAAACCCATGGAATTCATGTGGTTTAATATAGCTAATAGCATGGTAAACAGCAAAATAATTAACTATATTCTACAAATCCTGTATCCAAATAAATGCAGTGTAATAAAAAGTGTATGTATGAAGGAAAATTATAAATAAGCATGCATCATAACAAATCAGCATATTGTTATTTTACAACTGTGGTATAAAACAAACACAAAATTTGTATCGAATCTATAATAAGTGACGCGATAAATTCCATTTCTAACATTCCTGTTTCGTTTTTCTATTCGTCATAGCAAACACAGGAATCCCTGTAGCCAGTCTATCGAACGTTCAAAAAAGGTCACAGTCAATTGAAACTGACTAGCGACAGTTTTCATTTTACCCGCAACCAGCTTCGATCCCGACCACGGCCAAGCGAGAAGAAACATTTATCACGACCGACCGCCGGGTTCGGTGAGCCCAACCGCACTCGGTCCGCATTGTTGCATCCAGCACGCCCGGTACGAAGAAAGCACTACAAAAACGGCAACCGGAAAAGTCGCTGATAAACATGCCCGCAGCTGGCGAACGGAGAGTTGATTGTTTTCGGTTGCAAATTCAAACATGCACCCCGCACACCCGCACCGATGGCTACAAACAAACAAACAAAACGATCGTGCAGCGATCTGTCGGTTCGCTTTCGAACCGACAAAACTACAAGCATGAAATTTTCCGATTTCCCTTACGGAGGAAAATGGTTCACGAAACGGAAACGAGGGTGACAAACGGAGAAACCGGCCCAGTTTCTCGATTGCAAGAGACCCAACCGGCTGGCAATAAGTCAAGTGAATTTATGTGCAATTGCACCGAACCCATACAATCCACACAGACACACACACACACACACACACACACACACACACACACACACACACACACACACACACACACACCGATCGACAGATGGAAGGTGTCATGTTGGGTTTCGGGGTGGAAAGATTCGAAACCCGGCGAGTTGTCGGCGAGCCCGGCTTGTGCATCTTTCGAGCTTGCTGCTTTGTGCTCCTTTTATTTGAGTTCTCGTGTAGCAACAGTGGCCGTGCCGTGTTGCTTTGGTGAAACACCCGTCTATGGGAAAGGGTTCCGAAGGGTGTGGAGAGTTCATTTTCTTACAGTTTTATTCCGCCATGTCACGTTGTGCATTGGTTCGATGGTTTAAACCGCTCGGTCCAAAAAGGGAACGAAAAAGCAGTGCAGAAAGGCAGACAGGAAGTTCTCCCTGCGTCTGTGAGGATAACGTGATGTGACACAACTGGAGGACCATTGGAGGGTACCCATACTTTTGCTCTTTTGTGTGGATCTCGATGCGTACGGTGAAAATTGAAACAAAGTCACTGCCGGAACCGAGTCGGCACAACTTTTACCACCGCAAGCGGCAATCGCACTCGCCGGCAGAAGCAGCAGAAGAAGAAGAAGAAGGTCAACAGAAAAGTAATGCACCTAACGCATTCGTACCGGGCGCTTTTAAAGCTCTTACGCGAAGGCAGAAAAGCGTAAGCGAAGCCGTGTACTAGGAAATGGGGCGGAATATGATTGCAAATATGTACCGAGCGGATTTGTCGTCCATGTCATTGCCGGCACGCCGACGACTCCTTTTTGGTAAGCTTCCTCTTTTGCCTCACTTTTGAAGTTCCACTTAAAGCGCTTCACCGCGAGTGCTTCGAGGGAAATTTGAAAACAATTGCTTCGATTGTATGCGTGTCTGGGTGTACTGAACGAGATTTTGTTCCCAAAAGAAAACGAGCTTTAAGAAAAAACAATTTTTTATGGAGCGAAATTCTCCGCATTACGAATTTCTGGATGTTACTTTAAAAACTATTTGATGTCCTTTTCCCCTCGTTACAAGACGAAAATAAAGAAAAAATATCGTTTGAACTTTGTATTATGTTGATAATTGAATTCATCTCACTTAAATCTTATTCTGGTACAATGTTAAGTGTGTTAAAAGTTCGGAGGATCAAACAATCCTTTCCATGCAAAATGAAAACTACCAGGCGGCTCCATTATGTTCCACCTTTAGCTTTGTTAGTAACAATATTAGTGACAATCTGACCATCTCAGATGCGTTCCCTTTCATGTTCTCGACTGGTCCATCACACTGTTTGCTATCATACCGTCAGCACTGATACCGAGAAGCGTATAATGCAAGAATACCGAGCGAAACAAGATCGTACACCGCAACGTCCCAGGCCAGCTCTCAACGTGAGCTTTCTTACGCCTTCTATAGGCCATAACTGTCCCTCGCAGAAAACCATCAAATGCACGGCAAGCGCACTGCACATGGTACACTATTCAGGCGAGATGTACATTATGTGAGGCTTTCTTTCCATTCTTTCATACGCGCTGAGCTCCGTAAAAAGGTCATTTATCAAAGCTTAAGCATAAGCGCACAATGGAATGGTTCGGCTTGCATTTAAAGAGCAGGACACGGAAAGACGTTTATTGTGTTTGTACTGACGGAGAACGGCAGAAACCGCTGGGTAAGCTTTGTGTGCCAGGGACACCGTCAATGTGTGCTTGAAATATACAGACGCTTTTTTACAACACACTATTATTTAAAATTGCAATTCTAAACCAAATTTCCTGTTGTAAAAAAACACACCCGAATCCCTCCCCCCGTGCGATCGGGCGCAAATTATGCACATTATTCCTAAGCTGCGAAACCCATCGGCAAACTTTTACCACCGGCAAGCGCAAAGTGGCATCACCTGGAAAATTAATACCCTGCCCCGAGGCACCCCAAGGCGCGTGGAGAAAGTTTTACCCGATGCGCCCGATGGCCCGACCAACGACTCGCGAGAAATCGTGTCAAGTGTGAGCGGAAAGTTTATAGTTTTCGGTGTATCTCTATTAAACAATCCTGTTGCGGTATTGCGGCACGTACCGCAAACATATATTTTTGGGGTGCATCGTCGCATCGCTCGAGCCAACATATGGACAAATATGCGCGGGCGCGGTTGGGTAAGAAGATTTACACCTGCCCGTTTCGGTGGCCGTTCAGCTCGAATCGTTTCGCAGTGGTCGGCAATGGTAAAATTTGCATTGCGTTTGATGAGTTATTTTCCGGGTTTTTATAATTACTTACATCTGTTTTAAGTAGTTTCACAAATTTTTAATTGCAAAATAAAAGGATGAACTCAAAGTAAATAACAACCAAAAGAATATTTTTAAAAATTTTCACACAAAGTCCTATTTCTGCTTCTTTGCAAGAGTGAGACGTGATAAAGTCCACAACATCTGCTAAACAGGAGGTATACGAGAATACCATTAAGAGACTTAATCGCTCTATGCGCTTTGACAACATTATGTCAAATAGCCTTCAGTTTCCTTACTAATCAGCACAACTCGTATAATTTACAAACTTCTGATGTAGCATAGAAACAATGCCATTATTAAATTGACTAAATTGACTGACTTCAATGGTATATTACTTATTTTTAAATTATTTTTCTCATTACTTCACTTCTTTTCACAAGCTTCTTTGCTAGAGTCCGGCAATTAAGCAAATGTGTAAACATCCCGTAAGTGGTTTCCTAAACTACGTATGATTTTAAAGGGCCCTTGTGGGTTTGAGTTAAAATTTTATTTTTGAGATCGTTATAGTACGTCACTTTTTACAGACTTTTCACTCTACATGGCCTAAACAGCACGATTTCAATTTCAAACTCCAAATTTACTAACATTTAAAACATTGTAAGTTAAATTTGTTCGAATGTTAAACTTATTGACACTAAACCGGACTATTTCGATAGTGAGCTTAATTTAAAATGAAAGCAATTTCTATTTGAAGCAATTTGTCAAAATAAATGGGTTTTGAAGTACAAAACCTCATAGTATTCAATTTAAAAATTCATTTAATCCGATCGTCTACAGAAACTAATTCATTTTAATTTTAAACGGATTTTTTTATGATTTTTTTAAACTAAAAACAACCAGCAAACAATAAACAATAGTTATTTTAAGCGCACAAATATTGGCTCTATTTCCAAATGAGTCGTTTTCGCTTGTGAGTTTCCGGCCACTGGCGCGTTCAGTAGCTGTGGATTAAATTTTCCTCACTGCACCACAAAGTTCGGTTAGTGAAAGTTTATTCCGCGCTCGGATGTAAGCGCAATTTACGAATCAAGACAGTGGCTCTCGTAATATAGCATTAGTTTCGCCTTGTAGCAACTGCAACTCATAAAGAGCAACACTCAACTAAACTGTTGACCTTTGAGGCTGCAGGCATTTAAAAGCATTATTTGTAGTAAAAATTACCCAAATTTAAATATGCTTAGGAAGAACAGTATGGAAGCAATTTTTACTTTGGGATTGCTTTGTTTTCCTGGCCAACTAATGCCATATAACGAGATATTTTGCTCAAAAGCATGCTAGGAAGTTGATATGATTGATAAATCTAAATAAAAAATCTGTCTAAAAATGATTTTTAATAAGAATAATTAAGAATTAATAGCATATATCTCACCTCATGATTGCCCTTTCTACGTTCGTCTTCTTGTGATTCGGCGTTCGTGATTCCACTACTCGCTTAATAACATTATCTATATAACGATTTCAAAGGCAGCGTTCTCGCAACAAAAAAACGCAGCCTACTTTCATATGCCACCCGCTGCGTGATGTCACCAGAATGAAAGGACACTCCAGCAACGAGCAAACGGAAATTTTAACCGTCAACCAGAAAAAAAAACTTCCAACCACGTGCACGCGACGAACCATCGTTTGGCAAAGACGAATCTAATTATAATCCCTTCCGTTCCCTAGCTCACACCCGGTGACATCTGCAAGCGACGAGTTGCTTAACAAACAAACGAAGAAAAAAACACCACCCAACAACACTGACCGATGGAAAGTAAGTACAGAAGGAAAAAAAATGGTGTGCTCTTACTGTGAAGATATCCTTCCCGTCACGATGGATTACACTTACGAGAGCCTAAAACACGGCGTTTTCATCTAAGCACCCGTTGGGTCTTTTTTGTCTCTTCCCCAAGCTTGCTGCGCTGTTGGTGTACCTTAATCAATCTGGAATGTTGAAAAAGGGGACCAAATTTAATTACCCACCGTTGAAAACCGGACATGTGTCATCGTGTCTTTGACGTGACGTGTCTTTTTTTATTCCACTTCCTATTGTCATTCATAAATATTCATATTTTTGTGAAGATGCCGCAGCTGCTGCTTGCATTCCGGTCGGTGCTACACCGGAAGTACCGAGATCAGGATGATGAAAGTGCACATTTTGCAAGTAAATTTCGCCGTCCCATAAACACCGAACACGAACGCGGGACCTGCAAGGGTCTCGGTCCCATTTACAATAAATCGTAACACCCGTAGAGATGGCTTGCAATGTTTACGAGTTCAATTATTTGCAGCGGGCGCTACACTCCGTTCTGCAGCGAACCGTGCTTATCCGTGCAATCCGTGCTAGTAGATGGGGGATTGCTTCGCCAACGGATTAACCGTGTGTCAAAGTAGCGTGAAAGTTACTGGAGTGTATTGTCGCCATTTAATAGCGCGTTTGACAGTCAAGTTGGCTGCGTACGTTTACTCGAGAATTCCACGTTCCTTTTGTTTATGGGGCCACAAATTTTAACGACCACAGCAGCAGAAAAGAAAATTAAATGCATCTTAAACTTGTAAGCAAACATTTACGGACCGTAAAGCGTTGCACCGTGAAAGTGTCCTTAACTGGCAAATAAATTGCAATAATTCCGCATCCTTGTTTTGCCTCCTCCAAAGACACTTCCCACTCCATTCACCGTTGGCGTTGGCCGTAAAAAAAGATACAAATTATGTCATCACGACAGCCTGACGCACGCTCCCGCTTCCTCCCGGTGCGCTTCCAGCTTCCCGGCTCTAATCATTCTAATTAAATGCTGCTCAAAGTTGGGTCATTTGGCATCAGGGGGCTACTTTTTTGTTGTTGCTGCCTTTAATAACCTGATGTCACCGAAATGTCTACCAAGGGTAAGCCACATCCGGTAGATTCCTCTTTGTGGAAGAGAAACCCCGTCCAGGAATGTCGTCTTGTAAAAACGTTTCGCTAGACGAAAACTTTTGTCCCGAACGATGGTGTCCTCCTTGGCGTCGGGAGGGAATTTGGGGAGATGTTCTAACCGAAATCGAACGCGCAAACTTTGCAGGTCTGGATTAAATCCACATACACACACACACACACACAAACACTCCGGAAACACCGAACCGCAACAGACGCACGCGGCATCGGCTGGAATCGCTCGGGTGGAAGATTCAACATGACAAGTCTTTTCCGACAAGTTTCTTGCCGTGTCTCAGAAGCCGGCCGGAAACAAACAACACAGCAACACGCGCTCCGTAAAACCGTGGCGAACAAACGGCAAAACTGCATGCTCTCCCATTCCGTTCCATTCGAATCTATCAACCTGACGATTGGCGAGGGTCGATGGCAGGGCTGTAAAAGTACAAACGTCTTCTAGGGGCACACCCAGTGAAGTGGTGTGCCTGGCAGTGTTTTTCTTTGCCGTCGGCTCGGAACGGGGTAACGAGATTACTCGCCCGTCTTCTCGTTTCTGTGCGGGTAATGGAGAGGAAGTTTTATCCCTAATTGGATTTCTTATTCAATGTGGTGCAGTCGTCGTCCCGGGTGCCAGTCTCATGTGGACACTGCGTCGCATTTCGGATGCTGCGCGGGGATGCCTTTAACTAGATTCAGCCCAACATTCAGTTGTTGCCGACAAGCTTTTCGGCGGTTTCATCCAGCACATTAGGGCGTGAGGCAGCATTAGGGAGCTCCCGGTTCCGTGGGGAACCCATTAAAGTACGCCCTATGGTAAGTAGTTCCGCTCGCCGCTTCTTCCTTTTTGATGAACGCGCGGCCCTGTGTGGTGTGAAGTGGTTTTGGTCGGTGGAAAGTAAATAAAGTTTCTTATACGGGTTCACTCATGCTCACGCTCGGCGAGGTTTTCTAGCGTCGATTCGGCCAAAGTTGCCGAACATTTTATGGCGATGGTGAGATGTCTTAACAGCACAAATCTGGGCCTGACGCCAGTGCGTAAGTGCCGCAGTTTAAACCCGCATAACCCACTGTTCTTCGGAGTAACTTTCCCGAACATTTTGATCCATTACAAGACATAAACGCTCTTCCGCACCGAGCTGAAGATCAATCTTCGGTGCTGCAGTGGCAGCATGCGGATTAAGGAGCCGAGTCTTGCTTCGGCTTTCGCTTTCATTAGTCCTTTAGAAGTACGCGTTTTAGCTTGCCGGTCACGCCCTTTCAACTACGGCGGCAACCACACGGCACTGTACTAAACACTCCGCGTAGCTTCTCTCACAAGAGGCTCGCTCCTCCAGAAGTCCACCGAAACACTCTTCCTAGAGGTAGTATCCGAAAAAAATACACTTCCCGTCCAAACCGACGCGGGGAGGCTACCCACGGTGAACGCTTGGGATGGAATAAATGAATATAAATGACACTTTTATTTCCATCCATCAGGTATCCCAGCGCGGGCAAGGTTTTGTTTGGAAAATGAAACAACGAAATAACAGGCAAGAAAAAAAAACACACGCACTCTTCGACCCCATAAATCAGATTCATTCCCCGCGTACGACCAGAGATGATGGAAACGCGAAAAACTTTAAATCCTTCAGCTTTCTTCGACCCTCCCCCTGCGACAAGCCCTCGGAAAGGAAGCCCTCTCCGCATCGTCGGAAACGACATTCCGCAACTGACCAGTGCGTGACGCGGTTTGTGTGAGTCATCGTTCGATTATTAAAAATTCTACCATCCCGTGATTTTGTTGGGATTTTACACGCGCCACCGAGCGAGCGGGCGTGATTAGAAAATGTCTCCTATCCCCAATCGCTTTCCCGGTTGTGGGGAATTTTTGAAATACTTCGCAGATTTATTCTACCCTATTCCTCCTTCCCCATCCCACCCACCATCGATGACATGCCCCTTGGGGATAAGGCATCAAACTTCCGCAAAACCCAATCCGGAAGAAACGTAATTAAGAGAATGACTTTTTCTGCATGTGTTCTGCCTGTGGTTCGTCACGTTCGGTGATGATCATCGTCGCACGTCGAGCTTCAATCTTGGCAGTAAAGTTTGTGCCTGCTGTGACCGCCCGACTAGCCAGCCACAGCAGCGTCTGGTGCTGATAATGAAATAATTTCGCACAAACACGAAACTTCCGATCGAAGAGGGCGATGCTCGGCGGGACCTGATTTGTGAAGCGGAAGAAACGATTGCGAGGATGCTGCTACCGTGCCTGGCAGGAAGCAAGATGGTTCGTCCAAGAAGCTGAAGTGACATGCGTGACTATCGCTCCATTTATTGACCAGCTGGGAAGTGACCAACACTTTCGGCAATATCGCATGTTCATGTGTGAAGCCAGATGTGTCCCGAGGCGTGTCTAACGCGTTACGACCGAAATGAGGGACTGCGTTAGGCTTGCGGGTGAAAGTTTTCCTATCAGCAGCTGCCGTAGGCTATTCGAAACTGTCTCGTTCGAAGACGCCACTGATCAACGTTACCACCAAATATTGATGTAAAATATACGTTAAAACGTTACAATGCTACAGAGCACGAACTGTTTTCTTAGACAACCTGAGTAATCCACTTTAAACCTTCTGTGTCACATTTCAATGCGTACAAAAACGGGTACATTTGTACCCCATTTTCATCGCGCTCCATTCGGATCATTGTATTAAGCGTTCGTTGCAGTTCTTAAATATGCACGAAATAAATTAAATTTAACGTACAACATGCAAGCCGATGTCAGTGCACAACACAGGAGAAATTATTATAATCAGTGAATCCGAAAATCAGGTAAGCGAAACGGGGGAAAAAAAAACAAACTGGCGCATGATTCCTTACTACGGCTCATGAATGAACCCACTCGTGATGAGTTTGAGAATTAAATTATTAGCACATGTCGTTGTTTCGCTTTGTCGATGCGACGCAGTTAATCGAAAAGGCACTTTGGAGTATTAATAATTCATTTCCAGGTTTGGAGAAGGATATGATGATAATGAATTTCGCCGAAAGCGAAGCCATGATCCAATTTTTTCATAATAATTCCTTTGCACCATGTCCTCTCAACGCGATTTTAAAAACACTCGGACAAAACTTACTCGAACTGAATCCGGTTTTAATTCAATGCATGAAGCCAGCGATATGCGATCGAATGGATAAATTAATAATAATGGTGATACAATTATGGTTTTTAACAGCAAATAAATGTTTCTGTTTACAATCTTTCTTAAAAAATGTTAAAATTGTTAAATATTTGCACTCGAAAACTGCTGAACCAATTCAAGAAACCAAATAAAATGTATGTGTTATTTTAAAAAACTTAAAATAAATTTAAGCTATGATATTCCGTCATAGTAGTATGATCGAATTTGGTATACTCTTTAGCTATCTTTATGAAAGCTCATGTTAGCTAGTTATTTAATACATATATTAATTATTCAATTATAATATGTTTAAATTCATTGTCATCATTGCACATCAACTTTATCAGTGCGGTTTAAAAGAGTGGTCCATTTTTATTTTTCATCTAAGATTTTTTTATACTCTAGGACAGTTTTAAACGCTATACGCTACAACTGTCCGATAATCAATCATGCTCTTATCACGTACGTTGGTATTAAAATGTTTATAGCGCATCTAAATGCTGCATGATAAATAATTTAGTCGAGCGAGTGTAACATACAATAGTGTGGAATCTCGATGTGTTGCATAAATTAAACATGGATGAAAATGTAACATTACAAACGCACGTACAAACATTTGTGGTCCTTTCGTTTGGCTGTTCTGTACAAATGGGTCTTAACATTAGCTTAGCATGCTACCATCACCGTAAGAGTGTGCCATCGGCTCCCTTTTTAATTGCTTTCCGTTTCCACCCACGCCCTACTACACCTCCATGCCATCGTTCGATTTTTTGCCACTCTTCTGCAACGCCTTTTCCGCGTCCAGCTTGGGTGTTTCGGTGCGCGTGTGCCACACCAGCACATCCCTGCATTGGTTCGCCAGCGGTTGCATGTCGTGTGCAATCGTCAGGTGGCGCAGTATTTCGCTCTCCTGATAGCCTCGTTCGACCTCGTAGCTGAATTGGGCTTGCGGGTTTTCGAGCAGCAGATCGGAACTGATCGCGAATCCGGCCATATCGAGGGGGAACGGACGTTCCGGTTTCCAGGCACTGTTAAACCCAAGCACCAGCCCATCTCTGTTCAGCACCGGCTTTTCTACCATTAGCCCACCGACCAAACCGACTGGCCAAACACCGACCTAGTGATGAAGAAAGGAAGTGAGTTGAATTTGGCATAGTTTTTGATTTGCTGCTCTTACGACGATTACCTTGCCCCGTTCGATCTTTGAAATTTCATCAAACAGTTCCGTGCTGTACGTATTATCGTCATCCATGAAGTATACCACCGAATGGGTCGACTCATCGTCGCTATTGCTTTGGGTAGCTTGTTTCAAATGCTCACGAATCCACTTGAGGGCTGTGTTGCGTTGTTCTACACCGCGAGGTTTTAACCAGTTTGGATCCTTGCCTTGAAGCTTAAAGTTTGTGGGTGTTTTGGCGAATAGCTGCACGCTGCGGGATTTGAGCCCGCTACGTTTCAACAAATTCGCCACCAGCGTCGACGTTTGTGAAGCATCTTCTACAATCACCCAAAACACGTTGGGCACTAGGCGAATGACATGCGACAGTCTGAAAAGAATAAAACGAAACGGGCCGATTACTCAACTGAAATGTTTTTATCTGCGCGAACGAGCTACGCGCAAACAGCAGCCAAGAAGAAGACCCAGAGGTCAGAAGACCCTTTTGTGCATCACCTTGACCCGTACGCTCGCCACGTAGTCGATTGTATTCTTCACAACTACGTACCGTGTGAGCTCTGCCTTCTGGACGGGTCTCGAGTAGGTCGGAGTAACCGCATATATCGTTGGACCCTTTCGATTCGGCAGAAAGGCATCGCGTCCTTGATCCGCTGCCCATGATTCCGCACCATACTCTGACCTTGACGAGTCACTTTCACAGTCACGATTTGAATTTAACGAGTAGAAAAATAAGAACAAGATGATGGACACGAACAGAACGAGGTGCTTTAGCCGGAGACGAATTTCTTGATTCATGGTTGTTACGGATGAAGATGAAATACTGCCTAATGCGATGATTCTACACTATCACACTACACGGGCTTTTCGGACGGATGGCGGGTGACCGGAGAAGCGGGTGACCATGCAACGTAGCTGCCCCACGGTTTAATAGGAACTAATCATTACTTTATTTGGCAGAAGCATTAAACGCGTGAACTAGCGCACTGGGCTTGTGACCAAACGGAAACCGGCCGATTATCGTACATTTTTAGCCAAATTGGGTATAATTTAATCACACGCGCAACCAAATTGGCTATGCGAATTGTTTGTTTACCTTTTTTGTGACGTATTCCACTGTCGGAGTTTTGTCGGAGCTGTCAAACGCGTGTGTCAAATTTGTCGGAACGCTTCACAGCGGGAGAGGCGCAAAGAGAAACCGTCAATAAAAAAAAATCATATTTTTAATTAAATAAAACAATTTTTTAGACTAATTGATGCCGCCTAACATTTTGTACAAGTTTAAAAATCAATTATATAAAACAAAAAGGTATGATTTATTGAATTACATTCCCAAGTCCACATATGACCTTCATATTATATTTTAAAGCACTTTATGTGATGCATAAACAAATGCTATTTTGCCAAAACTATATTGGGCAATTTTCGAGCGAAGTTTTCTAAATTTCTATTCGTACCGGGAGATAAAATCCGATCGCAGAACGTACGCTTTCAACACCGTTCCCGCCGTTATGCACGATTTAGTCTCGGTCCTAGGTGGAAGCGCAAGAAGGACGTCGGCTTCGATGGTACTCTTCAAGCGGCTACTTATTTGCCCACCGGTGATGCTCGCTAACAGTTTACCATTTCGGGATGTTATTGAAGCTCTCGCATACTCTGGTCTAGGGTCTAGCTCGTACTTTTCGTCCATGAGCTACAGGGAGAAGAGTAGATTTGCGAAGAAAAATAATTTTTCATTATAAACATGCCCAGAAATTTAGAGCCTAGCCTAATTTACCTCCACATTAACCATCGGTAGGCTTAGTTTGCCCAAATGCGGTGCCGTTTCGTTTATAGTAGCAAGGTATTGTCTCAACGCAGGGAGCGCAAACAGATGGAACGTCACAAACGCCGAAACCGGATTGCCAGGCAGACCGAAAAATTTCGTTACCTCGCTGTTACCGTACGTGCACGGTTTACCCGGTTTCATGTTAACACGGCCGAAAACCAGCTCATAGTTGAGCGCAGTCAGTACCGGTTTGACGAAATCTTTATCACCCATCGAAACACCACCGGTGCAGATAATGATGTGAACCGTTCCCGTCAGCGATTCGATTTCTTTTTTCAATGATTCAAAGCTACAACGAGACAAACAATTAGCATGAAAAATTACACGATCGATTAACATGTGCATCAAACGCGATGACGGCAAGGCGGCTAAACAACTTACTCATCTTTCACGACACGCTGCTGAATTTCGCACTGATCTTCCGAGAAACCAAACTGACGCACCAACGATACCAGCATCGTGGTGTTTGAATCGTAAATTTTTCCCTCCTGCGTTCCAGCATCCGTCGTTGCGCTTGTATCGTAGGGATGGAGCAGCTCGTCCCCTGTCGACAGGATGGCCACCTTCAGCTTCACCACCGACACCTGCTCACCGATGGCCGCCAGCAGTGCCCGCTGACATGCATCGAGCGGAAACCGATACTGAAACACTTCCTCCGACATGCGTAGATCACTGCCAACCGGACGAATATCGAGCGATGCAGTAGGTTCCGACAGAATTTGGACCATAGTTTCGTAGTCATTCTCCCGTGAGACAAGCTTCGTGTCTTCGATCTGTATGACGGCATCGGCATGCACCGGAACGGGTGCTCCGGTGTTGATTTTAAAGCACTCATCAATAGTGAAATTCGTCTGCACAATCGCATCACCGGCCGAAACATAACCGATCACCTTCTTCATACCAGTTCCACCGACAGATTTCAGAGCATAGCCATCTTTGATCGATGCACGGAATGGTGGAATATTCACTCGACTGAGTTGTTTCTTACTCGCAGCAGTCGTCGGTATGGAGCCGAGAATTTGTCTCAAAGCTTCGTCCACACTGACCAGCGGAAACGGTGAATTGCGATCATCACCACCCTTTCCGGTAGCATGGGGGCAAACATGGTACACTTCGTGCGTTGTTTCCACGCTACCCTCCGCTTGAACTTTGCGATGCGTTTCTCGAACACGTTCAATCTCACCATCATTCAGCAGATTGAAAATATGCGGTAACACATCAACGATAGATTGAAAGCATTCTCCGACCGCCTTTTTACTACCAGGAAAGTTCACAATTAGTGTTTTGTTTCGCACACCACAGACGGCCCTTGAAAGTACGGCAAATTTTGTTTTCTCCAAGCTACATAGCGTCATGGCTAGAGCCAACTGTGGTGCTTCCTTCGTGATGACGGCACGTGTGGCCTCCGGTGTAACGTCGCGAGTGGCAAATCCGGTACCGCCGGTTGTAAAAACGGCTCGCACCTTCAGCACATCGCAGGCATAGATGAGCGATTGCTAAAACAAGAGAAAACTTAGTTTTGCATACGACTATTTAGCCAAAGTAGTGAGTATTGACGTACCTTTATTAACAACTCCTCATCAGGAATCAACAGGTAGTTGACCGTATCCGTCTTCAGTGATTGCTTGATTAAACTTATCAAATGAGGTCCGCTGGTATCCGCACCTTTGCTGTCGGCACAAGAATCACTAACTGAAAATATTAAAATTTACACAATTGCGTAACACCGAATTCGTCTGCACTATCACCGCTCCAGTCATCGAAATTCAATACGCTGTTATCACATTCAATATGAACGCATAATATACTCGATGATAGTAATGTTTGGTTGCTATACAAATTAAACGAACTATGGCACATTCTACACTTACTTGTAATGACTGAGTACATGATGGTCACTTATGAAGTGGTTTGAAAAAACTGAGAAAGCAGGAACTCGACCGACAAAGCTGTAATTTGGAAGCAAAGACGTACTACCCTCGCTTAATGCTTCTCTAGTACTGCACGTGTAACTGTTTCACGAGGTTCACGAAGACATAAGACGAAATGTTAATATTAGCAGATGGTTTATATCACTGTTAAGAAACGATATTATTTGATCTTATTGATGTTCTATAGTTTCAACCAAATTAGGTGTAACAATGTCGAATGATTTAACGATTAATCGGTCAAATTACCCTCCGGGCAAAAAAACTGTACAAATCTTGATACCGCCGACTCGGCTGCCGATCCTAAGTAATCTTCGGCGACGCACACATGTGCATTTCGTATATGTATACGATTCGTGCGTGTGTATGCGTGAGGTA
>KI915040.1:29004361-29059328 GCA_000473445.2 Anopheles farauti
GAACGAACATGATTGAAGCGAAATAGACATACATTTCATACGAACCAAACACGAACATCAACTCAAAATTGTACCAGTAACTCAAACACTTTCTTACTTTCTCGCACACACTCTCATGTTTTCTTCTCCTCACCCCGTTTCACCTATCCGCCACATACCCCTCGCCCACAAACTAGCTGTCAATTGTTTGCCGGGTACTGTTTGTTTTGATATTTTTCATTTACTTTTTTATTCAGATGACATCCGGTGATTTTTGTTCATAAGTCTATAATCCTGAGTTCAGCACTCAATTTGAAACAGCCGCTCATGGCGATAGAAAAAATTAGAAAAAGAATTCAGAAAAAAGAAATTAGAAAAAATTTAATAGATTGCCACACCTCATAATCAATATTTACACGATTCAAATCGCATCGAACGTTTGTTGATGCATGTACTTTATATTTACCTCGGCAACATAATGCAGAGATTGGTTGCAAAAATGTAAACAATTCTGCCTCAAAATTGAACACACATTGAAACCATAGCAAAGCGAGTGTGCGATTCACCACAACTTCGCGAACTGTCAAACATTTTCCCTTCCCGGCAGACAATTGACCCCACTCCCGGGTTCTTAACCGCTTTATCATATTCATATGCAACATGGTTTGAAATAAAAGGTGTAAATACGTAAAGATTTTAAACGTGGATGTATGCAATTGCTTTTAGAAAACCTGAATAAAAGTTTTTATAATTTCTAATTCAAAACTGTTACAATTTTACCGTTCAACAATGAACCATTTTCGCGTAATTTTGAATCGTTGTTCTAAAACTGCTGCTCGAATCTACAAAATTCGTACACCAATATTAGACCAATCATTTTGAATTTGCTACACCAATAATCGAAACACGTGTTCTTAAAGTAAAGATTCTTGGTGCATGGTTTTGGTTTTTAAAGCTTCATCAATTAAATAATATGGCTATTATCAATGGAACCAGGATAACAAGCAATAGTTTCAAAGGTTTGCTATAAAACGGCTCTATTACTCATTAAAACAACCACCAGCTACTTTTTTGTACGCACACAAACTGAAGGTCTCATTATCGATTAGCTGAAGTGCTGATAAGATATGAAAAAATGATTCCCTCCGAATGGATGGTCGTTTGGTCGCTGATCTTAGTGTGACTTCCCAATACTTGCTTTGTTCTTTGGTGCGAGTTGTATAAAAGACCTGAGTAAGCCAAACTGATGACTAAGATTTAAACCCGGGTAAACACTAGAAGAACACTTTTGAAGGGCGAGCAGGGTGCAAATCTTATCATTGACGCGAACAGCATTAAGTTCCTGTTTTACCTTGTGTGACAAGGCGTGTTTGAGAATACTGCGATAGATGTTGATGATGGTTAACTTGTTGGATTTGGCATCATTTGATTTGATTGCGAAAATGAGAAAATTTAATTTCTAAAATAAGAAATTCTTCCAAAACCGTGACACGGAAACGAACCCACAAAGGCAAACCGTGCCTTTCTCAATGTTTAATATTGCAGACGGGAGAAATAATAACGAGTGGTTTTGTTTTTTTAATTCACATGACATGCTTCTCTTGCATTGCTATTTATTTTCACTATATAGTTGGTGTAGGTGTTTCTTGTTCCTCTCACAGCAACTTTTACTTACGCACGAAAAGATACTAATTAGAGCAATAATAATATTAATAGTAATAGTAATTACACATCAAACACACTAATTTCACAGCATCAACAGCTGTGTCTCTGGGTGGATGTGTGTGTGTGTGTATTTTTTTTCTATGTTGCGTATAAAGTTCTTCGGCTCAATCCGACTGCGTCGCATCGCTGTGTATGTATGTGCTTCGCCCGCCCCATCGCCCCCAAAAAAACTTATACTTTGTGAACTTAACAAATAAGACTAGCATTTGGTTTTTTATATTTTTGTGTTGGTACTTTTACGTCTAATTATTTTACCGCTTGCCAAATGGGTCGAAAGGTGTAGATGTTTATGAATTAGCTCACTTGTGATAGTGGTGGTGTACAGCGTCGTCGTTGCTCCCCTTTATCTCATTGTTTCATTTTTCGCAAACGCATCGTGTACAATTTTCTATTATTCTCGATTACTGTTTCGCTATCATATCAATGCGTCAAAACAACAACACCACACAACACACGGTTCCAGTTTATCTTATCTTTTTTTTCTCGCCATTTTAGTCGTTTGGTTCTAAGTTTGCATGTGTGTGCAGTGTATGACTACACTAGAAAGATAGGAAATGGCAGCAGCTTATCAGCCAAAATATGCACATCATTCTACGGTTATGTTGTTTGTTCACCCATCTACACCACCATCACCGCCACCATCACGACCATTAGGCGAAAGGACATCTATTTACAGCTTACAAAAGTATCATAGTAACCAACAACGAAAGTTAAACCCCTACCCCAAGTGGATGCTGTGAAGGATGACCTGATTCTTCTCGTGTACAACACACTTTGTTTTTCCATGTTAACTAAACTCAATGCGTTTCAAAATCGATGCTACAAACTACTTTAAGGTACGCGCATTTATATTACAGTTTTGTTTAACTATTTCCATGTGAGAGCCATGCGTGTATGTGTTGGTTGATTTTTTGCTTCCATATATTATTACCTCAATTCCCATCGCATAAACTATCTATTGTCAATTCGGTCAGCTACGTAGTGAGTAGTTTTGCTTTGTGAGTAGTTTTGCTTTGTGAGTAGTTTTGCTCATCTGCTGTATCAATTTTCTTCAAATCTACGATGACTGCTATAACGTTCATTACTCTGATTCTTTGTTAAATGCATCTGACACGGGGAGCTGCTCTCTCTATCTCTCTCCTTCTCTTTCTCTCTCACGCACGCAAACACGCTGAAATTTTTTACATACACGCACCGACTTTCATATAATTAATGACGCTCGAGTTTCGTTGTTAGCAGAGTAGGCATGAATATGATGTACAGACGCATGCTTACTATGTTCGTATCCTTTTTTCACTTTAACACACACTTCGCACTACTCATATGATATGGCTTCAAAATCTTCTCCTCCATTTTTACTTCTGCTACCGTCGCCTCCCCCGGTTGATGTGCTTTCTCTATGCATACGTGCGTGAGCTGCCACTTTTGTGTATTAAAAATGAGGAGTGATTGGCGATGAAATAGTAAAACAAAAAGGCGCAATGTATTGTATTACCGGCCATTGAATAAACAAAAAAAGCGTTAATAACGAGCGAAGTATTTTTTTTTTGTTGTTGCGCTGCTGGGTTACTTCCAAACGGCATTCATTTGCCAGAAAGCATGCAAAACACAAGGAAAAATACTTCCATTACTCCATTACTAACAATTCGTTTGTCTAATCGAAGTAAAATGCAACCAACTGGGTCGCAGTCGAACATTCGTTGCAATATGCCGCTCGACGCACACGCGTGCAAAAGCAACGTATTTTAAAAGAAAAATTAATTCCGATGCCGGGGATAAAACGCGGTAACAGAATGGTTCCGAACGAAGGGAAATAGCAAAACACCAGCGAACAGTGGGGCAACATTCGAAGAAAAACAAACAAAACAAACACTCTAAAACGAAGCGGAGGGTAGGTGAGACCGAAAGGTTTGATCACCGGCACGAGCGACCCTTACAGAAACTATGTACAGAAAAGTGTGAAAACTACCTAACGTCGTCTCGTGGTCGGTGTTTGTACCCCATCGGCTTTTTATCACACGCATAATTCCTAAGTTAGTAGTGGTTCGTTCTGCCCATCGTAGCAACATCCTCCTGCTGGAGCCACGCTTCTTGGCTTCAGGGCGGCCTTGCCTGGAGCCCTTTGCTGTACATATCGTACATTCCTACCGTTTTCTACCCCGTTTGGATCGTGTCCGCCGTCTTCGCGTCCATCAGGAACCGTCGTTGGCGTTACGGTGATCGTTGTTGTGCAGCGATTGGTAGATGGCGGTGGTGGCGGAGGTGGCAGCGACAGCAGTGGACACTGCTGATGACGTTGCCAAGCTCGACGGTCGATGCGGTGCGGTGAAGGAGGCTTTCCGCGGTATACCGATAGCCAGTCCGCCACCCATCGTGGGCGATATGGCAAGTGTGGGCGATGGCGTGGACGATAGCGAGGACGTGGAGCAGCAGGACGAGGCGGAAGACGCGGCGGACAGCGGGGACGGGGAGGACGGTGGTGACGTCGGTGTCGTCGGCAGCTTGAGCGTTAACCGTGGTGGCAGAAATCGGCCACCGTTGAAGCCGCTACGATAGCTGCTGCTGCTGCTGCTAGTCGAGGAGAAGGTGGAGGACGAGCTGGATGAGGACGAACTGGCCACACTGCATCCACTGTCGCGGTTGTTGTTGTTTTTGCAATCGTCCTCATCTTCCATCGGGGTGTCTTCCTCCTCCTCTGCCGTGCCGTCGAGGGTCGTACTGGTGGTTGCTGCAGCGGCCACTGCACAGCGCATCTGACGCCGTGTGGCCACCATCTCCTCCAGAGCGTGCGAGTGGTGATTGCTGCTGCCGCTGCTACTGCTGGTGCTGGTGCAGCTGCTGTTGTACTTGCTGCAGTTGTCGATCAGGAAGAACGGTGGCTGGCTCGGTGGTGGTGCGGCCATCGTTGGCGATGGTGGTGGCGGCTCGAGCTTACCGTCCGCTATCAGATTCTGCTCCAGCTCGAGCAGCTGACCCATGAAGTTGAGGTTGGGCGAGATGATGGGACGGGCGAGCTTCACCAGCTGGTATGCTTCCAGCAGCGAAAGACCCTTGTAGCGCATCACGTACGCGATCGCGATCGTGGCACTGCGGCTGATGCCGGCCTGACAGTGGAGCAGCACAGTCGAACCCTTTTTCCGGGCTTCCTCTGATGGGAGAAAAGACACGGGAGAGAGAAGAAAAAAAAACTATTAGTAAAATGTGCAAATAAAAGTCAGTCGTGCGTGAAATGAAGGTTGCTTCCAAACGAATCAAAAGGATTACACCGAGCTGATGGGAAAGACGAACATGTTTCTTTACTTCCGAGGCAACAATGTAGCCCATTATTCGTCATTAGAGTCGAACGGGGGGAGTTATTTTTAGAATGATGCACGGATTTATTTTGCCTAATCCTGCCACAGATTGGTACCCGATTGGAAGGTTTCTCCCGTTGTTTGACTTCTGAGTTTATTTGCGTGTTGTTTTTTTTTTGTATTATTTCGCTTGCCTACCTCAAGCAAAGGGCTGCTGCAAGCAACAACAGCGGCAGCTGGTCGTAAGGACCGTTTTATGTCCCTTCCTATGGGAATCGACGATCGAAAGCCCCGTATAGCCCGGAGAAAGTATGACTCATACCCGGCGAAGGGTGCGTATATTGTTGCTGCTGCTGTTGCTGCTTCCTTCCGTTCTTTTTACGCGGGGAAGTAAAGTCGCTATTTCACGCACGACCGGTGTTGGAAACGGAAGGGACGCAAAACATAAAAACGTAAGAGCAGCTAATACAGAAAGCGGGCATAGGTTAGACGTGATCGGCGACCAGCGTCGAGTATGCATTTTTATTTTGGTAACGGTTTAGAATAAAAATAAAAAAAAACCTAACCTCATACCCAACTGTCTCGTCGATTGCTTCTCGTCTTTCAAACCGAAAACGAAAAAAAAAACTATTGTTTTGAGTCAGGCTCCTATCGCGGAGAAAACGTACGAGACGACAATGGCTTGTCAAATTCCAAACGAACGGAAGCGGCTTTTCCGTTTCAAGCGTTGACAAGGATTGTGTCGAAGTTTTTCTCACCTCCCCTCCACAAATAAGCAACCGAAGCGTACAATTGAAGTGCAATTGCTATCGCTTCGGAATGGGGTTGGGAGGGGAGGGGGGTTGATGATGATATACTGTTTGCTTCCATTAATGCCCGGCTCCAAATAATGAACCGATTCAAACGGCTTCGATTGCACGATCACGATGACTCAAACGCGGGCTGAGCGGGCGGACGGGCGGGAAAGTGAGAACTAATTTCAATTGCGTCGTCTCGCACCGTCCAATGTTTTCGTTTCATTTCGGTTTGGGGTGGGATGGAAATAAAAAAAAACAACAAAAACTTCTGGCCGCTAAAGGAAACGCTAGACGCAAACACAACCAAACACACCATCCCAGGCGTCCAGGCGCGGCGTGAAACAATTTTGGAGTTTTATTTTGGGAACCCGTGAGTCATAGCCTGCTGCGCGTGCATATAATAAAATGCGCTTCGCGTTCGGCGAAGGGATGGCAGGAGATGGAAAGGGTGCTTTAAATCATCAACCCAATCCTCCCGCGCACTGTGTGCAACTGTGTGTTTACTTCATTAACCAATCACGGGACCAACCGATGGCCATCGGTAAAAGGAAGACTTTTCCAGCAGCCGCTCGTGCTACTTTCTTCTTGCCCATTAATCAATCACTTCCGGCTGTGGACGGATTGGAAAACCCCTTTTTCCCTACGGGCTACCGAATGTGAGCCATTACACAAATTAGCGCAACGCAGTAAAGTAAAATGGCTAGAGCGAGTTTATTGAATCTGAAAAGAATTGCTCTGCGCGATCAAAAGCGAGTGACGGGCGATGCGAGTGAGTAAAATAACACACGCGGTAGGGGTTGGAAGAATTAAAAACGCATCTCTCCGTCACGAGAGTTCGGGGAGTGATATTTGATCCGTGTTCCTTCCTTCTCTTGCCAACCCTCGGTCGCATTTCGCGCTGGAGTTCTTCTTGGAGAGGCTAAGCCGGTCGGGTACAATGCATCACGAGACAGGAAGGAAATCAATGGTTTTTAATCTGATGCCAGCTGATATCCATTACACACTAAAAAAAAAAAAAACAGTGTATGTGCGCGTTTTCGGGTAACTCAAGACGAGGGCCACCATCGGCGGCGTGAGTCATCGTGTCCTTTGTAAGCGTATCCTTTTTTGTGCGTTTGAGTGTGTATGAGATTTCCAGCTGCGCACTCGGCGACGATGATTCATCTCCCGGTTCCTGCTCTAGGACCTGCTGCTGCTGCTGCTGCTGCTGCCGGTGACAGCATAGTGACGCGCCGGGAATCTGCGTTTGAAAGCCACCCTTCGGTGGTAGATGATTGGTGGGAAGAAACGTCGGAAAAACTAACACACCGAACCGCCGTCCTTATCGTCACGTGCCAAACCGCGTGCGGCAAGCGAATTAGTGTGAGCAATTAATCATCATCGATGATCTCTGCCATCGCATCGATCTGACCCTGAGCACTGACATCATCGTGTGGATGTGCGATAAAATTTCCACCCAAACGTGATCCGGATGACATCAGTGGTGGTGTGCGATGAGTCTTTTCGAGCCGTGATGATCGCGGCTACGAGGCGGTGCGTTCTTCGCGAGGGCGTGTACCACCACGAGGGCGGTCAGAAGGTGATCTGCGACCTTGCGGCTGTTTTTTACGCAGGTTTTTCGGAACAGGTCGGCCATTTACCTTTCCGTATCCTTGGCGGCTACACTGTGCACACGATGAGTCACAGTTGTATGCTCTTAACCACGATCAAACCAAGTGGCCAAGTGCGGGGTTTATCAAACATTAAGTTGTGCCTACTCCAAATGTCAACACAAAACTCAAGTGGAGTGAGTAGTACCGTTCGTAGACAGTGCACTATTTTATAAGCCATTGTTTGTGCCTTTGCTTGGGCGAAACAGCTCAAACAGTGCTCAAGATTGTTCCGAACCTGACACCCACTTCATTTTCGTTCGAGTAGTGTTTACAAAATGTACAAAAGTGTGCTTTTTGGAGCGATGATGATGATAAACGAACGGCTCTCACATCGCACCGGGTCGATATATCATTATGGAGCGTGTTCGCTTTTAGCCCGACGCGAACCGACTGAGGATGGTAGAAAATAATGCGAAATTTAAACATCCACACACAGATCGGAATCTGCCTATTTTGTGTGAGCGGTGCTCACGCTTGTGTTTACATTTTCCATTACGAGCCGTACGGGCAAGGGAATGGAATCCCCTGTGTAGGAAGGGAGAATGAGTGGACAGCAAATAAAAAAAAAAAAATCAAAGAAACAAAATGCTGACAACATAGAAGTTTTCTCGCCATACGCCATTCAAAAGTTTCAAACGCGCGGCGCGATCATCGCTAGAGCAGTCTCGCACACGTTTGCTGTGAAACGCAAACGCGCCATCGCTTCAAGGGGACCCACGCGTTTTCCGCGGGATTTTGCCGCTCGCACACACCAGTCTGAAGAATGAAGCATGCCGCCCGTGCCCCGGTGCATGCTTCCGCGGATGTTAATTAGAACCGTTTTGCGCATTTCCGTCTCCAGCGTGCGTGTGTGCCCCTAATACTCTCCCCTCTCCTGGATCACGTGTTGGGTAAACATCCACCAGCTAGCAAAGCTGTATGTGTGCGGTTGTTTGCACTTGCTGCATGTTGAATGATGCCGTTTGCAGCGCTATCAACAGCCCCGGTGTTGCGATGCTATTGACAGATCACCGCCCGGGATGATTCATTCATGGAACCGCGCGCGCGCGCGCGCATGAGGGGATGAAATTTTCCATTTATTCATTCAACACCACAACAACGACGGAATCACGGATGCACATCGCTAGATGGTGTGTGCAGTTTAAATGGTTATTAGTTCATTCTTGCGAGTCGTGTCGCGCGGAAACAACACCGGGGTGTCCCCTACTATGCATTGACCCACACAGCAACGATGGCAAAAAGACCAATCCGGTGCGAAAACGGTGGGTTGCTGCTGCTGGCCCGAAATGCTTCCCGATTTGACCACGCAGGACATGTTGTTGGAAATTGTAATAAAATGCATTCCTCAAATGCTTACCCACTGGCGGCGAGGGGGAGGAGGAAAACCCCCTGCATGGAATGTGTTTTTCCACCCTCGCAACAGTGTACGAAAGACAGTCATTTTTCTCCATTAGCAGCAGATGGGAAAGTGTGCGACCGTGGGGATACGGGCGCACTTACTTCCAAACCGTATGGCTCTCACACGCTACCAGACACCATCCATCACGTTGGGCGCGAATATCTTATCAAACGCGTTGTTGGTGATGATAGTTGCAGTTTGTTATGTTTTTTTTCCCCACCCAAGGCTGTCTTCCCCGAACGGAACGGTTCCAATCGGTTCTACCATTAATCTTCCCGCCATCCTTGCGGGAAAAGGAAAGGGGCATTACCCAATTTCGGGTGAACTATCGTCGCCTGGCTAGTGTTGGGTGTCCAAACCAACGCTCTAATTCAATAAGGACGATTTGTTTCCGACCCATTCCGACAATTTAACACCCTCCCTCCTCGTTCGCGGCACGGTCGTGACGTTGGCTTATTTTGGCAGGTGAAGACAGAGCATTTTTATTGCACTAATTTTATCCACATGGTTGTTGGGGTGAAAAATGGTTTGCCGAGACCGAGATAGGCGGGAAGAAAAAACCGCTGCAAATATTGCTTGCAAATGCATCGCAAGTCCGATAGAAAGAGTGAACCATTTGTCTTGGCGAGCGTTCCCGAGCGGCTCGACAGGTCCCAAGCAGCACAAACGACGCGCTGGAATGTTGGAAGCCGTTCGTCAACTTTCCAGAGCCTGCCTGCAGCCCACCTGCCTACCTGCCTGCCCACCTGCCTGCCTACCTGCCTGCCTGCCTGGTCTGTCCGAAGAGTTTCTCAAGAGAGGGCCCGGGAAACGCAAAGCTGCGCGCGTTTTTGTGTTGGTGAAATCAAATCTTTCTCGCGTGTTTATGTGCTTGTGTGTTTGTGTGTGTGCTTGTGTTCGTTGGGGATGAGGTGCTCCCCTACTTCACGCCAAAAACCGCCAACCTCGCACACGGGTGCGCGGCTGGTTGCCATCTCATTTTTCCTGCCAAACCTTCCTTCTTTTCGGAGTCGGTTGCGCTTGTCTCACCAGAAAACCGGTTCTGGTTGTGTGGTGCATTGTGCGGGCTCTGGCAGGCTGGCTGGCTCGCTGGCTCGCTGGCTCGCTGGCTGGTTGGTTGGTTGGGCTGATTGGGCTGGGTCGCAAAGCAGCCCCCCACATCGCCGCGGCGGCCTTTGCCATGACGTCACGCCATTAGACAAAGGTCATTCGAGTGAGGTCCAAGAAGACGGCGTGAGCTCGTGAGATGAGTCACATGTGTGAGAGTGCCCTGGCTGGCGATTCGCCTTCGCCGTTTGCATCCACATAAATCAGCACACAAACACGCACACACACACACACACACACACACGCGAGGCTTTTTGTTGCAAGCAAATGTGGCCAAGCGGGCGGATGGAGAAGGTATAATCCCATTTTTGCTCCGATCTTTGACAGCAGCTGGTCACCCCCGCCTGCGGTAGGCCCGATTTTTGCCGCCACCGCCGCCGCCGCCGCCGATCGACAATAGACGTTTGAGTAGCAGGCTTTCACAAGAGCCTCTCTGCTTGCGCGAGAAGTAATGAGGTGGTGGTCGTTTGTTCTGCCAGCAGCCCATTGGAGCTGGCACTGCACGACTGCATTAGTCATCGAGGCCAATTTCCACGCACGCAGAATCCCTCGCGTTTCACACTTCATCCGCCGGGAGGGCTCGTAAAATTCATATCCCTAATGTTTTCGGACGACGGCAGCGGCAGCAGCAGCAGCGTGACGCGACTTGCACGTTTCCAAACACGGCAGGGAAGCAGCGGATCCGGTATTATCGGAACAGAACGCCGTAATTGAAAATATTGGCAACAGACGGTTCCCGAAGGGGTGTTTATGGCTGTTTCCCCGCCGGTGCGGTTGCCTCCTTCGAAGGTTCGGTTCGCTTTTCGGATGAATTCTTAAAGCACACCAGACATCTGCAGCTGATGGCGCCGCCATACGCCATGAAATATTTACTTCCCCCTTCACCGACGCAACCGGCAGAAACGTTTCGTTACTAGTCGTTAATGCTAATGCTGCTGCAGTGAAGAAACACTTGTCAGATGCTGCCAGCGGTGCCGAAATTCAATGCCGAAATCTGCTCGCCAAGCAGCGTACTAAAAATGCGAATAATCGGATTGTTGTTGTGGGCGAGATTTCTAAGTACGCCCGCGTTGGTAAAAAGGGATCCTGTCGGGAGCCCCAAAAGAAGCACCACTAGAGCTGGAATTCAATCAAGGAATTTGATCTCCCTTCCCAGCGACCAGTGCTCCGGCAACCGATTCCCGCTGCCTTTAGCGTCTAATTAACAATTCACTCCGTTTTTGTCCCGGAATGATTGACGTGGATGTGTTCTCCCTTCCGTTTTTTAGTCCATTCATTTAGTCTTCATCCCCTCCGGGTTCTCGTTCAACCCGAACATCGAAAAACATCAACCATCATCAAAACCGCATCAAACAAATCCGTATGAAAACAAGTCCATTTCCGCAAGTTTGGTCGGGAAGTTGTCGTCCTCGTCGTCAGGGTATTAACGAACCCGATTAGCAAAGAAAGAGAGACAGGGAGAGAGACAGGGAGAGACAGAAGAGCTATGTGGCTAGGGCGCATCCGTTTCTCCCTCGGTTGTAATAGAAACGCCCAGCAGCAGGACCACCATCGAATGAGTCATCTAGCTACCCTCAGAGGTTGGACGGGCTGGAGGAGGACCAGATCCTTCCGGTTGGGAGAGGACATAACGGGCGGCCACCGTTCGTGCTAGCGTAAATTAAGTTCGTTTTAACGATGCAGTTTTTTATTGCCCCACTGTTTCCGCCTACCGGGTTGTTGGAGGTTTTCCAATCCCTACAAGCGCTGTTTAGCGCTAAATGATGCTGCGCTTCCGGGATAAGGTTGAGAGCCGTTTCCTTTTGTGTGGCAGGGTGTTAATGGGACACGTGCGGAGCCGACCACACGGGTCGGTGCGCATTCATAATGGTTGCGATGCCCCATTTCCTTCGAGACCACCCCGGTCATGGCATTGCGGACCGGACAATCCCATCTTAGTGCTGTGTTTTTGGTCCGTTTGGGCACTTTCGGTAACATGTATTCCAAGGGAGATTTACACTGATATTCTAGAATTTGTGTACATCGCCACAAAAAAAAACAGGAAAAAGGAAGAGATCACGCATTGCGTGCGGCATTGTTGTGTTTCTCTCATAGACAACCTGACAATGATGGGTAAACAGTAGGATGATAAATCCGTACTCGCACGCACGGAAGGCGCCAGCAAACACAGGACAAGTACTCCACAGTGACGCACAGCAAAGTGCACGACTCTCAAAACAAACAGTCGACCACTGATGGCAGGCAGGCAAAGGAGCGGCGAGTACATCAGGAGCGAGGACAATCTTCCTTGATAGCTCACTCCGTCCTGGATCGCACTCAAACCACAAACACGTGTCAAGTGGTGATGTGATGACGTTTTAGGACAACTGGGCCACTAACTACTTGACGCACTATCGCGTTGAAATCGGGTTCGCTTCCGGGCCCATCGCCCGTTTCGTTTCTCATTTCCTGGTGTGGTGTGTCATCATACCCAAGGTGGATGCGGTGTGTCACACGATAAAGGATGCGCCATTGAAACGGGAATACAGCAAACCAGCAAAAACAGCGATAACAATGAGTTTTATTCACTAGCGCGACCTGCCCGTAGTGCAGAGCAGATGGAAGCGCGTATTTACTTGCAGACGTTAGCTTTAATAATCACTAAAACCACTGTGACATGGAGTGTATGGTAGGAGAATAGAATTGTTGTTGCTGCCGTCGGTCGGTCGGTCGGTCGGTCGGTCGGTCGGTCGGGTACGGGAACGACAGCTAACGGCGAGCACAATAAATCCATTTAAGCGCCAGAGAAGTGAACAAAGTGTAAGCTTCTTCTCGCCCATGACGAGCGGTGGTCGGTTACATAGTTCTTATCATTATCGTTGGAAAAAAACAGCCAACATGCCCGTGGTATGCGCGTTAGAAGATCACGAAGTCGCTGTTATGAAACATACTCGCTTCCTCGTCGGGTCGAAAAGTTTCGCTCTATTTTTACAAATCATCGCGAAGCTTTAAGGTGTTGGGAGGGGTTATATTGCCACCGTTTTTTTTTCTCTTGTCCCACCCCATGTGTGATAAAATGAGAGCGTTAAGCAAAGCCAAAAAAAACACAGTGGCACAATGGCAGGAGGGAGGGAGTGCAAAAAACAATGGAACCAGCAGAGAACTGCTTCCTGCCTCGCCGCTGCAGACTGGCTATTGATTCGTTTGTTATTTCTGTCACACCCAACACCCAACGACACCCGGGCAGCGTGTGTCTTATCGATCACAGTCAGGGCCTGTGTACGAGTACTTGCTGCTATTGAATAACACTTGAAGCCCGCCTGAACTGTGCGCGCCTACCAACGAAGTGAGTCATCCATCCGACCGCAACAACTTCGACGAGAACGTCGTCCCGCCATCGATTGCACCAGTTTTCGAAGGGGTTACCACACCCCCCGACCCCCTTCAGCCCAACCCATCAGCCGGTTGGGTGAAGAAGCAAACGCCTGCTCCGCAACCACGCTGCTCCCGATTCCCACGACGTCAGCCGGTGTCGTCGTCCAAGGACTTTAGTGGCGCACGCTCATGGCGCAGCAGCGAACGAGGAAGGTTCCTCGCTTGGTTCCCGCTGTCACCCCGCCGGATGACTGATACTGGTGTGTTCTTGCCCGGGTTTTCTTATCGCTTGCACACAAACACACACATACACACACGTCGGTGGGTTTAGATTGATAGTGACCAGAACGCTAAACAAGTACACATTTTCACCAGAACCCAGACAACGGCCGCTCCAGGTGCTCCGGGTGAAATAGTGATTGATGGGGTTTTTTTTAAAGTGCCCCTCAAACTTTTTATGTTTGGAAATGATGATATTTTTGTCAATAAATAAACAGTTGGTTGTGCATCAAGAAACGGAAGAATTCAACTGGCGAACCTTAACGAGCCCGCCGGATAGGGTGCTCTTCAAACATTAAAAACATTGAGAGTAGTCGTACAAGAACTATCCACCGATACAATGTCTCTGCTAAGTGTCCGCACTACTGTGCTCTTATCACACCACCCTTGGCTGTGGTTCTTAGAGCCTCCACCCACCTAGTAGAGCCACCACTGCGACAGGTGATTGCGTGCCCATAATTAACTGCCGTGCTGAATAGTTTATGGCTGGCGCTTGAGCAATCTCTCGACGACGCACAAAGTGTCGTTCCGGGAAGTTGTGCAAAGGCTATCATTTGTCTAACCTGCCCGGGGACTGGCAGTGGATAAAAGTGACGCCTAGCTGCAAAGCGGGGCTCTATAATGGAAGGTTACAAGGGCACAGTATAGCCAACCGGAAAGAAATTTACCCACCCGGGGGGAAGGGTCGGGTGCCCCCGGCGAGGATGGGTAAATCCGTCAAAAATCCCAAATGAAGAGCAAAGAAAAAACGAGCCTTCATTTTGCATACCCATTCGCCCGGGGAAAAGGAGAAGAAAGGTCGCGGCGTTCGTTCATAAAATTTCCCCCTACTGGGTACGGGCAAAAGCGGGCGAATTTAGATAAATTTAAAATAAATATTTAGATAGGCACCAGGATGGGAAACCCGAAAGCCTTAGCCTCTAGCGAAACCGTTTATCATTTACCCCGGTAGGGACAGGCGAGGGTGGAAACATAAAACATGCATCGATTTAAAACAAGCTTCCCCGAAAACATCACTCCGACCCATCCGGGGAGGAAGGTGGGTGTGTGCGTTTGCAACTCTGGGAATTAAATCCACCCCTTCCCGGGGCTGCCAATTTCGATGACGACGACGACGACGACGACCTGTAGAGCATTAAAATGTCGCGCACTGTTGTTCTACACACGGAGGACGGACCCGACCTACACGCAGATTGTGCGGCTTATTTACATAACCGTCCACCCGAAACCTGGCCAACCACAGTAAGGGGTGCGCGTCGTGCCTCGCTCGGTGCTGACTCATCCCCCGGGCCAATCGCGCCCGTTTAGGGACACTTTAGGTGCAATCGTCGTTATCGTGCAAACGGGCGTTTGTTCAGCTGCTACCTTTACTGCTGCTGCTGCTGCTGGTGCTGCTGGTGCTGCTGGTGCTGATGTTGTGCTGGTGGTCGTCGTCTCTTCCCCTTGCAGAACTCGCGCTGTTTGCTTTCATTACGTTGGTTTTCTAGCGCACCGGGGTTGAGGAGAGAGAGAGAGAGAACTTTGCATTTGAATCGGGCGCACTGTGTACGACACGTTCGGTGCGCTGATCGATCCGATGAGGACGATAAGAAGAATTCCTCCTCCACGTGATGTGCGGGAGAGCGCGAGCAGGGAGAAAAAAAGGATGATGACGCCGTGCGCTAATCGGCGACAGTGTTGCCAGCTATCATTATTAGCACCCAATTATAACCCACACGAAGCGAACGCATCACACTCGTTCGATAACTAACACCTTTTTCCTTCGTTTCGCCAGGCGGACGAGAAGTAGTGCGGAGTGTATTTAACCTTATCCGCTTAGGGAACGAGTACAATCGATCGGGAATTGAAAACAGACCCAACAGAAAATACATCGGATGAATCATACACCCGGCCCGGTGTATGTGTGTGTGTGTGTGTGTGTGTAAATGCCGGGAGTTGCCGGGAGTTAAGGGTGGAGGGGCCCGCACAAAAATAGTGTGTGGTGTGTCGGTACTCTCGACAATTTGTGGTTTGATGGTGCAGACGGAACGTTCGTGATTAGAAGGAGGTGGTTGAATTGGGTTTTGTGGGCCACTTATGTTGTCGCTCCTTCCCTCGAAGGCACATACCAACGCGACTGAGACTTATCAAATCTCTAAAAATTTATTGCACTGTACTTATCGAGCCGCTCCAAAATATGAGCGAGTGAGCGAGCGAGTGAGTGAAGGTTATTCACGGGTCTATCAATTGATATCATATGGCATAATCAATTGTGGCCGTCTCCTGTGCATCATCGTCTCGCACTGAGCTTATTATCATATCTACCCTCGTCCCATACGCTATCTCCCCCTTTCTTGCCGACCAGACCAAAGCCCGACCAAATTAGAACACGTGTCCGTGTCGGGGTTTTCAACTTATCAGCAGCAGTTCGCATCGGCTGCGGGCGTGCTGCCCGTCGTGGCCACCGCTCAACTGAGGATTATTATCCACCAACACATCCCCGTCATGTAAATCGGAAACCGTGGCATAAAAACTTACACGGGCGGATCCCTATTTCGGAACCATTTCCACTGGCCGGCTACCGTTTAATAGGGGGAAGTCACGGCAGAAACGCTTCGCTCTATTTCGGTACCGCATGAAACCGGGGCCTGGGCCTGTAACGAAATCCCGAACCCTGAGAATTTCTAATACCGATGGCACGAACCGACGACGACGACAACACGCAAACCCATAATCTAAGGCCCAAGGTTCGCCACCATGCGCCACCGAACAACCTTACCTATGAGTCATTTATTCATGCTTATTGCCTTCATTCATGTACTCACTCACTCGTGGCGTGAGTTTGTAGGGCTTCAGGCTACGTGCGCTTTCTCAAGGGAAAATCGAGAAATGTGATTCCTGACCCGTGCTCCTGCCTGCGTGTTTGTTTGGGCTCCGAATTTAGGTAAATCAAAATACTAGCCCCAAAAGTTTTGCGAAAGTTTCTTGTTTTTTTTTTCGCACACACGCGCGCCTCAGCACGCATTCCTGTGCAAATTCTCGCACGAGCATATGTTGTGCAGGATTGCTACTGTTTTTCCCCTTTCCCATCGGGAGCAGGCGAGCTATTTCGTACGGTTACTGCGTTGCTATGCGAAAGAAATAAATCAAATCGGGTTGTGCCTCTGCGTTGAGCCACCAAAAAAAAAAAAAAAAAAGTGGTCAATAATTCATAGCTGTCGTATGCAGCAACGCAACAGCCTTCATATGACCCTGCTGCATTTCTGGTTCTCGCGACCGGCGTGTCTCCCGAACGATCAGGTCCATCGAAGGACGCTAAATCTTCGCCCGCGTGGCATTTTTACGTGAGACTTGTGCACGGTGCTACACTACCTTAACGTTTGCTTTGCGTCATTCGCGCTCCGTTCCGAAACCGCACCAAAACCACGATTACGAGCGCAACTTTGCCGTGTGTCTCTTCCCCTCGCGCACGGGGTGGTGTGCTTTTGGTTCGCCTTCCGTTGGTCCCATGGTCATGTGGCAACGTGTGTGCCCGCTGCCGTGAATGTAAGCGAGCTAGCGAGCGAGCGAGAGAGAGAGAGAGAGAGAGAGGGAGAGGAACAGATGAAAGGTGAGCCAGCCGGAGCGAGAAAGCACCAGCACCAGCATTTCATATCGTGCCATTTAATTGTGTTTAAATACAGCTCGTGACTCATCGCAAACATACCGCAACGCAGCGTGAGTCGTTAAGGAGGTTGCTGGCAGGTAGGAGAGGTAGGGGTTCGCATGAGCGAGTAGACGACGGGGTGGAACGGACCTCTCGTTCACTCTATCTTGTGCGCTCTTTCGTAAACACACAAATATAGGAACAACACAAACACACACACACACACACGCTGAGCAAACCATGTTTCGCTATCAGTTTACGAGGCGCAACAGAGCAACCACCCAACCCCCCGTCGACGTAGGCGAGCAGGCGAGCAAGAGAGCGACCTGTTTAACCGTTTTCTAGTACGTTTGTCTAGTAGCTAGCCCACGGTATTAGTAGTGGTATCGTTGACCGACACAAACACACGTAGCCCTGAGAGGGTGAGTGGAGGATTAGAGTAGAGAGCTCGGAGCAGGTGCACTCGCGGTTCGGAGCAACCGTGCTACTAAGCCGCGTAAGAGCTACTTAACGGGGCGTGCTAAGCGAAGAAATGAAGTGCTGACATTTACCACTTTTTGCGCGCGCGAAAAAAAAACCTGAGCACCCACCATCCCACAGCTTAAGTTCTTGACGACCTAAATAGACTAATCCTCACCTTCGCCTGATAGGCCTGTGATTCTTCAGGAGGTGAGATCACGATTGTTTGCGCTGGAATGCCGCGCGTGTGTGTGTGTGTGTGTGTGTACATGAAGTAGCGGAATTTTACCACAAACCACACTCAGTTAATCGCGGCGGCTGGAAACCATCCGACGCGCACTATCGCCTAGTGGTGATGATGATCATGGGTACACACATTTTCGGTGGGAACACAATTTCTCATCCGTACACCCTCGGGCCACCAGATGGGGTGTGAGTTCATGCCGTCACCACGGAAACTGATAAAGCTCCCCTTTCCTAGAGCAAGATAAGCTACCCGCGTGGCGGAACGACCACATCTGGTGGCCCCAATCCTCGCCACCAGATGGGAAGTTCGGGGTTTGGATTTCCTCAGCTCAAAAGAACCACACACCCCGAAGTGGGGACGTCCGTCCGGTCGTTCCCAGTTGAAACTATCTTTAGCAAAACGGAAGAAGGAGAGCCCAGACGGTTTGTCACCCGGAAGTAATCGTGGCGGCTAGAGACGACATGCGTGCGTTTGAGGTCACTCCACCACCCGCTACACATTCGCTGTAAGATGCTTCCGGGGAGCTACACGTCGCTAGTGCTAGGTGACACTAGCACCGGAAGCACAATCGGTCGCTAATTAGTGGGCGGGTTTGGTAGTAAACGATCACAGCGCAGCTAACGGTACACCACACTCAGCGGCCATGGTTGTCCTGTCACACCACCACAGCCGATCCTTCCGCAAGCCGTGCGTGATTCACACGTTCCCCCGCAAGGTCGTCCAGACATTGAATACTTCCTGCTGCCACTAGTTACATCCACAGCGGCAGGATCGTTTAGGAAGCTGCCGAAAACGGTACCGGATTCGCGTACCGGTGGGTCGTGTTTTGGCCACCATCCAACAGCTGGCATCGCGGAAAGGGACGGGTGAGCAGGGGATGACACGGCAGCGAGCGGTGGCAAATTTATGAATTTGCAACAGTCCGGTAGAGGTCGCCGAGGCGTCGAGAGGTTGTGGCGAGTGGAGCGAAAAGTAACATAACCACCGAAACGTTTACTACGCCGTTTGCGGCCGCGGTGTGGCGGCGATGGTGGTGGTGGTGGCGATGGTGGTGGTGGTGGTGGTGGTGATGTTGATGATGACGGTCCGGTGGTGGTGGTTGATGTCATTGCTATATTTGAACCACACGAACCACTCCACTCGCACGAGCAAAACGAGTAGCGCACCGCACAAACACGCAACACACCAACCAACAATCTCTTTCTCTTTATCTCTCTCTCTCTCTCTCTCTCTCACACCCTCTTCCCTCTTCCACCCCCTTCCGTTTAACAGCAAAGGAAGAGGTGATGTTACTTTGATTTCTTTGCCTACAATAGCGACTCTCCTCTACTTATTTCGTCGTCTAGACTTGCAAACTCCTCCGCTCCCAAAAAAAAATGCAGCAGTTTCCAGCGCCCTGCCTGCCTGCCACACGGACGGATATTGCATTTTTTGTATCCCCACGCCTCCGGGGTGGATAGCCGATGACGAACGGTTCTTCTTCGTGTGTGTGTGTGCTTCCTGGCGGATGGCCGAAAACGGATGTGACTCCCGCCGGCATTTTCAATACTACTACTCCGCGCGGCATTCCGATGTGTTTAAATTTAACATCTTACGTATCCTCGGAGAGCACACCCGATGGGATCATCCACCGCAAATGTGTGAGGAAGAAAACGCCAACCACCAGCAGCAAGACGGCAAAGATTCGCGAATTTCGCACCGACCGGGAAGGACTGGGACCCTCCGCTCTCCAGCCAGCGAAGCCGGGGTTGGACCGGGGTTGAGAAATCGCTTATGAAAATAAACAACCAAATCGTCAAACAACACTACGTTCGGCTTTACGCTGCTATTTTCTTTTTTTTTTTTGTTGTGCCATTTGGCCGATGACGGTAATAAAGACGGAAACCTGGTGGGTTCATCTTTGCGGTTCAGTTTGCTGCGAGCGCGAGTGTTTTTATTTTTTGTTTTGCTTTCGCATGTTTTGTTTGGTTCGCTTTCTTCTTCGCCTATCACCGTCAGCGTTTCGTACGCACGTATTTGAATATCTGCGCGAACACGCTTTTAGCGCGGTGTGCTTTATCCCGCGTTGAATCATCAACATCGCCGAACGACGGCCGGACGGACAGCGGAGAAAGAACGGCAACGGCGATGAGATCAGTGCGCGCGCTCGTTTTTTTTTTTTTTTTGTGGAGGAAGCAAGCACGCTCGTTAACATTTCATTCAACTCTGCACGATGACTGCGGGCCATCGCGGCCTTGGACTAGGGTTGGTGGATTATTTGGGATCAGAAGGCAGGCAGGCAGGCAGGCAGCAGCAGCAGCACCCACCTGTCGCAATAATAATGGTGCCCAAAGCGATCGATCCAACAGGCAGTTGCCATCGTGCCGTTTGGCCTACATTTCGTTCCGCAAACCCTTCAACAAAATGAAGCTCCCGCGTGACTCACCGATAAATTCGAACGCCTCCTGGAAGTACTGCTTGATGTTCTGGTGCGGCGTGTCGCTGGCCGGGATCTGTTTGTACTTGAGGCCCGGCTTCAGCTGGGCGCTCGGTTGCTGGCAGGTGACGTTAAGTACGCAGTTTGCACCGACCGTCGATGGGTCGATCGCGTCCCGGCCGTTGCCGAGCAGCAGATGCGGGAACACGTGCGATGCGGGATGCGATTCGATGTCTGCAATATGGGATGAGAGAGAAAATGCAATCAATATAAATCCGAAACCGAGCATTGCCTGCATGCTGGTCTTAAATCATACTTTATAATCCGAACGACTGATGATGACATGATGAAATTTGAAGAAATGCCTAGTTTTAAGGCACAGGTAAACGAAATTTTTGATAAACCTAATGCTACCTTGGCATCCTCAGAAACGGTGTCAGGAAGTAATTGTTTACTACAATTTGTATTATACAAACTGGTTACTTTGTATTATACAAACTGAAATACAACATTTTCACCCTCTGGATTTTTCTTCCACGGATCGACAAGAACCAATTGATGTCGTGATTAGCGATTTCAAACATAACTTCTTAAAGTTGAAGATTTCAGTGCAAGCTAATGCTATGCCTTTGGCCAGCATTTGTTGCAATATAAAATATCGACTAATGCTGTGAATAATTTGTTTGTAAGATAAATTGCGAAGCAGCTTTCGTTACATCGCTTGATGGGTGTTTTTTTTTTTAATGAAGGTCGTCATTTTACGCAACTCCCATACGAAGATCACACCGGCGAACGGCGAAACGATGGAAAGAAGGCGTGAAAAACGTGACTCACGCTTTTGTTTCTTCATTTACCGATCGTACCTGCCCGGGGTTTGGTTTCCTGGCGAAGGCTGTTTTCGAAAGAATGCTTCGAACTGTCAAGAAAAAAAAAAGCGCTAAAAATATAACCTTAATGTCCCATCAGAGCGATTCAAACGACCAGCGATCGTTCTTTCCTATTTTGACGGGAAATTCCTCCATTCATAACCCGGTGGGCAGCAATATTTGTGTGTCTGGCAAATAAAAAAATCTAGCTGACTACGGAGGACATGCGATGCTCACTACCAGCATGGGGAATGGGGGAAACTCAGAACAGTTATCGCACGAAAGCCGATCGCGTCCGTTGGAATATATTTACACGACACGATTAAATCGAAAAAACATCGGGCCGCGGGGTGGAAACGCTTTCGTTTCGCGCCCCATTCGAAACCTACGGATGGGTTAGTGTGGCGTTCGCGCAATCGGGAAGTGCGTAGTCTGCGGTTCAATTAAAGTTCAATGATATGCTGCTGCTGCTGCTGCTAGTGATGGTGGTGGTCGCCACACTGTCCCACACCAGGGACGTCACGGAGTGGTTGATTGGGTGTTTTGTTGCTGCCTGCTGCTACTATTAAGGCCATCGGGATGCAAGTGGTTGAGATATTATTTAATTTTCCTGCCAAGGCGAGAATTCTTGTCACCACTAAATTGAACACTCAGACTGCGTTCGTGTCTGCATATTTCTGGCGCTCTATCCACCGGACGGGTATAAATAGAATAAAATCTGGTACGATCATGTCGATCGATCGAACGTTTGAATGGATGTTAGCGGTATAAATTTTTTTTTTTGTTGCCAACGGAAAAATAGAATCATCGCAAAATGCAACAGACTAGCAATGCGTCATCTTAATTAGAAACGCGTCGCAGTTTCGTAAGGAATGGAAGAGTGCAAGCACTGAAATAAACATCTGGAGTAGCCGCCGAGGGCCGTCAAGTGAAGATTGCTACTCCAAACAACCTTCGACGGTGTCACTTTTCATATTCATCTTTCCGAGGACGACGGCGGCGACGACGATCACGATGGCGACGACACATGTTTACACTGATTTGCACACAAATCGAAAATCGCACCACAAGTGCTGACGGTGGCACTGCTGATATAAGCACCTATTAATATCAACCAACCGAGGGTTTACGGGTGCGATCGAGTGGAATGACGTGACGTCCTTTCGCCACCAGCTAGTGGCCCATGCAGTGCAGAGAGAGAGAGAGAGAGAGAGAGAGAGAGAGAGAGAGAGAGAGAGAGAGAGGGAGAAGAAAGAGTGTCTAAACGTGTGGGCTTTTTCAAATAAATGCAGTGAGATTCGGGAGCATAAAAACCGAAGCACACATTCCGAGGTGCACTTTTCTTTGAGGCCTCTGGTAGGCACACACCAACACAACCGTAGCCACCTCCGTATCCATTTCATCGAGCGAACTCTGCTCCCCACCTCAAGCAGGCGCTAGATGTGGAGGTTCCTCCGGGAACCATCTTTGCGTGGTGGAGAAGGGGACGCGAAAAGTTGTCCGACCGGCCTTGAAACCGGATACGGTCGACGGTTGGCTTTTCTGGATGCCTGTATCTTGTCGTCATGCTGTTGCCGGTGCTGCTCTCGCATAAGCATAAGAGAGCCGACAGACGCACATACACCATGCCACATGACTCGGGTGTGTGCGTGACGCATTCAACAGGTGAAACCGTTTTTCGCCCCTTTTACATGGGGACAAACTTAAACGACACCACCACCTGGAAGATTCGTTTCGAAACATTTTCATGCTAAAACAAACAAAAAAGAAACAAGCATTTTGCGGAAATTTATCTCGGAACTGCGGTGATATCCTCGCGCTGAATGCCACAGGTTCGGTTGTTGCCACGGTCGCTAATTACCGTGCCGCTGGCTCCACTCAGCGTGCGTATATTTTTAGGCGAGCGCTCTAATTTTGTACACCATCCCGTTTCCCGGACCACCGGTGCAAACATTTTCCACGAACAAGGAGGCGCGCAGCAAAATTCGAACTCCAATTACGTGCGATACGAGTTTTTTTTTACGAGGCTGTTTGGCTGCCCGCGAGAAGCCGATGATCTCACCACCCTCGAGGGTCTTAAAATCCTAAGAAGAGGGTCTTAAAATCCTAAAAATGGCAAAGACTGGCCACTGCTTCACCCCACGCACCGTAGGCCCCACTCCCCGAACAAGGCGATTAGCCACAAAAATTAAGAAAAGTATCGCCTGCTACCATTTCGGGCACGCGGCTTAGCTCATCCTTCGCCTTTGGGAGGAAGAAAAACGAACTGTCTCTTGTGCAATTATTCTTCAAACCGAGCGAATGAGTCAGATGAGCAAACGGGGGCCGGTTCCATCTGAAAGTTGTGCTCCCCAGTGGTGTTTCGACTTAAAACGACGGAACGATGAAAAAGAAACATAAACCGGTCAAAAGATGATCGCGGCTGTTATTCTAGCGCGTCAAGCGTTGACAACTCGCTGTGATTGTGGTTTATAAATATAAATAAAAAACCACACGCACACACAATGGGAGGGATCATCATCCGGGTGTGCCCATCTGGTAGATGCGTTCGTGATCGCCTTGATGGGACAAACCACCGGATCGAGCGTCGAGTGTTACGACTAGCGGCGAGTGTATACCGACCATACCGTCAATTGGATAATGGAACATGCAGGAATGTGCCTGTATTAAGCCTCCCTTCCTGGCTTGATCAAGCGCATAAAGCATATATTCCACACGGTTCGGAAACCTCAATTGCCAGAAGTTACGCAACGGTTGTGCTGTTTTAGCGCCTGCCTCAGAACAGTGTTTTCTGTTTTGTTTACTGTCCGCGTTCTCGGTGCGGTTCGTTCGGGCCATCAGCATATCAGGACACAAGGCGGCTTTTGGTCCGGACCCTGCTCCATCAGCGGAGAAGAACCCGGACGTGTTGTGATTATGAAACGCACGCCGTTACAAGCCGTATGCGCGTGTGGACGTCATTGGCAGCAGCGCGAAAAGAAACATTTCACTAGACGAAAGTTTGATTCTACCCCCGAGAAGCCGAAAGGTCATCACCGTTATGTAGCGCATTATACGCGGTGTTCGACGGTGCCTGAGTTTGCCATCGCTTGACGTCATAACACAGACCGAACGCCGGCGCAACGCGCACATTTGACAGATTACTAGTGTCAACTGTGCGTGCCCCAGGATACTAATGGCGCTGCTCACTACACGCGTCATCACAAATGACTACTAGTGACTGCTGGTTGTTTGCCGATCGGCTGCACCCCTTCTTCGTGCGACACTATAGTGTCATGTTTTGTGTTGCTGTTTTCGCCATGTACCATCATTAATATGTCGATTTGTATTTAGTGTTGTGCGTGTAAAAACACTGCAGAAGAGACAGTTAGCTATTAGCATGCTGGTGGCCTAAAAACAAAAAAAAAAACAAAAAAACTCCCAAAATACTCACCGTACGAAACCGCGGGACTAGAACAGCTGCGCGCCAGGGGAACCCGGGTGCTGGAGGCGATCGATGAATCATCGCAACTATCTTTGTGCCGTTTGTGCTGGCCATGGATGGCTGCGCGAGGGGAAGCCGGAGGGGGTGGGCGCACGCGGACCGTGAACGGATGGAAAGAAATGAACGGAAGCAAAACAAAACCGGAAAGCGAAAGTTTATTAGTGTACCAGTGTGTTTGTTATTGGCGGAGTTGGTTGGGGGATTTTTCATTCTTCTTTCATCGGGCGTGTTTCGCGTATGATTCGTCTGTATGCGGTCTGTCTGGTCCTAGTCATTTTGGTCGGAGTCGCATTGGGCGATCTACGTGATCGGTAGAGCATGAAATCGGTTTCCAGTTATGGTTTCCAGCTATCTTATGTGTTAGTATATGCTTGAGCCTCGAGTTTTTCAGTTTAGAGATTTAGCCATAATATCTCCAGACATTAGATCACTCTAAGCTGGTAATAGTGATAAGTATTAGTTATCCAAAGCAATCCAATCGACTTCCCTATTGCAGCAAACGCTCGACTTTAAATCAAAAACCGTTCAGCTTTCCTGTCTACGCCACCAACACGCTCACCAGTGCGTGAAACCTTTAAAGGTCGTTCAGATGGTGGTTCGCTGGCTGTGGAATTGAGGTGAGTCGGTGGTGAGTTCCCACCTTGAACCAAGGCGCGCAGCTCAGCTCGTAGGCGACTGGAAACAAGTTCCCCCGCTACAAACGCGCAGGCGCGGGCAACATCAGCGTTGATCTTAGCGATGTGGTATGCGCCTCTCGTGGGCAGCACTTTCCAACGCTCGCGAGACCAACGTGCCGCGGCTGCAGGCTTGCTGTAGTGATATTGTGGTTAGGCTTGGTGGGACGCACCAGGAAGAACGTTATACGAGCGAAACGAGCGTTTCATCCGTAAGCAAAAACCACAAACCAAACGCTGGAATCGATTTCCCGAGCGATTTGATAGCCGGGAAGAGAAAAACAAAACGCACATGAATCGTGCGAACGATGGTTTGCGAGCCATGAGTCACGACGTGCGACGATTTCACGTAGCTCACTACTCCGCAAAACCCTCTGCCCCGTCGCCACCGTCGGAACCAATCGCACGATGTGAAAGGTAGGTACGTACGTTGCATAAACAATTCCGGCTAAAACCTGTGCCGGGACCTTTTGGGCGTTTGCAGCGCGTCGAGGGATCGCGGATGAGATCGAGATCAAGACCCGTGTGCTCCCCGTACGCGATCCGAGTTCATGAAACAAACACCGAAATCTCAAGCCTGCTACTAATCCCGAAATTGCAGACAGCTGAAAATAAATCCTCTTTATTGCACTACACACTCCGTTTCATCATTAGCAAATCGAGCGTAAATCAGCGTGATTTATGTGCGAAACACTCAAACGGATCAGTTTTCTGATTCATAACCCTTTTCCTCTACCCCCGTTGCTTGGTGGCAGCCTGTCGAGATCAAACGAGCATGGTTTGGAATGATGCTCCCCAAGCTGATCCGTCCACCCTCGTCGTCGTGTGGTAGAAGTTCAAGAGACACATACGCACAGACGAGAGCGCTTCCTCGTGCGTCCTTGCTTAGACACACGGGCCATGCAAAGGCGAGCAAAATGGATTCGCCGCACTAAAAATAGTTCCTCCGAAAGTGTTCCCCGTCTGCCTCGAGCAACCCCTTACCCGGCGGTTTACCACGATCGTACAAACACGATCACCATCTAGACCGCACGGCTCGGCGCGGCTTCGTGAGCACGTACCTTGCGTTTCTTCCTACATCCTACTCCGCGGCTGGCGGGAAGGGATTCTGATCCCAGGGACAACACATATGGACGATGCGGATTATTTTCATTACTAACTGCGTCTCTCCATTCCCCACGAAGAGAACACCGCGAGCATGCTTCATGTTTCGAAAGGCCATTCGGGCCGATTTCGAAAAATGCTCGGTACACCTCTGGCGCACAGCCAACCAGCCAAACCGGTGGGATACACAAAAACACACGGCGATGACTCATCTTCGAAACCGAGATTGGCCAGCCAAACTGGGGGTTTTCTTGCATAGCGCAATGGCATCCGTTGCTATTTCTAGCGTGCGAACAAAAAGAGGCAAAAGACTTGCTAGCTCTTACTTCGATGGGGACCACCACCGACAGCGAGCTTTGTGGTCTCTGTATCTCTCTCTCTCTCTCTCTCTCTCTCTCTCTCTCTCTCTCTCTCTCTCTCTCTCTCTCCCGCTCTATCACACCATGGCAATTGCGATCCGGTGATGGATGATCCACACCACCCTACGTGGTCGGAGCGCAACAGAAAACCACGGAAATGATACTCCAAACAACTTCGCCGCATGAAGATCGTGAAGATGTATCGTTTGGGTAAGAAACTTCATCTCACGATCTTGCCCCAAATGACGGTCCGTTCGAGGAGGGAAATTATTGGCCGGGAAAGGGTTAGTGAACTTTCGATCAGCGTTTGCTCGGGCTCTTTACCTTATGTATGATTTTCACTAATGTTTTAGTAAAACTACTACTACCTAGTTCGCTTGATCGAGAATTTGTGCAGCAAAATCGATCCGTACACAACCTCCGCGGTGTAATCGACGAGAGGAAGCTATTTTTGGGGGGCCACTTAAACGCTGTTTTGGGGCCAATCTACTTCTCAACGAGGGGTGAAGGAAATACCGCATCACCGTCGTAAGTAGTTCCCCACTCGCCATGCCAAAAAAAATTCGACCGCATGCCGTTGGATCATCCATTCTTTTCCGTTTCGTTTGTCGAGCGCAGAGCGCGACGATGATTCATTGCGGCTGTCGGTGGAATGTCAAACTTATTTGCGCCCGACATGCCATGTATTAAAAACGAACAACCGTCGGACCGTCCCTCGGTAACAGAACAGCGCCAAAAAAAAAAGGTTTCCTCGGACGGTCGCTTTTTGTTCACGCCTTGTTTAACTAGACACCTTGCTAAACATTTGGATTGTTTCTTTTGGATTCTCGCTTTTTGCTCTTTGCAATAAGCGATCATTACGTTGGAATACTCTGCAGTATACATGCGAATTCATGATTTGCTTCATAGGAGCACGTAACGAAGCGCGGTTTTCCGCATGACTTCAACTGGTACGGACTAGATTAGCATTGCCTATTCTTTGGAAGCATACATGCATAAACATCGGTGCGGCATTGACTGTTTGTCATCGCAGATAAATCATCATCCGCCTATTCTTGCCGGTTCGACCGCTAAACGTTATATCGGGACAATCTTTACTAGAGAGCGCGCTGCCTTCTTATGCGTTCTCATGCGTTCTAGCGGGTATAGCAACGCTCTGGTCGATTATGCGAGTTCGCAGAATGTGTTCATTTCCGCTTCAGGCAAGCGCGTATTGCACCGATTCCTGGAACCACAGTACTGAGAGCTGACTGTGAGATTCGTCCACCTCCCTCGTTGCGATCTCGGTAATTGCTTTCAAAGGAATCTTCATGAGATCATCTCGTGGTGATCGTTTTCTTGTGATCTGATTCATGCTGAAGATATGTAACTTAAGCAACTGAAGGAGCAGTTCGAAATGTTTGTAAACATATTCAATATTTACGTTTGAAGCCAATGATAGCTAGTCTTGTCTCCCCTTCGTCACCTGTGCCGTCTGTTTCGTCGGAGTCAGCGGAGTTCGTCGCAAATCATCTGGGCCCATAGAAGGCTTTCGTGCGCCCTTACTCACCATGTTTATCCGTTGGCATAAACCGAAGCATCAGGCAGGGTGATTTATGCTTCATTCTCATTTTGCTGGACGTTTTGAAGGGATTGCTGCTGCTGCTGCTGCTGCGCCCGGAACTGCCCGGAGTGACGGCTGTCGAGGAAGCTGCTGCTGCTGCTGCTGCTGCGGCTGAGGCTGTTGCAGTAGCAACTACTGACGGCTCGTCGTCGTCGTCGCCGGCTTCACTCGGGCAGCTGGTTCCGGGGCGGCTGTCAGTTGTGGTAATAGTATTTATCTTTACACTGCTCGCAAGAACAAGGCACAAAGGGAAAATAGGTGCGCTTTCACCGACCGGGTACTACTTTGTAACGATTTTACCGGCGAAGATGGTGGCGGTGGCGTAGGCACAGACACATTCACTGCGACTAAATGCACACTTGTTTGATTGAAACGGCCGCGCAACAATCAAAACACAAACACACACGGTACTCGATCGAAATGGGTTTCAAGAGCAAAAGGAGCACATGGCAAATTCACTGCTTTTTCCGTTGCTGCTGGAGGTTGTTGATGCTCTAGCGGCCAATTGTGTGCCCCATACACGCTTGTGAGCACATACAGAAACTTATGCACACGACTACTAGGTAAACACGACGACGCAAACGATATATGAATCACAACACCTGCTGCAATGTATTGCACTCGGGCGCGCTCTTCATTATTAGCTCGTTATGTAAGGTATTTTTTGTTGCCTTCCCGCCTGCTGGGCTCGTCGTCGCTCACCTTCACTGCATTCGTGCACACCAAGCGATGGTGTCTATGTCAGCGCAACATAGCTAAGCAAAAGCCGTTGGAAACTTGTCTAGTTCTCCTCCACTTCGTTTTCCTCACTGCCTTTGGTAACAAACCAAGCAATGGGGCAACCTGTTTACCTGTGATGGTAAATCACCAAGCGCGGTTGCTTTCTTTCAAGGCTTTTGGTTTTCTTCCACGTTTTAACGCTTCACACGCACAAACTGGATTTTTTTCACGGAAACCAGCTTGATTCACGCTGCGTTATTAGGTGAATCATCGGCTGTCGCACTTTTTAGGCTTTTTTTCACTGCTATGACGCTTCTTTCATTCAGGCGTAATAATCGATTCGTTCGATTGATTACTCAGCTGTATTTCGTTCCGTATGATATACGCTTTGGTGATTCTTGACTACAAACACTCACTTCACAGAACGAAAAGATGATCACTGCATCGACGACGGTTAATGTTAAGGCATCAGCGCTTTCGTTGTTTCGCTGACACTGACCGCGATGGTGATGATGGATGTGAACGCTTGCTTCGATTCTTCGGAGTTGTTTCGTAGCCGCTACAGTTACAAGTCGGTGTTAATGTAAAATTCTAAAGAAGGTAACACCAAGACTCGACACAACAACCGACGCTGTGAGCAACTAAGTGCCAGTTGTACAGAGGGTGTTATGTGTATTAAAAATCCGCCTATAACCGAAAACGTAAACCGACGAACCGAACAACGAACGAAAAGGGTTTGTTGCTTCGACGGCTGCTATGTTTGTTTTGCGACGTCGGACACAAAACACCAACAGACAGCTGTCAAAGCTGGCGCGCGATACGTGCAGAATACCCAGCCTCCACAGTCGCAGCTAAGTGGCGCGAAGGAGTAAGCGAGCAGGGAAATGGAATTGTAATCCTTTCATCGCACTCACACCATCGTACTTTTGCAGTGCTTTGGAAAGGAGCATGCAGTGACGTCATTAGACGGAAGGAAAGTGGACGACGGACGGAAACGAACGGCATCAATCAAATCGAGCCCACAGTGTACACATGTGTGTGTGCATAGGTCACACGCGTACTCACACCAATTCATCGGCGAAGTTCGTGTCGTAAGCAAACGGCCAATTCCTAGGCCTTGTAACAGCTGCTGATGGAACAATTTATTGGACGGGAAGTTAATTTTCCCCAAATTGCAATGGATGGCATTAAATAATAATTTCAATATTTTATATGATTTTCTAAACGATTGATGACTGCATATGTACAGATATGCCATTTGCATAACGATACATTCGAAGAAGGGGGATGCGTGCGCCTTAGGGTACGGAATCAGTGATGGCACGCACACACCGATACGCGGGAAGACCAGCTGCTTCGGGGGAGAAAACGTGTGTGCTTAGAAACTGTGTGTACGATAGGCCTCAGCAGCCAATGTGTGTGCACGCAAACGGCTGGCCCTCATTTGAAACGATATTTTATATCTTGATAGGACTTATCTTGTTATTAGTTGCGTAAAACGTTTAATACTGTTTTTAAAACTATTCTTGTTTTATGGGTAGTGAAAAAGAAATTAAAAATAGAACACGAAAAGTAACTGCTCCCGTTATACCTTGCCAACTGTCTGGGTATTCAGTGGTGGATTTGGATGTGTGTGCGTGTAGTCGCTCTCGCTGTTTACATTCCTCTCGCACACCACTACACCCTCGCACTGGTACTACACCTTTTGCACGTGTTGACAGCGCGCCTGAGCACGGGTATGACTCATCTTGAGCAGCTCGTTCGTTGCGCTGCGCCCCTTCCTCCTTCGATCTCCTTGTTTCCACCTACTCTTTTCGCACTCTCTTCTGCTATCTCGCTTTCGCGCTATGGCGCAGCGAGCGTCTTCCTTCGGCAGCCGCGGTTGCGCGTCGCTGTTTGGCTGTGTTGAATTTCGATGTCACGAACTCGATTTCAACGCATTTTTTTCTTCTGCTATTGCTGTTGAGCTTTGCACCTAGCTTCGTTGCAACCGTACGTCCGTTTTTTTGTGTTCCTCCTCTTCTTTGCCCTGTTGTCCGGCGCAATGTCTAGCGCTTTTCCTCTCCATACAACGTCTGGCTCTGATTCCGTTTTTTTGCCTGCCTCGCAATCCCCTCCCCACCGGTGGGACTCCCAAAAAAACTTGCTAAGTGAGGAGGGTAGCCGGGTGCATCATCTCATCCCACCGAAAACCCCACGGATGCGACGATCGGTCGGTTTACAATTAGCGCGGTATGTTGTATGTGTTACTCTGCGGTTCACACGAGGACGGCTTTAACCATTTTTGCTACAACGAAATCATCGCGAAATCATTCCCCGCGAACAATTAACAAACGTTAGGACCCACACGTGACAACGGTGCGATCAAAGTAGCCGATAAGCACATGAATTCCGCCGATATCCAACATTTTTGTCTCCGCTCTATGTCATGCCCGGCGCCGAAATCGGTAACCGACTAGTCGAACTTCGAAGAAAGCTCGAGTCCCGAGAATGTTTGAACTGCGCTCCAAGCACACCGCTAATGCAATTACACGGCGATAATCTGCTGACGCAAGCGGCCGGAGACCACCCGTCCGGCGGACAACGGTTCGCAATTAACTTCATTGAAGCTTCTGTCTTCATTCAAGTTTCCTCAACACTTCACTGCACATAAACCACACACTGCTCATCATCCGCCAGAGGGTAGCGATGAGGGGAGGGTGAGGGAGGTCGGTATATCGTTCCATCTAGCATGGCCATGGTTTGCTGAGTTTGGTTTACGTTCGTGTCAGGTCATTGCATTAGCGGCTCTCGACTATCTGCATTAGAGCGCTCCGTTCTGCCCGTGGTTACTATGATTCATCGTCCACTCGTTCGGTGCGGAAGTAATGCAATCGAAACGAAATCACTCTCCCGCCCGACGGTGGGGGCTCGTCAAATGTGGCGAAACCGTTGCATCAACGAGAAAGACGGCATTTACGATGGAGCAAACATTGGATCGATTCATGGCTCAAAATAAAACAAGGCTTCTGGTTACTGTGAATCTGCATAGTGATAGAATGCACTATGAACTATGGTATTTTTAAATTATTTTACTAATGGTACAAAAAGTTTTTTTTATTGAAAAGGTTATTAACACATTGTTTGTGTGATTTTTTAAATCGATTTTTTACACAAACTAATGTGTATGATACCAACGTTTTTCCTATCATTGCTCTATATTTTTCACTATCTGTATAGCTTCACTCATGAAATAAAAGGGGCAAAGCTATTGATGGTGCTGTTACGGCTATTTCCGAACAGTTTAAAAAATCACTTAGGTCGTTTAATCACATGATAAACCTGTCGTTTAATTTCATTCATTATATCGCTAATAACGAATGGACGATGGTAAGCCACTGTAACTACTCGTGGCCTTCCACTTGGGTAATTTGATCATTTCAATGCCGACGAGCCAGCGGCGAGTCAATGGACGGAAAATTGCACATCGACCGATGCGATACGATGTCAGCAGTTCCAGCCGATACGCAAACGTGCTACTAACTACCAAAACAATGCACCATCATTGCTTCCGTTGCGTTGCTCATCGCGCAGCGACGATGCAAACGCGATCAGATGCGTACCGAGTCCAATCAACCCACCCACCCGCCCACGAGCCAAAGATGACGTTGCATTTAAAGACGGCTACTCAAGTGCGGTCAGAATCATGAATTCATCGTGAGAAAACAATTTTCTGCTTTATGGTAGCCATGCCGCTACATACAATCGATTGAAGATAGTCTGCTGAATGTCAACAATACGAATGCAGGTATTTCGATGAGCAAACGGCAAACAGCCATCGTCTGACTTATGATTGGTATAGGCCAGGTTACTGGGCTATTATTAGCAACCCTGTTGGTCAGTACCGTGGTTTTGGCTTATCGCTATCGGCTGGTGTAAACGCATCGTTGCGTAGCCGGTTGCCTGCTTAACACGAGATAAATTAAACAGGAGTAAATAAGTGAATAAAAAAGGTAACGCTTTGGTACGGCGAAGGAAATGGGCTTATCGAACGTCGTCTCGTACATTCGCCCCGCCTGGAGGGGAAGATAAAAATAAAACTGTTTTACTCCCCTTTGATAACAATGGTAATTTCTGCTAAATCGATGACTTCACCTGTGCAACCGGTTGCATGAGACAGGGGTTTTGAGCGTTTCATTATCTGTTCGGTGACGTTATCAGGACTTTAGACACAATGAAATGGGGTTCGATTCAAAAAGTTTAAAGTACGTGTCGAGTAAAGTACAGTAAATTGTAAAAAGATCGGTAGATCAAAATAAATAAATCTTTTTTTTAGCTTACTTTCACAATATAACTGACTGACTGGCACTTTTACTCTCAAGTCATGTCCCCCAGTTTCTTAAGGCTTATCTTGGGCTAACTTGATTAGAAATAAAACGTTTTAAAATCATTGCTAGCTAAAATAAATACTTCTAAAACATAATGCTTCTAATTTCTTCAAATCTTGTATTTCAAAGAACATTTAAAAGAACAGTTTCTCTTGATTTCAAAATATATTATAGCCTTGAAAATAAAGCAAACCTTTTACCTGACCTGCCCCCTAGGTACGTTACAGGCTTTTAGGCCAAGAGAACGGTATCGTTTTGCTCTGGCATCGATTCTTTACTGGTGAGTCGATTTACCTGAACCTCTGGTAAAAACGACCACTGTCTGTCTGGGCAATATTAAACTGCCCTAACCGCGTAAGGATATGTGTCTCGGTTCGTTTGACTGATCAGTAATCCTTGATCCTCGTGTCATGACTCATACCGTACCAAAAATATGCCTCGGATGGTTAGAAAAAAAATTTAAGCAACAAACGAAAGAAAACGCTCAGCGAAACATTCACTTATGTAGCTAACCGTCAATTATTCTCACGATGATTGGTAATGTAAGAATGACACAGTAAGAAAGTATACCGTCGATATGCTTTTTCTGGTCGCAAGAGTTAAAAGTTGAGGCAATTGGCATTGAGCTTTCTTCACAATCGCCTTTGGAATCAGTTCCTTTCCTTACTTATGCTATAACTAAAGACAAATACATATAAAACAAATTATAAACATGTATATACGAATACATAATATTCCAATTGCTTGCTTGAACTACTCGGACAGAGCCGATATTTATCTTTTTTATGTCTTTTTTTGTAGCTTCAATTATTGAACACATTGACATTCACATACAAATTTCTTTAAAAATTCTTTAAAGAACTTTTTGCTTCAATAGGTGCAAAAAGTTCTAGCCGCAGCTGGACAGGCTTTGGTGAAAATGGCTAGATACAGAGTGGTTATCACATTTAGCTGGCTCGAAAACTAATAAAACTTTACCAGCTATCCTATACGATAACCGCCGCAGTGAAAGCCAGCACCATAGAAGAAATTGTTATTAAATCCTCGTTCGCTACACGAGATGATATCATAGTTTCCCAGTATCCCTATGATCCAGTGCGAAATAATCTCTCACCACACTCTCTTTCTCTCTCTCTATCTGTGTCTAAAATATACACCTAGGTATGACCTGCAGTAAAGATCACCCCTTAGCACGGTTGATAGCGGAAGTGGAAAGCCGAAAGTGCCCGGCAGAATTCGACGACAAAAAAGGGCTTAAGCTGATGTTCCTAATGATCGATCCTTTCGGTTGCAAGCCCTTTTGCTGCATGTACCGCACGAGCCTCGTCCGGTGTGATCCCGGCGTAATCCGAGGTTACTTTAGATAGTGTGCACAAGAACCGTTTACGAGAACGGTGGGCCAATCGCACGGCCACCGCATCCCGGGGCAATAAAACGTTCTGCCGGGCTCGACGCACGCACTTTAACGCCGAAATACTTCACGGATGATGTCATGTGCGCCAGGATGGGCTGACGGATGGATGGGCCATGACTAACCGGGCGCCAGCGCGAATGACACAATGCGCGCACCCTCTTGCGATCGATTCCTGTATGCCGGTGTCGAATTTGTCAATACGTTCCCGCTCATTCGGGACGATTGTTGCGGGTGAGAACACGCACAGCAGGCGGCGGTTTTATTGCGTTTCCCACACGCCCCGGGAGCCATCTGGCGGTGAATGAGGGAAATTGAAGCGATGGTTAATTAAAACCATTCCCATTGACGACGGGCGTCGCAGCTTGTGGCAGGTGCCGGAAGTTTCTACCCCCAGCGAGGGGCAGTGGAATTAACGAAATCTAGACCAAGGATTAATCACATGAGCGTGTGATTCACCAAACCGCGTCAGATCTTCGCGGTGACAAAGAGCAGCTTCTTGTGACCACCCGACCCGTCATGTTTTCCTCCGTTCAAAGTGTGCCAGAGTGTGTCCCGGGTCAGCCGGCTGTACTTACTGCGCCGTTTTACTTTGTTTACTCGGTTTCCAATTCAGTGCGGAGGACCTTGGGTGGCCAAGAAACGTTTCCTTAAAAGGGGGCCATATGGTCTCGCAGTCCGCCCGGTGCTGATGACGCTTATGCGGCTGTGCCGTAGTTAATTTGTTTCACACCACATACCACCGCAATGGGTGGCACTGGCGGTGACTTGGGGGCGGAAAATTGGGAAATGCTTTCCCTCTTAGTCGTCGCCGTCGTCGCGGCGATGTCGTCCGTTGAGTATGTGACGCAATCGGAAGATACCGCAAATGATCGTGGATTTTGCGTGTTGCCGATAGTGTTGACCCAGCTAGCAGGGTGATTCCTAGGTTCTGGAATGCTTTCGGCTAATTGTCTCGCCTAGTGGTCGTGACTTCACCATATCAAGAACGGAACCGACTAATGTGCATCTTTTTCGTATGACTCAGCAACGCACTAATCACCGGAAAGGCTGAGACGGACCGGCCATTGGACCGGGTTCTCGGCTGACAGACGACTCGGAATGCGATGGTGTGTCGGTGCCGATGAGTGGTTAGCGTAAATCGTGCTGTTGTAAATTCTCACAAACGCATAGATCACAACGTTGCTCTTCATTCATTGAGATGATATATTCGCCATCGGTTGTATTGATTTGTTCCGTATGGTTTCGCGATCGCCTTCGGGCGGGAAAGTGTCCGTGGGAAAATGGCCACCCCGGATCGTTTGACATATTTTGCGCGGCAAGGCGTTAATGCCGGCTTGTGTATTTCTGCGATTAACTTTGATGTATTACTCTGTTGCTCGGGGTGCTGGTAAAGTGAGTGTTTACACACCTCGACGGAATGTGTTTGGTGTGGCTGCCATCTTTGCAGACATCGCTTATCCGATGGTACTGTTGACAAGACACACTTTGAATGTTTTATTTGCTGACGTAATGTGAAATTGTGGAGGGGTTACTAACATTGCTCAGCATAAAGATAATACTTTTGAGACTAGTGTCAATAGAATAGAAGTTTAGTCAGATCGTACATTGAAGCCTATCATTTCTTCAAAGGGGATAGTAAACATTCCCGTTTCATTTCCACATTTGCGCTAGAGTATATGAATTCAATCCTTGTTTATTGATTCAATTCGTTATGTGTATGAGTTTCGTTTTTATGTCAGAAAAAAAACAAATCTAATTTCGCCTTCTTGTGATCATGCCTTTAATATATCAAACCTTGATCTTCATTTAATTTCAATAAAAATTTTTAAAATCACGTTTTCAACTTTTTTACTGGTTTGTATTTGAAAAACTGAAATGTGAAATGTTAAATTTTTTGATATGTTATATTAAATTTTTTGTTCTATAACATTATTTTTTAAAAATGGTCGTTCTAGAGTGGTTGTTATAGATTTCTCTATCCTCGTAGTCATCAACAATCACCAGAACCGATTTAAGTGTGTCATCTTTGAGCCTATGTACCAAAAAATTGTTGGGTTCCTCAACTTAGATTATTGACTCAATCATAGATCTTATGCCTACAATAATGTCCATGATAACGTCTAGTATATGCGAAGCAGTGTGAGACATTATTTATTCTTCACTATTTTAAAGTTTAGTTTTCCTTGCCACTAAAAAAATGATCGATGCTTAAACAAGTGACTAACACTTTGTTTCATTTTTACAGTTGTGTTTTGAGGATATACAATGTAATTTATGCTCATCATTTTATCAAATCAATTGTTCATCTAAACGAAGAATTTCGCAGTCGATTCCAATTGGTCGAGTCACAGTAGCGCCATACGTAAATCATGGTGATTAATTTCTGGCAATGATGACGATTGACAGTTTCCCTCAATTATTGATGGTCTACGTCAACGGCAATTATTCAGAAAACAAATGACGGTACAAATAGTTGGATATTGCAATAAACGTTTCAGAACTAATTAAGAGCGACGATTGAAACGAAAACCGGGTGGTAATAGTTGCTGCTTCATTCTATTTCCAAGGCCATATATCTATATTCACACTGACTGACACAAGCAATTTCCAGCAATCGTTAAAACTTATAATAATCCCAGTGTTTACTTTCATGAAACGTGGCTGAGTCACTGCAGTGGGATTTGTAGACAACGTGAAGACATTTATTGCTTCCTGAGCTTTAAATCAATCGTACCTTCGGGCGAGATAATGCAAACGCAGATGAAGCACTTTTCTCGGAGGCACGCTGCGAGTGAAAGTGTGCGCCCTGTCTGCAAGGATCCTTGAACGCTTCACTTGAAGGTGAAACATACCATGTGCCGCCGTTCCGTGTCTGTTTATGGAAATGTTCCTGTACGGCTGAGACCTTCTGCGTGCTGCTACGGTACCCCGCCACCCATCCCGGTACCCCACCCCGTACGGCCCGACTGCGGAAGATCAACAGAGCGGAGTGATCGTCAGACAGATCGGCACAGATTTGACCGGGACCGGGGCCCGACCGTTCGCATGACTCACGCGGTTCGTGCAGCAAAGGGGCGTCAGTTCGTTTGGGGTTTCATTTCGGTTCGCTGCGCATGAGGTGCGGTAGCATCGATGCGAGCCACTCCGAGAGCGCGAGTTTTGAGTGTGTGTACGATCGAAAATAAACCGCCCGTCTATGCATCGACATCGGATCGAACCCGGCATCGTGCATCAGCTGTCTTTAGCGCTTTGGTGTGTTTCATGATTGATTAGCACCGGCACGCACCACGGCGAATGGGGGGGAAGACCTGGGGCTGAGAGGGGACACGAGTTGGACACGAGATGGGAAGAATTCGGTTCGTCTTGCGCAAACGGCAAGAGCGTGGGTGGGGAGATGCACACACAACCCAGAAGGACAAAGCGTGTGAATCATGCACATTTTCGTCGGGTTGTCGTTTGACACCTTTCATGGTCGGACGCACGTACGCTAGCCGCTGGTGGTCGATTAACCCTTTGGGAGGGTTTGATCTTGCTCCGTACGAGAAATATGCTAATGCTTGTAATTATGGTGATTGGTCAAGTGGTGCTTTTAAAGGTTATTTTCAAGGAGCTCAGGTTCACCTCATATTATACAAGTGAACTTTGTGTCTTATTTATTGCAGTGTATTTCTTCATCTTTTTGGGTTAAATTTGTAAGAGATCTTGTTTATCCCAGAAAAATGTGAACCATGTTGAAACGGAACATTAAAAAGACACATGTTTTTCACGATCATGATGTTTCCGTGACGAACAGGATAGGATTTGTTTAGCTGTCCTTTTGGATTCTTCCCGTGACACATGCTTCCTGTCATCTTCTATTTTGTTTGTTTTGGAACAACTTTATAATCATGAAGTTGTTGTTAACATAGTGCGAGCTACGACTTTTTTTTAATTTTTTCAGCTCTTTCGTTAGGTGTACAAGAAAGTTTCCATTGCATTCGATATGGTTTGGTCACCAGTAGAGTTGGTAATATTTTTTATTTGCATAGTTACCATGACCCGCGTGTTAGAATTTGGAGGTGCGGTGTACTACGAATTGCTTCCGAATGATCAAACTATCAATGGATCATTGTACGGAACACACCTTTTTAGTTTGAAAAGGGTATTGTGGGACATTGATTCAAAATCAATGATCATATGAATAAATGGACAATAAATTTCAGTATTGATTGCACTACAATGATATGAACCCCTATCCAACTGTCTCTGGATTGGTTTCGGGCTTCTACAAATGTCGCGATCGTTAAATTTTCTCGATGAGTTGGAAAGTCTTCTATCAGGAATAAGGTTTGCTTGGTCTGATACCTACATTCTAACCCAGTTAAAATAGCATTTGTCACGATTTGAAGGCGAATAATTGGAAACAATCAAACAAACGTACTGCACCCTCACGAAAGGGTTAAATACTGCCTAGTGTCTCGGCTGTGGGCCAAGCCCCGAAAAGGTGGAGCTCAAGCACTTAAAAAAGCCACTCACCGAGATTCCAGAGCGGCGAGGCGCGACACACGACATCTAACGGAAAAGGCAGTCAGAGCAGCATGCAGATCGCACTAAGGCGAAGGCCAACCACCGCTCCAGAAGGAGCTCCCCGGGCACAATCGGTTGGTTCGAAAAGGGCAACTATCATCCAGCAGCCGGCACTAGCCAGCGCGGGTTCGCGGTGACAACGGCGCGGTGAGTATTAGATCATCCCGCTGCTCATTACTCATAGCCGTTCGTGTCTCATTATCTGTCAGTCGGAATTTATTTGCTTTATTTTCGTTTCGCTCCCGGGCCGGTCGTCCTGTTGTTTTCGTGTCTTTCTTCGCGGTAAGGCAAAATGCACCTACCCACCGCCCGGTCTCGATCTCTCTCTGTGTCTCTTGATCTCTTCACAACATGGTACATATTTAACTGCTCACGAGTGGTGCTGTGAAGCGATCGTCCGAACGGCTCAAGGATTATTCTTTGTTGCCTCGGTGTGTGTACACTCGTGAGTCATCTCGCGAACGACAACGACGACGACGACGACGACGTTGAGTGCCAAGGATGGCATGAATTGCCGGCAGTTGGTTTAATTACTGTATGGGCGTACTGTTGTTTTTGTTATTTTGTATAGTATTTCGCATCGATCCAAACCAAGCCTCCCTGAGGCGTTTTAAGAAGCTAATGCAAATGGAAACCTGCGCCGAAACCTTCGTCAGATCCTGGTATGCATCATCAAAGTAGCCGACGAATGCGCAAAAGCTTCCAACTGATCAATTAGCTGTTTGTTGCGCTTTGTTCTTAGCGACCTTTGATGCGTAACTTGGTTGAGATCATAATTAGATCATTGTTTAGTTTTCGACTTACCGAGACTGCAACTGGAAAGAACTGATTTCATCATGCTTAGTCCCTTGCAGGGCGATGGGGATAACCATGCGTCACTGTTTGGGCAGGTCATGAATCACGGCATTGCGACACGATAACTTCACAACAAAGGCACAAGACAAGAAGCTTGTCAGGTAATTGTTTGTCTGAAATCTGGAATATACCGCTACTAGCTGCCGGCATGCCCATGTTTGTTTCAACTAATAGTGTAACAATGCGGTAGATACAGTGACCGCAAGATAAGAGCATTTCTTATTCCGATCAGGAGCTACCTCCCGATCATCTTCCCGATGACGTTTTTTGCGCTGCAAGTGCAAGTGAGTCACGTAGTTTGTAGCAACCCATGGTTGGTTGAAATAAATTTACTCACAAACGTGCGTTAACATGACATTTACAACGCACAGAACACGTACACAAACCGTCACCGGTGCTGGATTGGGACGCGAAGTGCAGCGACGCCGAAACACCACCTGTTCGATGGTGCCGATGGTGTGGTCACGATCCTGGCTGTGTCGTTCGTTTAATTGTTGTGAGTAATCAAGCGGTGGGTGCGATGCACCTTTTCGGGGTCGGGAAAAGAGTCACACACCGCTGCGGTGAGTAATTTCGTCGTTGTCGTCGTCGTCGCCCATGCCCTAATGAACATTCAGGTCGAACGTCAAACTGGATCTTCACCGAACGCATGCTCGATCGACTGGGCGCAGGGGCAGTCGTTTGCATTTCGTTCATTATGCAGTTCGGTTGCTCGGTTGCCGTCCATACTAGCAACCGATTTTTGGCTACCGCTGATGATATTCACCGTTCGTGAAACGAAAGTAAGATGAATGTCCCCTGGTGATGCGATGTCTCAACAATGGCGCGTTGAAGGGGAGGGAGAGAGAGAGAGAGATAGTGGGACAACCGTCACGTCACAGGGCCTCTAGGAATAGGCTAGACTTTCAGCGATAATCTGCCCACCATCCTTCTAGGTGTCACCGCGGTGGTTGTGTCAGATTCCGCACCTGTCACGGTAAACGATCGTGCGTTAATCACCGCACGAACGCGACGAACCCAACGTGGGGAAGGTGGTGCGGTAGGTTTGCTAATTTTAAACACTCCCTCCCTCCCTCTCACTCGTCCGATTCAATCGGTTTTCGGGTGACAAGCTTTACATAAAGCAAGGAAAAAATAAGCGCCGAAACGAAAGGCGAAATGTAAAGAAACATTACAGCTGTTGCCGTAAATGCCAGCTCCGCTAGATCATCGGCGGGGGCCCGGGATCGTGTCCCCGCAGTTTTTGAAGCAGCAATTGAAAAATGAAAGGTGTCAATGCGCACGTCGCACGGTGTGGCGCTGCTGACTGGCAAACGTTCCTGTTTGCTTGTGACAGAATTTTATTACAGTCGGCTGTGAGCTGGGTTTTAAGTAATCCTATCGACGGCGTGACGGAAGGAGCGAGGTAAGCGGTGTGCAATAGATTATGCGATCGTTTCCCATACTGAACAGAAGACGATCTGTTTTAAATCACCACCACCACCACCACCACAGTAGCTAACTGAAATTGGTGTGCGGTGCAGGGTCTCGCGGATCGCGGATCTAGAAGTGGTAAGCGGTAACGCATAACTTCCGCCTCGGCTCATTAGTAATGCATCCCATGTGCTGCTGTTGCTGCTACTGCTGTCTCAAAGGCACGTCAGTAATTTCTTTGATCTTTACAGCAAATGACTCAGAACGGACTCTGGTTTGGACTCGCTACTGGAGACCGTGTCATCGATGGCTCAGAGCGTAGGAATGCGTCGGAATACGATTCTAGCCTCGTGCGTATGTGTTTACAATCACAAATCAAAGGCTGCATTAAATAGCCGCGTTTATCGCGTAAGTTTAGTATTGGTTCGATGAGATAGTGGCTATTTCAGCCAGGCCACACCGTGGCCGAAATGTAAATATGGTGCCGTGGTCGACGCTAAAAATGTTCAAATTCGTTTGTTTGTTTGGAATTCAGACAGAAGATCTTGGACCGGACGCAAACTATTTCATATGTTGTTTTAGTTAGATTGAGTTTTTTTTTTAAACACATTTTGTTAGATGAGATTTTAAGATTTTTTTTATTTTTCAAAATGATTCATATTTCGAAGCAAAATATTTAACCTTCCCTATTTCTACAAAAAATAATCAGTATGTTTTGAATTATACGTGTGAGCTACTCATGTTGAGCTATACATGAGATAAGATATTTTGAATTGAATTTAGAATTATTTCAGTACAGAAAACTGTATGACGCTATTCAAACATAAAGTATTCAAAAGTCATGGCTTTGATGTTTTTATTATTTTTTTCGTGAATAACAACAGAAGCGATGTAAATAAAATACAATACGATTATGTATGTTTTAAAGTACTTTTAATGAACATTGTCTACAAACTAAACGATATTTTTCTCTTAAAGTCCTTGAAGTAAAATTGCACGAATGCACTTTGACCATTGTAAAGCGTTGACCATGAACTGGAGATATTTCTGTACAAAAAATTACATCCGTCTTTCCCACCTTTGTCCAGCAACTCGCAATTGATTGTGTATAATCATTCAGGGCAGGTTTATGGTATGGCAAAACACTCGCACTTTGCGATCAATATTACCATAACAATTCTGCATTTTCGCGCGCAGAACGAAGGCGGCCGCACACCGTACCATAGACCTCACATGACTCACATAAGCTGCACGTAACCAGCACGCGCTAGAGCTTTACGGTTGTAAAGTTTATCATCCTAGCGAAAATAAAAATAAATCCTTAAACAGAACACAGCATCACAGTAGATAAATACACCGCCGGTCCGTTCACCTATCCATTCGGGTGGGTGGCGGCATCCGATTGGATGGGGGGGGGGGGGGCGTATGCGTGAAACACAAATGATCTCTCGTACGCTTGTAGCATAAAAAAAAAACTCACACCGGTGTTGCCTTCCGGCAGCGACTGTCGGGCGCCTGCGCGTAGAGAGTAGAGTTGAGGTTTTGCTTCCTAATAACTGATCGCTGGATCACTGGACCCGCCGTTGGGTGACCATGAGATCACACTCACACATGCACACTTATATACCTGTGAGAAGGTGCGTACGGCAAAGGAATCGACGATAAGTGAGAAGTCTACGGTGTACGGTGACTCAGGTTCCCGTGCCGCGACGACCTTTTCGCGGAAGTATTGGACGTCCACGTCCGTGGACGAACGAACGGTTGTGGCCATGCGTCAAGGCCGCTTCTCGGGACAGGTTTTCTGAGTGCGAAGCTGAACCGTCGTCCGTTCCGTCAGGAAGCGAAGACGGAAGCAATTCGAGTGTAGCTCAGCGCGATCAACGATCCCTTCGTACACACCCGCGCGGGTTTACTGCACGATTAACGAACGATTGCTGCACGATTGCTCCAGCCGACGTCGTCGAAGGTCATGCCGTAGGGCTCGTCGCGAAAGGAGGCTCGGTGTCGCCGTACGCCGTACGGAAATCCTTATCACAAATCACACTTCACGCACCCTTTTTATGGGAGACAATTGAAGGGTAAAAGTAAAGCTGCCCATCTGAAGGTGGCAAGCACCTCTTCTTATTAAAAAAAGAAAACCAAGATATGGCTCCGTCGAGCAGGAAACTTGACGGCACAAGAATCAATCATGATTCATGCCCTTGGACATTATTGGGAAAAAGGATTACTATACGCTTTTCTCCACCGATGACACCATGGCAGCATGGCTCTAGCCGCTTCTGTTCGAGTAAAAAAAAACCCACCGGTACACCGAAAAGATGATGAATCAGCCCCCAACGCGGTCATTAGAATAGGAATTTTTGTATGTTAGCTTAGCTTAGGGTTCTGAGTTTCGGCCCGGCCTTACGGGGGACTCACCATGTTCGCAAAACGTTCACGTGCACGCGTCCGCGTCCATTGTTGCACGCTTTAATGGGATTTTACCCATTCGGGATTGTGTTTCGATAGGTTTTTTTTTGTGTATGATGTTTTGTTAAGAGATAATTTAAATAACGTACGAGATGATGCCGAAAGGAAGGGTGGTCGTATATTTGTGAACGATTCTTCGTCTGAGTTCGGTCGAAGCGAGGGAAGGTTGTAAAAGGTGATCGTAAAAAAATGCTCGCAGCGATACTCAAAACGCTACACGAGAGATGAAGTCACTGTTCAAACTTTATATGGCTTCGAAGAAAACGGTACTGTTAAGCTACAGATTATGGACGCATGGGGCTGATCTGTTTGCTCGCAGCATAAGCCTAGGTTCTGTTCTGTTTTGTTATGAATATGAGGAACTTTCAAAAATGCTTCTGGCTATATTGTAGGCTTGTCTGCTTCACAATACAAAGAAAAAACTTAATTTAAAAACATGAAATATCGCAAGGTTTTAAAACTGGTTGGTAGAAATATTAGCATAGCTTCATTATTTTTAACTGCAGTTGCAAAACAACATGTGAGGTGGAAGCGGATGGTGCGAAGAGCTGATCGTACGATCGGCTGATGCAGCTCGTCCCACTTTATAGTCCAATTACCGATGACCGTATGCATGGTTTTATGCTTCATAATGTGTCCAAGGGTGGCCAAGGGTACCTGAAAACGTACAATAAAGAATGCAATAAAGCCAGTCTCCCATTTGCGCTAACCGCACTCGCGAACCGCCTCGTGGCGATGCTAATTTCATCGATTAAATCCGCGAAAAGATCATCCGACCCGCAATTATTCACGGTGGCTAATTTGTGGATGCAGCAAGCGTTAGGTGTCTTTCGAATGACGGGCACTATTTGGAGGCATGATCTCACGTGTAGGTGCTGATAAAAGAATATAATATAATATATTGGTCGATCATAAATATCGCCATTAAGGGACAATTTTCTCAGAGGTGCGAAAGGAAATTAAATGCAACTTCATTCGCACGTTAACCGTCTTTCGTACGTGCGAGTGAGTAATAAAAATCACAGCCCACATGTATTGCTTTTTCAAAATTCAATTTTCATGATTTTAAACTCCATGGATGTAAAATTATAAGTTTGGCAGACGTTTTTACTGTTAATTAATATTTAATCTCACCAGACATAGTACATTGTGATTAATAACGCACAATAATTTCGCACATTATGGCGAATTCGTTGACTTATTTCATTGTGGGGAGGTTTGCCAATCAAACTTGATTGTATACTCTTTCATAGGCTTCAAAGATTTGTTGACTCATGAATTCCAGCATCCAAAATGAGTAAGTTGAGTGCAAACGACATTTCTTATCAAGAATGTTTGCATATAGCTTAATTTAATTTTTGAAAGATCTCAATTTTCTTGACAAGTTGAGTCTCTAGAAGAAACTGTTTTGATCTCGCCGAATAAAATATATGATGTATACACAGGCAAATACACGCTTGTGCTTTGAACGTTGTGCTTTGAACGTTGTGCTTTGAAATAAAATGATATGTTACGAAATGAAAACATCATCGTCTTCTTGGGTTTCATAGTTTAAATTGATTAGATCAAATCGATCGATCGATCGAGATGTTGATAGATTAATTGACTATAACGTGTTTGCTCTTAACTTAAGTTAATCTTAATTAGCTACATTACAGCTACTACATACTTCGATGTGCCACTGAACACTTCACAAGGATATGAATATTACTTTCAATCCGTAGAAATATTGTTTGGAATGTGAACAAAATAGCTTCAGAGGCATGAAGAGGCAGTTTGTAATATATCTTCTAATTTGTACTGCTTTATTTGTATGTACCTTTTTTGTAATAGTAAAGGTTAAATTTTGAGTTTTTAATGATGTAAATATTGTAATATTTAAGAAAACCCTATTAAATCAGAGAGCATTAATTGAAAATTAAACCGAATATTTTTTACTCTGAATGAATACATTTAAAGTGAGATAATTTTTGTTTAATATACGTTTAAAGTCAACCCAACCTCTAAACTTAGTTACATCTAACCAAAATTTGTTCAAAGAAACTAAAGCTCTAGGAATTAATGACTTAAAACTTTGTAACTTGATAACCTAACATTATTCCTATTCACAACATTATTCCTATTATTCCTAACATATAATGGAGGACGAACTCTCCGTACTCGTCCTCCATTATATGTTTCCTCCCGACGTACTGCGGTTGGTCGTAATGATCCACTCTTGATGTGCATTCGGGAGTTTAATTGTTCTGCACATTTGTTCGACTATCACCTTTCACTCTCCTCGTTTCGTTTTCGTTTGCTAAGCGCACAACAATCCTCTCCAATCCCCTCACATCTCGCTGGATTAGGTTAGGTTAAGCTAAATTAGAGTTATAGAATTGTATGTAGCCATCATGGCAGATGCAAAATAAGTAAATAAACTAAACTAAACTAAAGTCTTGAAATCAGTAACGTTATGTGGTAACGATTTGCCTCATGATTCTTTAGTTAACAAACAAATCTAGCAAGTTTAAACATAATTCATCAATCATTCATTGGCAAATTGTTAAAAAATAAATGATTTAAATGCGACACATAAAAATGTTAACATCTTTCAAGTATCCGTTCACACCAGAACTACCAGTCAAAGACCAGTTACATTGTGTTTGTTGTATATTGAATGGGTTGGTAGTATTAAAAAACATAAACAAGTATTTAAAAAAATATACTTAATACTGAAAACTTAATGGCCTAATAAATATCATATTAGATGGCGTAAGTTGCAATCATAGAAGTACAATTCTCGGAACATTAACCACACCAAGCCAATTATATGCAATAAATTAGACCCCAATTTTACTGTACGATAAACCACTAATTTTCGTGTAATTAGTAGACCATTTGGCCCGAACCTAACCTCACTTCCTTTCTAATTGCTAACTGCAGCAAGGATGTTTGGTCTCCGGCACCTCCTTCACCAACAACCCCATGTGGTCACGCCGGAAGAACGATCCCTCAGCATGCTCACGGTTAGTGGCGACGGCTCTCGTGCTGGTGAGCAGAATTGTCAGAAAAGCTCCCCTCTCATGAATCACTGACCGCACAGGTAGCCCGCGGTTCGGTTGTGCTGGTGTGAGTGCTAATTCCTTCGAAGAACTGCGTGACGTACGATCCTCCGGCAGCGTACTTCAATCAACTTTTTGTTTGGTTTGGTGAAACAAGCGATCGGTTATCATGACACCCGGATCATCACGGATCTAGCGCGTACGAGTGTGTGTGTGAGTGTGTGTGGGATTTTACATTACGGTCTACAGGCAAGATTGATTAGTCGTGATTAAAATCAGGTAGGGGTTGATGCAAACATAAACACAAACACATTTCTTCGCCACACTCTGCCCCAGGTGCATTGTGGAAAGATCTTCTAACCGGAATCATACCGCGATCGTGACTCAGTTGGTCCAGCTCGCCCGTATCGTACGTTTAATTGCTTCCAGGCTGGTCACGGGATGATGTTAGCAATTATTTTAGAGGGAAAAAAATATCACGGAAAGGTCGTTACGGCAGCGTGACGAAGAAGGTCACACGGTGAATTTGAGCGAATGTTCTACGAGTGCTTTAGTAAGGTCTCATGGCACTGACTCACGGTGCTGCGTGCATATTGCACGATGTGTTGTCACCTGCCCCTGCTATGAGTCGCCGTCGCCGTTTGTGTGGGGTTGACGGAACATATCGCTATCAACAAACGTGGCTAGTTTCGATAAGCCGAAGAAGCGTATCGAAATTTGTTTCTGCCCAACTGGGGAAACGGCTATTGTTACGCAGAATTGCGTTAGCAGAGCAATCGAAGGTTCAACGGCTCCGGATAGTAAGGTTTACGTCATGCGTTGCGCACCACCATAACCAACGAAACCACGTGACGAATTTACAAAACCAGTCATGGGATCAACAGAAACGTTCTTACTGATCAGGAGACTGAGGAAACAGTACACGATCCGTATGTGTATGCAATTGATAATTCTTGCTTGTAAAAACTTATCTTTCGATGGGTAATAATTGCAGTAACGGAGGGGGAAAACCATGTAAATACACACACACACACACACACTCATACACATACCCAAGACTCATAAAATGAAGTTGAGCAAGCTGCTAAAATTGCGTTCTCGCCTCGATTAGCAGGAATTTATTTTTGGGAGGGTGGCCCCATTTCTACTGTTGATTTGATCACCTGCCGTGACTCACAGCCTGCCACGAGATCAATCCACCACCCAGGCAGGGTGGACACTGATGGCATTAATCCGTGAATTATGATCTCGTTGTGTTATCTTTTGACAGAGCATCAACAACGCTTTTACGGAGGTTTTGTTTATTTGTCGACGCCTCGGGGCGGAGTAAACAAAATGCGCATTTTCTTGCTGTTGCCGTTTAGTGCGGATATGGAAATTATACGGGGGTGGCGACTACCCTTTTGCAGGAATCCATAGTACATGCTGGAGTGTGGAGTGTGATTAATTTGTCACCCGTTGCGGGGTTGCCGTTTTAGGGAACAATTTTTATTCGACCTGATTTTAATCGTTTCACTGACTGTGCTTATGATCGTTCGCTGTGAACAATTTATTTTTCATAAATTTAGGTTGCAGCTCATTCGCAATTAATGATCGTATCCTATGTTTGCAGTCTATGTTACATAATTTCTAAAGAAGTAGGATCTTAAATAATTCCTATGTTCGGAGAAACTAATATTTCTCAAATGAAAATTGGCCTTTCACTAGTTAATTAATAATTTTAAGACCTATTCAAACCTATTCAATCAAACATGCAAGTACAAAATCATTTCATGAGAAAAACCGTTCATAAAATATGCGGATGCTGCCCTGCGATTGTTTTGAAACGGTAGTCATCCTCTCAATGTCGTTTTCGTATTCGAAGCAAAAATGCCGATGCAATATAGTTTCTTTTTTGCTGTTACTAGCGCCACCTATGAGAGATTAGCGTCATTATCAATTCATTCTAGTAAACGTCGCATGGTGTTTTATACATTTATGCTAATATTATTGTTTGCTTACTTTTTTAACATTGAAAACATTTGTTTGAGTCAATAGAAAATGTTTATAACAGAAAGTAGCACTAACACGGCATGTGTCGCAAAACATAGTCCACCTAATTATTGTTGTTGCGGTCTCATGCATGCACATTCTCTAACAATTATGTTAGATTTCTGGAATACTATATAAAAAAAATACATTTTGTCATAACTATGATTTGAAATAAATAATTTAATGAGCCAGAATTTAATGAAGATTAATATTAGAACTGCCAGTATTTTTAAATAAATTTAATTGTACACCAGCAAGGTTTAATCAGCATGGTTTCATTTAGTCGAATTTATTTTATTTTTCGTTAATCCACTTCAAAGAAACTAAAAATGCAATTGGGTGAGGCCTCCTTTACAAACGAGAATGAGCTTCAATCTGCTGAATATCTCCTTCATCAATGTGATATCATGCGGAAAATGATACGTAAAATACAAGAAATATTTGTATAGGCTGTCACGGGTATTACATACATAATGAAGCTTGTACGTCAACCTTTTTGTCATCCATTATCCTTCCCTTAACAGTGTATGTGTTTTTGCCTGGCTCATTTGTTTACTGTCTGTTATGGGTACGAGTTTTTGTGTGAAGATAAAATGATGTATGGTTTATTGAGGTAATTGAGCTTAAGATAATTGGTAGTGCTACTAGCTACGTTACCTGCCGCAAAAGTATCTTCAAATTATATCATAATCCCTCTATTTTTGTAACTGCAATCTCTCTGCATGAACCATTTTAACTAGATCCTCATTTCTCGTGTGTTGTTATTCGAGTGTGGTTTGTGTAGATTTTTGGTCTAGAGAAGTTTTTAGATAGAAATGGTACGAGCGTTGTTCGATTATTCTGCTTCAAGTATTTGAGTACACTGCATAATATGGATCTCAAATCAATTTAGAATCATGGTAAAGACACTTTTTTACCCGTTAAATAATGAACATACCAGCAGTATTATTTAAATCAACAAAAGCATGAAACTGATTGCATATAAACAATAACAGACAATTAGAAGGATGGCGAGAGATAATTAAAATTGCTACCGCAATTATCTTGGCTACTTTGAGTGCAATGTGGAACAGTGAAATCGATACGACGAGAAAGTCTCCATCAGCTGCCCATCCGCAATGACCACATTTTAAACTAAAGGATGTAAACAATTGGTCGCATTCGTAAGCAGAAAATAACTAGCTATGAAAATTGTAAAAGTTTCTTCGTGCTAATGAGCCATATTGCTACTAATTGGTAGCATTATAAAACCGGGTGAGAAGCAAGCGATTAGGGCATTCGTAACCAACCGCTTAGTGCTACAGTCTATCCAGCCCATTCCCGTTATGGAGTGCACCACCAAAAAGGAAGCATTTCCTCTGAACGAGCTCAGCATCAAGCTATTGAAAATGTTTCACTTTTGGAACGAAACACCCGGAAAAGCGTTTTCGCGTTTAGGTTACCTGGTGGTTGCAATATATCCGATCGCTTGGCTGATTCCGAGCTGCCTGTTTATTGCTGCCTCACCGGATAGTGTCACTCAGCTGTTAAAGGCGGTCAACGAGCAGATTGTATTCTTCGCCATCTTCTCCAAGCTGTGCTTCTATGCGCTCAACTTTCGACGCTGGGAAGAGCTGTTCTACGAGCTGCAGCGCGTTTTCACCACGGTCATGCATAATCCGGACATCGAAATTCAAGCGATTCTGGGACATGTTGAAAAATCGTCCTACTTCTTTACGAAGTACTATACCTCTCTGGTAACGTTTAACTGTACGATCTATTGTTCTTTTCCGATGCTGTTCGTAGTGGTAAAGTATGCTTTGACTGGATCCTACAACGTGCCGCTACCAACACCGATCGAGGCAAAGTTAGTTGTGTTAATCAACGTTGGGAATTATGGACACTCCATCCTAGAACTCACTTAACTTTTCAAATAGTTTTTTTATTCCAGAATGTCGGACAAACTTCTGGATCTGGCTTCCACTGGACGTTTTTCTTATCTTTCTGGTGGACTTGCATGGCACAATTCTATGCCTGGTGGAATGTTTCACATGGAATACGCTCCATTCTACGGCATGTTTGTTTAGGATTTTGCAAGTGCTTGCGAATCAACTAGCTGACCACTGTCAGGATGATAAATGGAGCACAGCAATAGAGAGCTTCATAACTCTGCATGATGCTGCTCTTCGGTAAAAATAAACAATCGTTTGAACTACGATTTTAACGATAAATAATGTTCATTTTACATAGTGTGGCTGGCGTGCTGGAGGAGATTCTAAACGTCCAGATGCTTTTCCTTTACATGTCAACGATCTTTGCACTGTGCCTTGGAATGACGGTTTTGTCTGTAGTAAGTACGATAGGGTCGTAGTATATCTACGCTGTCCAACAGCTCTGTCTGCGGTTCGTTTGCAGGCCTTCACGGAAGTTTTCCTCATGATATCAATGATCTGTGTGTTTGGATACTGTCTGTTTCAAACGTTTTCCTTCTCCTACCTTGGTACGGAACTGATCGAGGAAAGTGGTGCCGTGGCGGATGCTCTATTTCACAGCAAATGGCACATACATGACGCTCGAAAGCAAAAGGCTCTTGGTTTTATTCTGATGCGTGCGAATAAACCGGTAAGACTGACCACGGGCAAATTGTTTGTTGTGACGCGTGATTCCTTTAAGGAGGTAAATATGTGTCCAATTTATAACCCTTCGATATTTCTAATTTCATTCTATTCTACTGTCGATCAATTTCAGGTTGTTAAACAGGCGTATACAATCTTCACGCTGATGTCACAATTTCTGGCTGACACTGGCAGGAAAGGAGCTTGAAAATTTTATTATTGGTGCAAAAGGAAAAGCATTTACACATAAACGAAATGCCACCACTACTTACCGCTAGATGGCGTTAGCAGAATCAACAAAGAAAACAACCTTTTGAAGAAACCAAATGTGATGTGATCATCACTTAATTCATCACCGTTTGATCATTTTGTTTTTCATTATTTGCAAGTAAGAGTGTGAATTGAATTTGATTTTTTTATTGGTGTAATCAAAACCTCAAAATGAAAACCTCAAACCAAATCAAAATCATAATCAAAAACCTGCATTAATTATTATAAATGTTTTAAACCCTTTTTATATTAATCTATCACTTAAATTCTTCAGGAGTATAATGGTTACACATAGTTTGACGTTATTTATACACAAGTTCCTTCAACAAATTAAGATGCTAATACCAATTTTTTTTATATAAAACAGTAACAATTGTTTATTCAACATTCTTATACACTATTATTATGCTAAATACATAGAAAGTGTGTCTAAATTCATACCTGTAACTGTGCTTTCTGACATTATGATGTCCACGTATCTTATAAATATTTTCATAATTTGTATTTTTTGCATCACATTGAATTCGCTTAATGCTGGGTTTAGTAGTTCCTGAATAGAGGGACATGGAAGATTTTTTTTAAGTAAAATTTGTAAGACCACATGGAATAGAGGTTTTACTCTTTGACAATCTATTAATTTATGTTTCAGTGTTTCTATTTGTCCACAAAACTCGCAGTCTGAATTATTGACAATATTCCATTCATGAAGTTTTTCTTTATATGGGATATTGTTATTAACTAGTGCATAGTACATACTTCTTTCGTGTGAAGATAGCCTATTATTATTTATATGTCGCCAAATGTGTGACCATCTATAGGATGGATTTTTGTTTACTATGTTTGGGATTGGCAGTTTTTTTATAGAAATCTTATATAGTTCCTTTGCAGATGGTTGTTGTTTGTATGTGTCTGGTACGTACGCTAATTCACATGCTATCATTTTGAGGCAGGGATTGGTATTTTGTATATTTTATAAGTTTGGAGGATTACCTGTGTTTTCAAAAATCTGTTTGGCATAGGGCATGTATTCTTTTTCTTTCCAGTGCCTATTTATAAGCAATGTTTTTAATTTTAATCTGGGATTTAGAAGATTTAAGCTTCCTTGAGCTTTAATTGTGTTAATTGATCTAAACTTATTTTAAAGTTCTGTTTTGAGTTCATGAACATACTCATCATTCTCAAAATTTTGGCTAGATGGAACGAACAAAGTGAGAGAACTGAACCTACAAACCAGAGCTTAGATGTTAAATATGTATTGCATAGTATTGCTTTTTGATTTTGTTTAAATTTCTGCATTTATGTTGCCAAATAATATGTGCAAATTTGTGGGTTGTTACGTCCCAATTTAGTTTCATTGTTAGTCTCAAAGAGTTAGTGAAAATTATGCCTAACAATTTAATTTTTTCGGTGGTATGCAGCCATGTTACTTTTATCTGGTTTTGGTTTGAAATTAATCCAACATCCAAAGCTTGGGATTTATTTAAATTTAATTTTATACCGGATACTTTACTGAAGGCAGTGAATTCTTCTTTAATTCTTTCTATTGTATGTGCAGAAGTTGCTACGATTGAAATATCGTCGGCAAATGCGTTTACTAAATTGTCAGGACTTTCACAAATATTTTCAATTTTGTAGAGTAGCATTTTTTAAAATGATCCCAGTATATATGGGGGTGAAGCATTTTTTAAAATGATCCCGTATATACTTTTGAATGTCATGTTGGCTTTGCAAAGTTTCGTTGTTCTCTATTTTCAATTTTGTTATTTCAGTTCGTCTTTTTGTTCGTTCATGAAGATGAAACGTAGAAATTCGTTCGCCTGATATGTATGATGAGTTAGTTCTGATGTAATTGTCAGTGAAGCTTCTTTGTAAGTTAAGTATCTCTGCCTTTATTCTGTTAATATTGACTATTTCTTGTGGATTTTCTAGAAGAATGTTTTTTGATCGGTTCAGTTGTGCAAGCAGTGAGTTGTAGTTGGTATTGAAACTTTTATAGAATTCATTGTTTTTCCTTTTGAAGAAGCGTTTAATATTAGGTTTAGCATAATCTAGCCACCAGTCTAACCATGAACAATAATCTTTTTTTAGCCTTGTCCACTTAGACCAATTATTTCTAAATTGTTCAAGATTTTCATCAGTGAAAAGGTGTTTTCTGAGAGACCATAATTTTTGCCTTCTATAAACGTTGTTTGATATTTCATTTGGTATTGTAATACGAATAATATAGGCTCTATGATCGCTTATAGGTACGCTTTGTATGTTTGTTGTGCGTAAGTTAGCTTTGAGATTTTTTGATATATATATTCTATCGATACGCGAACCAGAGTTACTGGTGATGTAGGTGTATTCAGTGTGATTGTTTAATATATCCCATGTATCATCAACATTTAAATGTTGCAAAGCTTGCTTCAGGCTGGCGTTCACGCTAGAGTTGCCTGTAGCATCTTTAGTATTAACCACGCAATTAAAGTCGCCTGCTATTATTAGATGTTCTGGACTATGCCTTAAATAATATGCGAGTGTATATTTGAAGAAGTTATCACGATTGAGTCTGTTCTGTGTTCCTGAAGGTGCGTACAGATTGACTAGTTTAACTTTATCATTAAGAATAACAGTTATAAGTCTTCCATCTAAACTTTTCTCTACATGTGAATGTTTAATTCCTTGTTTTATACAAATTGCTGTTCCTCTTTGTTTATGGTCTACATTAGTATATGTTTCGAACCCATTAAGTGCAAAATCTTTATGTTTGACTTCTTGCAGACAAATAATATCAATGTCTAGAAGTCGAATAATATTTTG